>CM039594.1:12782487-13250947 GCA_022457205.1 Saccharum spontaneum | reverse complement strand
GACAAAATGAGAAGATGTTTGGTTGCATGGATCTGCATCAGTTTCCAAAAAGCAACATGCATGAATCTTGTTTGCTTACCTAGATGCATGTTGGTAGGGTTACCTCTTGCATGCACCGGTAAGATTACCACCAGGTAGTTCAAGAGGTAAACAACAACGTTCAAGTCAATATTACATCAATTTGAAAAGCAAAACTACAATGACTAAAGCCTGTATTAATATTATTGTAGCCTCCACTAAAATTACAATATCTTTCCATGTTGTCCCAACCCTCTTTAAATTACAATATCAACTGCTGCACGATGCACTAAAATTAGATCTAATGCTGGAGGTCTTACATGGAATGCTGCCCAAGCTTCTTCTTAGCAAGCTCCATTGACACCAGATACTTGTTTATGGCATGCCTCCCAAGTGTTTCAAAGAGATGAGAAATATATAAATAAATGAGTAGCAGCCAAAATTAAAAGAGAAATAAAGATAAGTAAGAATATGATTTCATACTAAGGCAAACAATAGCAGAAATAGATCATCATCAAGCACTGGACAACACTAGAAAACAAATGAATTGCAACAGAAATAGTAGCAACATATATCATTGGCATTGGGCATGTGCTCAGAGGAGCTAATTTTGCAATCATCAGCATAGGGCATGTGCTCAGAGGAGCTAATTTGGCAATCATCAGCATAGGACATGTGCTGAGAATAAGATGAACTACTCATTGCCATTAGCAAATGCATAGAACACCTCCTGGAAGTATCTATGGACAGTCACTATAGATCTTATCCAAGTTTCATGTATACTCTATAGCATTGGTTGTGCCTAATGACATGAAGGAACATTGCAACTTGTTCTTCAACACTACTATTAATGTTGTCCCTAAGCAAGTTCCTTTCTCTAAGCAAGTTACATAGCCGAAAAAGGGGCTCTTCTCATACGAAGCATGTTTACACATTCTACATCATTATAGTTATATATCATGTTCAAATTCTTTTCCCTTTCTTCATCCATAACACACATAGGGCCATAACTAATCTGAGGCCTTGAGCATGGACTAGTCCTAATCCTACTAAAAAAGAAGGCATACATTGTGACAGAATCGCCCAATTTATACAAGATTAGGTATGACTGTCCCCGTTAAACACGTTGACACGAGCATAACGTCTCTTATATAAACCCAATAATCCGTTGAGTACCACGAAGGGTCTCAATAAATCAACTTCACAACCAAGATCGTACTTGATTAAGCAAATACATATCACATACTCAAAGTTTGCAGCAGAAATAATATTACAATACTGAGTTTATAACTTGATTAGGTAAAACAAGAAAACTTTGAAGTGCTTACAATGACATAAGTTTGAAATCATATTGTTAGCTCAGATGACATCCTCCAACAATAACATAGATAAGAAGCATATACAGAGTAGCTGAGCCCACCGGCACTTAGTCACCACCTCCAACAGACAGAGCACTTCACCTGCAACAGGGTAGGATAAAACCCTGAGTACTCAATTGTACTCAACAAGACTTACCTGACACGAGAAAAAAATGAAGACTCCAAGGGTATGCATAGTTATATACGGTGGTGTGAGTTGGATAGCAACACTTGCAAAAGAGCTTACTAAAGTAATCCTTACTTTCAAATTTTAGCTTCAAGTTCAGTGGAGCCAATTATAACTAGGTTTGCATCTATCCTGTAACAATCATTTGATTAATAAGCATCACATTAGTAACCATATTCCATTATCATGATCAACAGAACCATCGTGTTTCATCAGTTACTATGACTGCTGGACAATGACCAAGTTTCTCACTAACTGGGAGAGACGGCGATTCGAATCGATTACATCCAGCTAGGCAATCCCAAACACACACCCATACGAGCACACCTTAGCTCGCGTGGCCCTTCACTCCATTCGGCGGTGAGTCTGGACCGTTTCGCAAAACTCATAGTCCTGCATCCTCACATGAATTGCTCGAAGCCCGAAACCCATAGCAAACATGGTCTTAGATTAGTCCCCTTCTTCAGGCTCTCCTCCCAGCAATGCTAACGGTCCAATACCTCAGCCCGAATGAGGATCGGCTTCACGGTCAACTATAACTTAGGCCCTTGTTATGTGTTTGGTACCTTCAATCTCAACCAAGGTCCAGCAACGAAGCGGTCCTTAAATGACACAGATGGGATCAAAGAATACATGCCTAGCCTGCATCAACAATAACCATAGTAGCATCGGATCCCGCCCGGTCTTCAGTTATCCATTATCACATGGTTCTTTTCTATGATAGCAAATATAGCCAACCGTGTCTGAGTAGCCACCTAAATCTCACGGATGATAGGAATCACCCAACTTCTACCGGTATAAGTATAGCTAAGCATAGAGAGACTTGTACATACTAGTAAGGTTGCAGTTACATATATTGTGGACAAGGTAAGTCATGCAGCAACGGGTTTCATTCAACTCTTATATCTTAATACACAATACAAAAGATAAACTCGAGTGAATTTTAAAAGAAAGCTAGGAGGCTTGTAATGCTCCAGGGCTTGCTTGGCTAACTTAACATCACATTAAGTTAGTAGATTCCATCTTTAGCAAATGATCAACCATCATCATCAGGAAAGGTCACCAAAACACCGTCTTTTGGTTCGGCTTCAACATCCTTTCGTTGATCCATCAACGACCATCGTTCCTAGATGATATGCATGGATGCAATGCATCCTTGAGTGAAACAAACATAATAGCGACATTACAAACATGAAGGACAAGTAACATGCTAAAGGGTGAACTAAGGTAACTAATCATTAAGAAGTTCGACCATCCTATCTTACCGACTTACTCGCGAATTAGTTACCACAACATGACCCAAATTACCAAAACAACTACTTTGGCATATAACATACTAGTTCATGGATGAACCAATCAAGATTAGCAAACTTGAGTACAACTTTCCTTCACTAAGAACTAGGGTTACACTTCACAAAGCATTTCAATTATTTAACTAACAAGTTGATTATGTGTTCAACAAGGAAGCAACACAATTCACATTATACTAGTCGAACACGACAAGGCAAGGTTATATCATGTTGACTCAAGTACTAGTGACCAAGTTATCTATCTAAAACATCACACAAACTTTTCATGTTAAGATAGAAAGCATCTCAGGTCTAACATACAATTTATAAGATTGGTCTAAGCAAAACATGTAGTTGTGAAAGGTAATTAACATAAGCATCACAAAAGAGCACCATGGATGCTATGGTTCACTTAGCATAGTAAGCAAAGGAACATTACATGACATAAGTACATTCACTTTCGTATAAACTTACATTTATTTACAAACTTGCATTACTTAAACAACAAAATTAGCTTTTTTAATAGAAGATGATTATACTAAATAGGGATTAACAAGATATTAACATGAAAGCACTATTATAGCTTAACCTTTTATCCAAGAGGTTGCATAGAAAAAGGCAAGCAAGATCACATATATACATGCATCCAATAAAGAAGTGCTTAAGTAAACTAAAAAGCATTTTTAGTTTTTATTATCATAAGTGGATCATGAACATATCACACAAGTAACTAAGTTGCCATGAATCAGCAAATATGAAAGTGTTCCATGGTCTTCAATCAACTCTAAAACTTATTCAAGTCATTTCATGATTTAGATTAGTTCTTTTGATAATTATTAACTAATAATTAAAGCATATAACTAAAGATATAATTACACATCATCTAATTGGTCCCAAACTTTTTGTGGAGGTTGGATATGCCATAAAACAGTGGCAAAACAAATTTCATAATTTTTGGATATTTAGATTGGCCTACAAAAATCATAGAAGTTGCATTTCTTAATTAAAGGAGGTAATTTTGAACATGCCAAAACTATCATTTTTTCTAGGTTTCATAATTTTCCTAAATAGAGCACATCAAAACAAGGCTACACACAAATTTTTACATTTTTATCATATGCCAATATTTAGTTATGAAATAACATTAATCAGCACATTTATAGAAATTAATAAAATACTGAAAATAGAAAAAGGACCACTTGGTTTCAAAGCGGACCGGGCGGGCAAAGCGGCCCTAGCGCAGTGTGGGCGGAGTGGTAGGCTGGCCCAGCACGGCCTGCCTAGGCGCGGCCGGGTGTTTTGCAAAAAGGCCCTCGGCCTTTCCTCAAACCAACCCATGATCTAGTAGTACTATTCACCTGAGTCATTGAGTTTGCAAAAAGGCCTCTGAACTTGCTTCTATTGTCGCACGCGATCCTTCATCGTGAATTGAAGCAGGGGAAGTGGCGCGCCGGGCCGATTTCGGCCACGTTGAGGCTCGCCGGCGTCGAGAAGGCAGTGGGAAAGCTTTGTGCGATGGGGCGTGTTCGTAGGCGCTTGCAGTGGGGACCAAGGTGGCCCGTGGCCTCCTGTTCATGTGCGCAAGCACTAGTGGTGGTGCGGCTCAGGTGGCGGCGAACTGCGACGGCGGAGGGGCGGTCGTCGGCGGCAAGGGAGACGCGGGGGAGCATCCCAGACCTCGTGCGCACCCGTGGGTGGGTGAATTGTGGCCGGAGAGAGTTGGTGGAGAGCTGCCCACGTGCGCCGTCGTGCTCTGGCGAAACCTGGGGAAGAACGGAGCAGCGAGCGAGCCAAAGAGCATCAAGGGACCATGGCGAATGCGGCACAAAAGAAAAAAGAGAGAGAAGTGCAGCACAGAGAGCTGGCCACGGTGAGCACGAGCTCGGCGGCCATGGCAGTTGACCGCGGTGAGAAGGGCGGGCGCGATCGATTCCAGCGATGAGCTCCGATGTGAGCAACTCAGGGAAGAGCGCAAGGAGCAGGCAAAACTGTACACGAGAGCTAGGGGACGATGGTGAAGCGGTGACGACAAATTTTTGCTGGCGGTTCGAGTTTGACGGCGATGAGCAGGAAGAGGAAGAAAGGAGATAGCGGCTGCCGGCGTTAGCTTTTAAAGGCAAGGAGAGGATGGAGAGGTGGCCAGCACTTTTGTGAGCTCAGCCATGCAGGCGTCCGCACGCACACGCGTGAGAAACGCCGAGAAGGACACGGCGACGCCGGTGAACAGAGAGGCCCTACTGTGGGGTTACTGTAGCAGTCTAACAGCGCCTCTTTCCTTCTCCTTTTCTCCCAATTTCATGAAGAAACTTGCTTAGCTCCAAAAACGAAAGTTACTCATCCAACTGAGATCTCCAACTTTGTTTGAAGAATCTACCTTAGAAACTTGACAGTTTGAAAGATTTTCAATTTCAAAGAGGGGCACTTTGAAACTAAAAACAAAATTTCAGTTATGATTTTGAAAGTTGGTTTTAGTTAGCAACTTTGAACAATTAATTAACAGCTATTTACTAGTCAAACATCACAACTAAATACATGGCAATATAGCTCAAACATCCCTCCAATTAATGGAACAAAAGTTTGACAAATTTTATTTATGAAAATTCCTTTACTAAACCTCCAAATATTGAACTTAACAACTGCGTTTTTGAGGAACAACCAAAAATTTCAAGTGTAGAGAACAAAATTAAATTTAGTTTTCGAAACTCAAATTTAACATGTCTAACTTGAAAACATTTTCGAACTTTATTTCTACTTTGTAGAGCACACTTTATATTACAAGGTTTATATTAACAAAAATTTTAATTGTTAAAGCAACTTATTAACCTATCAATTCACAAAGAACCTTAATTACTACTTGAGACATCGTTTCATGTAACATATAAAACACAACATATGCAACATGTAGAAGCTATACTTGAAACATGGAATGCATTTATGCCACAATGCTTGATGGTTATACTTGATGATGATCATGATTAGGGTTTATTAATTCAAAAGAAAAAGACATGATTAACACCAAACATGCATACTTTGAAAAGATTACAAACGTACCAAAAGAAGTTTGCTTCTGCCTTTCAAAAGAATTTTATGCTAGGTCTCAAATGAAAAGGTTTGACTCCACCTCTGTCACCACTTGCAAATTGTTAAACTAAAGCTCATAATTATCCTCTGACTTGTTTAGATTAGACTTAATCCACTGCTTAACTTTAAGCTGACACCCGGGGTGTCACATACATAGCAGTGACTAATGCAGCTGCTTGCACTATTAACATTTGCCTCTTGTCATGAGGATCCATCTAGCACAAGCAAAAGAAACATGGAACAAAGCTCAGTACAACATGAAGTACTCAGAAATCACAGCATAACACATTGCATGCATAGGAAATTAGATTAGACATGGACAATAGCTCAAACATTAATAATATTAAATCATTGGCATGCATAATAGCTCAGTTGCTAAAAATCTTGAATCATAGGCATGGACAATATCTCATAAAACTGAAATCTAAAATCATAGGCATGGATAGTATCTCAGAAAGTATTTTTTCACCAATCATAAGCATGGACAAAAGCTAAAAAACTTGGAACCACAATCATAAACACACAACACATCTTAGAGAGGAGATAGGAGGAGGGGTCAGCTCATTTATAACAAATCTGTCAGTGCAAGCAAGCCACCAAACGGACAGATCGAGGGAGAAACAAGAAATTAAGACTAGATCAGAAGGGGTAGGGGGTACCACTTGTAACACCCCAGGTGTTAAGCATGCATTAGCATTTCAAATCATTAGCATAACCATCATTATGCATTCATAAGCATCACATGAAATATAGACGTGAAACATGTTTTCGAAACATGCATGTTGCGATGTTTTGTTTCAGTAGCTTTAATGTCATGTTGACGCTTGTCATGCCTTGAATAAATAACATAGAAATGCTTAGGAAATAATTTGGAGCAAGTTTGGTATTCAAAATTTCCTCAAATTTTGCTTTTAAATATAATCTAGAAAAAAGGTTTTTGATTTAAATAGAATTTAAATCCCTATTTCAAAATCTAGTTGGAATTTCAAAATGAACTCTAAAGCAATGTTGTAGCTAATAAAATCATGAGCAACTTTTATTTTTGCACCAAACCCTAGAAATATTTTTATCTTATTAAAAAATGGGGTTTTGTGCTGTTTAGTTGAAAAATAAAAAGGAAAAATCTTTTTCTCCTCCTGCTGGGCCGTGTCCCTGTTTTTGGCCCACGGCCGCAAGCCGGCCCGATCTACCTCTTCCTCCCCTTCCTGCCTGCGTGCCCGCGCGCTCCTGCCCAACCGCAGCAGAGGGCCGCCGCCACGTGGACGCCATGCGCCGGCGACGGCAAGCACCTAGCGCCCGGTGGCCCCTATGGCACCCTTAAGCCACGTTCGCCGACTTTCCATGGGCAATTCTTCCATTAGGTGATAGGGATGGCTCCACGGAGAATTAAATGGGATAGATTTCATCCCCGTCGGATTTGGCGGGGGGCGAGGATGATCCTCCGTCCCCATCCCAGTTCCCCACGGGGACCTGAGTAAGCTGCGACATCAATGTAATATTTAAGTAGATAGACCGTGGACCATGAAAGTTATAAGGCCCATTTATCTGGAATATATAAGCCACCACCATCCAACTAACCCTAGCGCCGCATCCCGCAGCCCCTTGCTTGGTCCACTTAGCCGCCGCCCTCCCACCAATCCATCTTCCGACCTCAACACAATGACGAGCGCGACCCTCCGCGTTTGCCGCAATTCCGCACTTGGCGCTCCTGATCTCATGCCACCTCGCCATACCCCTTCGCAGTCCCACGCACGACGGCATGGCACCAGTGCGACCATCTGCGCTCCCTTCCCAGCGACGCAGGCCTGCTTCCTCATCTTTGCAGGTCCTGCGTCAGCGTGCCTACTCAAGCACCTGCACGTAGTGGCAAAGCTAGAGGAAATTAAGGGGGGTGCATTTTCCTTGTGGGTGCATAGAATTATACCATAGGGGTACATATATGGTGAAAAATTAGTCACTGTAACTAATTTTTAAAGTTTTGGGGGTGCCTTTGCACCCCCTACTCACACTATAGCTTCACCAGCGCGCATCCTGATTCGTGAGCACCATGTCTAGTCTCGTGTGTGAGCCACAGAAGATGGAGTCAAGAAATTTTGGAGATTCGTGGCATATTTGCTTTGTTTTAGTCTCCTGTTTCTTATACTTTGTTGTTTTCTTGGATTTTATGAGATGAGAACTAGCAACGTTTGTTTCTTGGCGATCTGCATGTGCGAAACTTCCTCAATTGATGCATATTTTTACCAGGGACGGGGACCCCGTGGGGATAAAATCCCTGTGCGAGGATGGAGACGGGTAAGAAAGTCGCCCCGATGGTGTTAACTGGGACGGGGATGGTGGGATTTCTTCCCCGCGGGACGGGGACACGGCATCAACCTCCGACGGAGAATTCCCTGTTGCCATCTTTATCCGGAGCCCCAGGTCCCCAACCATAGCCATCCCACCACAGACACACGCTCCCTGCACCGACACCATCCCAACACCCCTAGATATGTTGCAAGTATTTTACACGAACGTTGCAAAAGTGAATCAAGATGTTGCATATGTTGCAATGGTTGTACATGTATGTTGCATAACCATCCCACCACGGACACACGCTCCTTCCACCGACACCATCCCTACACCCCTAGATATGTTGCAAGTATTTTACACGGATGTTGCAAAAGTGAATCAAGATGTTGCATATGTTGCAATGGTTGTACATGCATATTGCAAGTTTTTGTTCTCAATGTTTCATCTGTTTTATTCCAAACGTATGTTGCAAGTGTGTTTATTTGGATGTTACATATGTTTCAAGTGTATTTATCTGGGTATTGCAAGTGTTTTTTCATGTGTTTCAGATGAATGTTTTAAGTGTTTCATCTTCCTTCAGACATATATTGCAAGTGTTGAATTTGAATGTTTCAAAAGTAGATCAGGTGTTACATCTCCCTCCTTATTTTCTGCTACCTCGCCTCGGTGTCTTCTCCTCTTCCCGACGTCGGCTGGCATTTGCCGCACCCTTCCCTTTTCTCGATGCTGGTGACGCTCGGGCGGATGAAACAGCATGGGAAATGGCGCGGGAAACGGTTGTAGGTGCGGACGCCCGGACACTAGCAAGCCCGATCCAAATGACCAAATATGAATTGGAACAATACATTTTTTAATTCACATAATTAAAAAACATTATATGCATGAATAATATCGACATCTAACACGTTAACTGAGCCGTGAGAGTTGGTAATGTAAAACATGTTACACGCTAACACGTGACTTTTTTTTTGCAAATAACACGTGACATAATTGAGTGTGATATTATGCTAACTTGATTAAAACTATGTTACCTGATTGAGAATTGAGAAAGCCTTCTAGTACAATATGTAGCTGTGACGTACATTGAACATGTAGAATGGTCACGTAAAATTTCATGTACGTATGTAAAGTATATTTTTTGTTGCGCACATAAGTTGGACGCGTACGTGAAACGAACGTGTTGAGCACCTATGTGCGGTAC
This sequence comes from Saccharum spontaneum, assembly GCA_022457205.1. NCBI lineage: Eukaryota > Viridiplantae > Streptophyta > Magnoliopsida > Poales > Poaceae > Saccharum > Saccharum spontaneum. The sequence goes on along the minus strand of CM039594.1, from coordinate 13,241,524 downwards.
ATAAAAAAATAGATAGTTTATGGCTTTATGCTAATTAGATTATCTCATATCAAAAAAAATTATTTACAACATCTAATGGATTACATATGCATCAATTAGATCAAAAAAAAATATCTTTATATCTAAACTTTTCTTATTTACCCTATTAAACAAAATTTAAAATTAAATAGATATATATTTCACCTATTACCTCATAATAAGTAACTGATGATTCTAACCTCTAATATAATTAAATGAACGACTCACAGTTATTTAGGGTACCACAACAAAACTCAACAAAAAATAATCCATTCATGACATTAAATTTTTTTTTGTGGTACATTGTATAAGCTGCTATATTCCACACTGTCCAGATGTAATGGTGGACCGAACAAATTCCATTAACTGAGAACAAATTCCATTAACTGAGAGTCTCAGAGCATCATGGCCAATATTTCCTTTTAGACAAAGAACAAATTCCACATGAGCAAGGGTCGGTCGCCCCATGACATGAACAATATATTTCCACCTATATCTAATCTAATAAAACAACAATTTTCTAATTTCACTGTTAAATTTGACCCTACCACTTTTCAGGAGGTTTTTTTTTCCCCGGCCCTTCAAAACAAGCATTTAGGATTCCTCCCTCATCAGTGAAGTTCAGTGAAAGAACCAGCTTGTGACTTGTGACTTGTGAGCTTACCTCGTCAGTGAAGTTCAGAATCTGATAATCACTTCCACTCTTTCGATTGTTCGTAGTCCACAAGCCAGAAAAGAGTTCTCGATAAGCAAGCACTTTCAGTTACCTCGCCCACGAAATGTTCGTTTCTTCATGACCCAGCACAAACCAAGAATCTTAACCTTCTCCCAAATCCCAATGCCCCAATACCCAATCCACATGCATCTGATACGAAAAGGAAACCACCATTGCTACTCCCAGTTCCTGCTCCGACCTGATTCAGGAGGAGGGAGGAGGAGGAGCAGGCAGCTGCAATGGGCTGCTCATCGTCGAAGCTGGACGAGGAGGCGGCCGTGAAGACCTGCCACGACCGGAAGAGCTTCGTGAAGAAGGCGATCGCGCAGCGGGACCTCCTGGCCTCCTCCCACGTCGCCTACGTCCAGTCGCTCCGCCGCGTGTCGATGGCTCTCTTGTACTACTTCGCCGAGGACGAGCACCTCTACCGGCTGCAGGAGTACTCGTACGTGCACCACCCGGGCTCGCCCGAGAAGGTTCTCGTCATCAACTGCCTGAGGCCGGCGGGTGCTCCGGTGCATCCGGTGGTGGAGCAATGGGAACCGCCTGAAGCCATCGAGGCCGCCACGATCGATAGGTTCTTCGGGACGGATGACCCGTTCTTGCGTTCTTCATCCGTTGATCCGATGAATGGCACACCGGTATCGCCGCAGCCGCCGAGATGGGACCTCTTTTGGGACCCTTTCTCTTCACTAGCCGATCATCCAAATTACGGCGTCGAGGAGGTGAAAGACGATCGAGAAGATGAACAGATACCGGAGCTGGAGGAAGAGAGTGACGATGACGACAGCGGCGGAGAAGGTGAAGTCGAAGCAGAGGAAGTAGAGGAGAAGGGTGAACCGGCAGCAGCAGCAGCACCGGTGGTGCCACCGACGTCGAGGGAGAAGGTGGAGAAAAAGGTGGATCATGTGAAGAACGAGCTGAGAGTCCTGGCAACTGCAGAAGTCGAGCAGCATAATGGCGCACCCGGCTTCACCGTGTACGTCGACCGGCCCCCGGCGAGCATGGGGGAGGCCATGGGGGACATCCACGGCCATTTCATGAAGATTCTTGACACTGCCAAAGAGGTCTCCGTGCTGCTGGAGGTTGTCCACTACCAGAGGAGAGGTACGTGCTCTGTCTCTGTCTCTTACTCTCTTCTCCATTGCGATTTGCAAATCGTCATTCCACTGACCGTTGCTCTCTTCTAGACAGTTCAACCACCTGTCCCGAGGGACGACGGCGAGGAGCAGGGCGCCCCCGAGGTCCCGCCGGAGCCGTTCGAGCTGTTCCAGAGCCACAAGGAGAGCCTTGACAGGCTCTACGAGTGGGAGAAGAGGCTGTACGAGGAAGTCAGGGTACGTGCACCCCGCTCCCCTGATTCGTCTCTCTATCTCTTGTGCTGAAACTAATCAGTGAGCTGGGAATTTCCGAACGTGAACGAAAGGCAGGGGAGAAAGTCCGGCTGGCCTACGAGAAGAAGTGCGCGCTGCTGAGGAGCCAGGACGCCAATGGCGCCGAGCCGTTCGCCATCGAGAAGACGAGGGCCGCCGTCAGGGACCTCCGGACCAAGCTGGACATCTCCCTCACCTCCGTCGACGCCGTGTCCAGGAGGATCGCCGCGGTGCGCGACGACGAGCTCCTGCCGCAGCTCACGCAGCTCGTCCGAGGGTACGTGCTCGACGGAGACTGCAAGAACACGGCCATCCGAACGAATTATGGTACTAGTGGAAATGTGGAATCATGGCAGAATTTCTGCATCCTTTTTGTTCGTTCGTTGCTCCATCAGGTTGGCGAGGATGTGGAGAGTGATCGCGGACGCGCATCGGGTGATGAAGCGCACCGCCGACGACTCGATCGCGCTACTCACGTCCTCAGCCGCCGCAGCCGAAGCCGCTCGGCCCGTCCCGACAGGCGAAGGAGGTACCAGGGGCCCGCCACCGCCGCCGGGCGCAGCGCGCGCGGCCGCGGGCGCGGGCGCGCTCGGGTCGGAGCTCCGCGGCTGGCGCGCGGCGCTGGAGGCCTGGGCCGAGTCGCAGCGCGCGTACGCGGCCGCGCTCTGGGGCTGGGCGCGGAGCTGCGTCAAGGACGGCGAGGACATGCCAAGCCTGATCGTGGGGTGGGCGCGCGCGGTGGAGTCCGTGGACGTGGAGACGGCGGCCAGGGCCGTGGATGCGGTCGCGGCGGAGGCGGCCGCCGTCGCGTCGGCCGCGAAGCGGCAGCGCGGCGGGGGCGAGGAGTGGTTCAACGAGGAAGAGGGGAAGAAGAAGGTCTGCGTGGCGCTCGCCGCGGCCCTGGGAGCCATCGCCGAGGCCGGTGGGTTGGCCGTCTTTGGGTACGACGAGCTGCTGCTGGAGATGGAGATGGGAGCTAGGGAACGAGAGCGGGAGATCGCCGGCAGGGACGAGGAATCAATCAATCCATAACTGAAACCTGCAGTTGTACCTTGCAACACATGCCAATGATCGGCAAATCTGTAAAAAGAAAATATATACAGAACTCACCATTCATAAATCACAAAAAGCAATCAGGAGCCTACTTCAGTCAGTCATCAGACAACAATCTACAGTACATCAGAGTATTCAGAATAGGATGTGCCTCTCTGTTCACTTACCTGAGCTTCCCATGAATGATGTGCCTCTCTATTCATCATATGAATCACAGGGCAACAAGATAATCCATTAGAACACCTAACCGCAACATGTAATAATGACATAATATGATAGCATATTATGCTTCGAGTTCAGTCTCTCAGCATACATATAGTATAAAGTTTAACTAGTCAGTTCTATTACAGAACTAAGGCAATATACCGACGGAGACGAGGGACTCTGAAAAACTCAAGTCCGTTCAGTTCACCACTCCAGCAAACACAGAAATGGCAGTTCATAGCGCCACGCATATCGATACGCATACAGTAGGACAGGACAGGATAGTTGCCATTGCCATCGGCGTGCGAATCCCACGCTTCGGCTTTCTTCACTTGGACAGACCGCCGTTGGAGTGATCCCACGGCCAGACGTCGACGCCGGGGCCGCCGCAGCTCGTCACCTCGCTAACCATCCGGTTCTCCAGGCTCTCGAGGCTGGCGATGCTCTGCAGGGGCGAGTTCTGGAGCTGCTCCGTGGGGGACAGCCCCGTGAAGCACGCGTCGTCGCCGGGGAAGTCCAGGCCGGACAGCACGTCGGGGCCACGGCACGCCTGCCGCGGGTTCAGCACCGGCGACAGCCCCAGGCTGCCCAGCCCGCACGACAGCGCGCCACGGGCCACCATGTCCTCCGCCAGCTTCACCTGCAAGGCACGCGGCAGAGACGGAACGAACAAATTCAGAGGAGATGAACGGGATGATCAGATCACCACGGATCTGCAATGAACAATATGACAGCGATCACCTTGACTCTGAGGGCCTCCACATCTGATTTCAGGATCCTGTGGTCCGTGACTGCGGTTGTGAATTGCTGGTTGGCATCTGTCAGCTGCTTAAAGAGCGATGCATTTTCGCCTCGCAGCTGGTCAACCTGTTTCCAAGGAGGTAGCTTGTAAGTCAGAATGAAGCTGGAGGGAAACCTATCACAACCGTGCTTTGGTTTTGGTTCAAATCAGCATCTATGGAAGCTTAACATTTGAGCCAGCACTATGGAAAACTAAGACAACATATAGTAGCGGTTACCTGTGTCTCAAGGTCAGCTAAATGGGCTTGCTTCCTCTTCCTCGACCGTCGAGCAGACTCACGGTTCGACACCATCCTGTAATTTGAGGCAAGCATTTCAGGTTATCCTAACTTCTGCTTTGTTGATATGATTATATAATGCTATCGGAGTTAAGAAAATGCTGAAAAAACATTGTTCATATTCTTGGTGTACCGTCGCATTCTCTTCACGTCCTGTGGGTTTGTGCTTTGTTCGCATGGACCACCCTCGATATCAAACAGCGATTCACTATCGGAGTCTGAACCACTTGTGCCACCCAAAGTTTGGCTTTCTTTCAGATATAGGTTGGTAGCTGATGTTGGACTTGCTGCTGCTGCCAATGATTGAATTTGGTATGAGCTAGGCAGAACACTGAAATAACTTAATATTATGCCTTGCAATTATTTAAGCCCAATTTGTCTGTTGCAACATTTATTTCTGTCACGGGCTCATCTCATCAAATGCCCAAAAATCTACCTATGTAATTAATCAATTGTCAAAACTCCAAGTTGTCTAATCAGCTGCAATGAGGCTTTAAGTTTTAAATTGTAGCACAAAAAGCACTTGCACAGTTCAATGATTTTCTTGCTTTCAACTACGTATTGCTGTCGTTAACAAAGAGACTGAAAATGTGGAAGAGGAACCATGTGCAGCAGTATATACCAGAGATTGATGATTGAGACTCGATTGTTGTGGAGACTACAGGATGCCTCACGTTGTGGTTATGGGACCATAGGTGATTATGAATGCTTCCATTGAGAGTGTTCTGCTTGGACAAAACAAAAACAAACTTAATGGTTATCTTCATCCATATCAAGGTCTTCAAGAATGTAAAATACAGTAGTACTCTAGCTATGTGATCTTTTTTGTGGTCAGGTCTTGCTTAATTGTCATGTGAAATTCAGAACCAAATACTTATATTAGTTCTTAGAACCTTGGCTTCATAATTATGAATGTTTTGCAGGAAAATATGCATTTAGGAGAAGACTCCTGATTTGCTTCAACATGCTTAGGGTTCAAGATACAATTGTGATCATACCATTTAAAATTGTTATTAAGAACGTGAAGCATGTTACTAATAACAAAACAGAAGTAGGCCAAAATCAGTTGGTGGCACGAGGTGCATCAGTGGGAAAAAATTCGTCCTAAATTAACAAGATCTCATCCACTGATCCACATGTCCCAAAGCGCTGGAATTTCTAACACTACATACACAAAGGGATCTGAAGCACCAATTTGTAATGACAAAAAACAGAGAAATACATGTTCCTCTTATGTTATGTCTCCACTCCACCCAGTAATTCACGCGGTGTCAAAATTGCTCTGCTTTCTACTCACCGAGTCAGCGAAGCTGAAGGCGGACAGATCGCTAGGGGGGAACACGCCACCGGCGGCGAACGGCGCCAGCACAGCGACGTCGTGCACAGGCTTCTGCACGCCCGCCGCCACCGCCGCCGCCGTGGCGTCCTCCCGGCAGCGGAGGAAGGCCTCCAGCTCCAGCTCCGATGGGCACTTCTTCATCCGTCTCTCGGCAGGCAGCGACGGACACCTCTCTCTCTCTCTCTCGGCGCTTCTACTCTCGTGGCTGCTGCTGCGGCCGCGTCGGCGTCCACAATCCACAAGGCTTTTAGAGACGGGAGACGCAGCGAAGCAGAGCACCGAGGGCGGAAAGAAAGGTCTTTTTGGTGATCGGAAGCGAAAGGAGAGGGAAGGAGGGAGGAAAGGTGGCCGGCTGCAACGGAGTCCGGCGTGGAAAGCAGATTGCTGTATCTTCCGGGACTGCTTTCGCGAGATATCTACGAGTTTGCCACTCCGCGGCGGCCGTCGGCCGTCATGTAGCCGTACGGCGGCAGTGCGGTCCGTGCTGGTTGCGTATAGGAGAGAGAGAGAGGAAAAAAAGCGCGAGCCGCTGCCGTCGCCGTGTGCCCGTGTTACGGGCTGGGGGTACAGAGCGAGCGATAGGTGTCTCGATAAGAAGGAACAGCTTGGGAGCGCATTGAGCTCCATATTATTTGTGCCAAAGCCTTTAGAGAGGATGTGCATGTACTAGCTCTCATTGTAGCGAGCTTGTGCGAGGAAATTTTAGTGGACAAGCTAAAGACAGTTTGGGCTTTGGTTAGTAATTAACCAATGAAATAAAGTTTTCTTATTAAAGATCAACGATTGATGGCTTTTAGGCGTATGTGTAGCAGTGTAGGAGTGAGCGAATTGGTGGAATTGTTAATTGTATTTTTGAGCCTTGTGGGTAGATATACGTAGAAACACATTGCTTAGGGGACAATCACAGCAGGAGCAGCATAAACAATGAAAGTAGAGAAGAAGCTGAAGATTGTAAGTCGATGAGGATACATCCTCTCGTTATAACGGTCGATGCATCACAGATGTTGTGGTTCGAGTGCTAAAGTAAAGCGGTAGCCCTTAGTCTAGATGTGGAGATAGGCGAGCGTGGAGGCAAAATAGCCATGGTAAAAAAATGTCATGCTAGAGATAGTCGTGGTTAGTGTAGCAATCAAGGTAGCCTATGTCGAAGCGGTTGCGCATGAAGCTACAGGCGCAAAAGAGGCACTATGGTAATGACGGAGACACATTGAAGCAATGCCAAGGTCAACCTAGTCAGGGTCGTTGAGGAATGTACACAGAAATAGCAATGCAATCAATGCAGAGAAAGTAGCCGTAATAACAATATGTTGTGGTCAGTGTGAAAGTTCGGCGACTTTAGAGGGATTATGTAAATATATGAAAATAGAGTAGATAAAATTAGGCTGGTCTAGGTGAACTTATCTAAACTTATCGCTCACCCATCTTTACTATAAAACCATTCTTCATCTTTTCCGCTATCAAATACACCTTTCTTGCTCTCCACGGATACAGAGTTCCCTTATGAAGTTTTTCGAACAAGAAAAGTTACGATAAACTATATAAGATATTAGAAATTTGACATGGGAGATTTACAAATACAATATTTATGAGATGGCTCCCAAACACAGATATACAGATCGAAAAAACTTAGAGTTGCTCTAAGTTTAACTAATACTCCCTTGTTTTAGGTTTGTTCTAAGTCAAATTATTTCAAGTTTAACCAAGTTTATACGAAAGAACGTTAATATTTAGGACACCAAATAGGAAGAATATGAAAAATATTTCATGATAAATCTAATAATACTTTTTTGGTATCATAAACATTAGTATTTTTTTAATATAAATTTAGTCAAAACTGAAATAGTTTAATTTAGGACCAACCTAAAATATCACTTATTTTGGGACGGAGGAAGTATTATATAAATAGAAAATATAAAAATATTTTAAAGATTGCATCGAGGGAGTACAGTATCCTAAACTGACCGAGACACGAAAGGCATCTCTAGAAGCATCCATGCAGGGAATCAAAGATATGGCGGGGTATTTCCGGGAACATGCATTTCGCGGCCTCGCGTCGCCAGGGGCCCATCCCAACGGCTGACGTGGCCAAGCCTGACCGCACGAGGATGACGCCGCCGTCCCCAGAGCTCAAAACCGCTTCCCAGGCCTGGTTTACTTTGCAAAAAAATTTAACCTGATGAATAGTACCGTTTTCGTCTTATTTAACAAATATTGTCTAATCGTGGACCAACTAGGCTCAAAAGATTCATCTCGTGATTTCCAACTAAACTGTGTAATTAGTTATTTTTTTACCTACATTTAATACTTCATGCAAGCGGCTAAAAATTGATGTGATGGAGAGAGAGTGAAAAAACTTGGAATTTGGATGACATCTAAACATGCCCCCAGTTGGCTTAAAAAAAAAAACGCTTCCCAGTTCCCACCAGCCGCCAGCGGGAAGCACCATCCCCGACTCCCCGTCCCGCGAGGGCATTTCGGGCAACTTGGCGCTCCCAGTAATGGCAGCTGATTCGGATCCGCACCGACTTCTCCCGGGCCGGGGACGCAGCGACCAACACGTCGGCGTCGCCCTCCCTCTACCGGACCTCGCACAGCTCATTCCACCGACTCGTGGGCCCAGCGACGTGGGGCAGACGCGTCGGTGGGCCGAAGGGACCGGGGCGGTGCGTGCCTCACCGGCGCGTGGCCTGCCACCCACGGAAAGGAGAAGGAAAGCCCTGTCCGCGTCAGCGTGTCGTGATCCTCTGCGCCGTGCTGCGGCCGTGGCCCCTGCGACGGCGGGCGCAGCGGATCCGTCGGGACGGCCGTGGCCCCTGCGACGGGAGGGGACGTCCGAGTCAGGTGACGCACTTGGCCGAGTTGGCGGCGGTTGTCCGCTTGCGCGCGCTGTCTCCCGCGCCGCACGCCCCACTAACCTCACCGGAACGGCGGAACTCCCTTTGTTTATTCGTTAAGTTTCGTTCGCTCCTGCACCACGGCGGCCATGCGTGGCAATGACTGTACGCAGGAGACCGGATCCAACTCGACTAGCAGGGATGGATGGCGAGAGGCAGCTGCGCGTGCATGAGCACGAGCACGAGCACGAGCACGAAGCACGCGCCGGCGGCTTTACGCTTTGCCAATCCTTGGTTTGGAACTCCTGTCATGCGGTACTACGATGTAGCTACGCTTGCAAACGGCGCGGGCCACGCCGCCAACCCGTTGGGCTTGGTCGCGCCGTTGACGCATAGAAGCTCGTGAGCTAACCCGCTTAGATGGAGCAGGCTGATACGGGTGACCCGCGTAGTCCCGCGGCGCCGCACAGCCCGCATCTCCTGAATCCTGATCCGCAGCCGCCGCCTCCCGGCTACGAGTCTGCGTCAGCCTCTAGCTCCGCCTCTGGCTCTGCCTTCGGCCTCGTTCTCTCCGTCGTGAACCTCGGCCGGATCCCCCTCCCACTGTCAGGGCCGTCCCACAAATTTTTTGGGCCCTTGGGCCAGTAAGGGTCCGCTAATATTTTAATATGACGATTGAAGTATATAGTACTATTGATAAGAGATAACTTGCACCATATATTTAGTTCTTGAAAAAGTAACAGTATATCAAAGAAGCTAAAAGAACGGCAAAATAACTATGGTGGTTACTCCAAATAAAATTATAGTGCTTCAGTGCTTTTTAAGAAATTGCCTTTAGACATTTCTTGATGCAAAATCTTCAAGAGCACTATCAAGAGCACCAGACTTATGTTTCTTTGGCAACATCTTAACATGTTAAAAAAAATATTGAATTATAAATCAAATCCGTGAACTACCAAGCCCTATCCCCGTACGCTGTAATTGATAAACCGAAGTACAAGTAATCTCTAGTAGTCTAGTCTCTACTCTGTACACTGAACTGCAATCAAATTGATCAGTAAATCACTTATCCACTTACCGTGCGGTGCCAAACTGCCAACAATCAACCAATCAGGACAGGGAAGAGGGATGTCCGTGCGGTGCCAGTGCCGCACTGCCAGGCCGGACGCCGGACGGCCGCTCCACCGGCCACCGCGCTGCGCTCAGCAGTCAGCGCTCGTGCCCTAGCACGCCGACACCGGCACCGCGCTAGCGAGTCGCGATCGTGAATAGGAAGCGGCCACCGATCGCGAATACCAGGAATACATCTATCAACTATACATGGTACACTCATGGGCCCCCAGCCTCATGGGCCCACGGGCGTCGCACAGGCCGCCCTCCCCCTTAGGACGGGCCTGCCCACTGTCCCCGGAGTTGAAGACGAGTGTTGAAGCGGATGGATGAGACGTCCAGCATGGCGAGCTCGAGCACCCAGAGGCACGGGCATTGCACGGACGGGACTCCGCTGTGATCACCGCCGCTCACACGGGCAAGCGTTATGCTTAGCCGCTTAGGATGCACAGCTCCACGAACATGCCGGCGCTGGAGCGTTGAGAGCTGAGAGGCCGGACTGAGTACTGTGTTTCTGTGAACGAGAATGAAGAAGAGGAGTTGCAAGCAAGAATACGTAATAAGGGAGGGATCCAGTTGAGAAAGTGCCAGAGAGAAAGAAAACTTTGTTAGAGTTGATCTCCTCCAGCCCGGCCCAACGGCTGAGCTGGGCCTTGATCCAACGCCCTGATCGGAGGCGTCCAGCCTTTCAAGGTTGGTGGGGCTCTCGTCGCACTGCGCAATAAAAAGAGAATGTGGGGTCTGGGGCACAAGTCATGAGGTTCATCGCGGCTACAGTACCCCACCTACAGAACCCTAAGCCGATCTGAGGAAGCGCAGCTAGCGGCGGGAAGCGCCGCCATTCCACAGCGTCCCACTACTTCACCACGGCCGGACTCCACTACAGTGGCGGGCCTACATGTATTCAAGGGTATTCAACTGAATACCCAAAAATTTTGCCAAAAAACTTTTGTATATATAGTGTATATATGTAGGTGTAGGAAAAAAAAGAAAATAAAGCCAAAACAAATATCATGTCAAGAATTCGGCCAAAAACCTGTATTCTACTACTGATTTTCCACCCCACTCGATGGCCCAAATAGGCCCAGCGGCCTGTGGCTCAACATCTCCCCCGCCGGCAGCACACAGGTGCATCGCGACTCCCAAATCAGAGACATCGGCACATCACCTGCCCGTGCTCGCTTAGGCGCTCCTTTTCCCCAACTCCAAACCCTAGCGCCTACCGATGGCGGTGGCAGAGCAATGGACTCGGACAGGGGCAAGGCACGTTGGCACGAGGCGACGACAATAAAATTCACGCTAAATTTTTTTGGTACATATACAACACAAACTTAGGTCTGGTTGAACTTGATTTGAAATACCAAATTTGACAACAAATTTTACTATTGCTTATTGAATTGCTAAATTGATTTTTACCAATTTACGTATGGAAATTTTAGTATTGCATACCTACAAAATTCTAGATCCATCATTGGATTTTACATTGTAAAAAAATCGATTCGTCTTCACAATTTTGAATACCCAAGTTCAAAATCTTGGGCCCGCCACTGCTCCACTACGGCGACTCCATGACAGACTCCTACTCTCAGGCCGACGGTCGGTAACGCCTCCCCGTTCCCATCCTCTGTCTCTCTCTCCATTCCTCTCTCTCCCTTCCTCCAGTGAGTGTTCTATAATTTTACTGGTTTTATCTCAAATACAAAGACTAGTTCCCACTAGATCCACTGCTAGACGATATGGCAATCTCTATCAAACTTGAGAAGGACAGGATTGATTTAGATATAGTTTAGGATTCCCAATGTAAAATGCCTACTAGCTTCCTCTGTTTTCTGAAAGATGATCAAAATGGCTGATACTTCAAAATTGCATAATAAAATTTAGAATAATTAAAAAATGGTGTTGTTACTATGTACAAGTAGTAAATCACATGTTGCATACGTACTTTATGTTTCCTGGGTAAATAAAATAGTGTTTCTATTGATTTATTTTTATAAAGAGTATAATTAATCAAAAATAATGAAACTGATATAGTAGTATGAGTGATTAGTCAATCCATTCAATTATTATACACATTAGAAAAGCTTCTCTAGTCTTTTATCTTTTATTTTTCTAATTGATATGTCTTTTAAATTGACACGTTTTGTATGGTAATTCTCTATTAAAACATGCATTATTGATGATTTTTCTGTTAAATGGTAACATATTGGTTCTTGCTTGTCATTCTACAATTTTTGTTCATGATACGCGTGTAGCCGTTGTTTAGCTAAAAGTTTGTAGTTTAATTACGCCCTACCTCAAATCTTGAGCTGAGTCTGCTGACCAAACATATAAAAAAATTACTAATATTTATGATGTGTAATAAGCATCACATTAGATTGGTTGTGAAATATACTTTCATAATAAAATTACTTGGAGATGCAAATATTAATATTATTTTTATATACTTAATCAAACTTTAAAAAATGACTTGTTGATGTGCGTGATATGCACTTATTTTAGGACGGAGGGAGTACTTGTTAGAATAAGGCCAGTGGCATCTGCTAATCTTCAATTCATAGTTCAGTGTACACCGTATTTCTAAATTGCCACATGATGTAATACTACATGCCTTTTGATGTATCTGTTATAGAAGATAAAAAATTCTAACATCGATAGCTTTTTTATGATTTTTTAATATTTTTGGGTGAATCTCTTTCTTAATTTGCATCATTATTAAGCAAAGCAGAGCTACTTTTTTTTTTTTGAATCCCAAGCAGAGCTACTACTGTACTTGCCTGCTTGCGCGTTGCATGCCTTATTAACGGAAGCAGGCAAGGCTCTTGCGTCTTCATTAGCAGCTCGTGCGGACCGCCGCATGATCCTTAGCGCATGCGGCGGGATGCGGGTTGCCGCATGAGCACGCAAACAAGTGAGCGGCGCACGCGGTACAAAACAGGCCGTCGCGGGATTAACGAAAACGCCGCTAGTCGTATGCGGCTGAAAACGGGTCGCCGCAAAATCCCGCGAACGATGATGCGGCGCTTGCGGATGCGGGACGGGCTGCCCGCCGCCGCGCCGTTTGCATCCATAGATGTAGCATTGGCGATGTGTGGCTCGGTTTGCGACGGAACATTCCAGATTCTCTGCCGTTTCTGTACGTGGTGTTCCTCGCAAGCTTCTGCAGTCCTGTTTCTTTTTTTCAGCAGACTGCAAGAGCCTGATGGATCGGAACCCGGATTGCCAATGCCCCAATGAGCAATGGCAGATTGGCGGCAGTGCCAGTGCCAGTGAGCTCATAGAGGTGGTACCGTGGTAGCACGGAAAATGGGCCAGAATGAAGGGAAAGCCCATCTCTTGTGAGTCGAGAAGCCCATCAGCCCAAGCAGTACGGGCGGCGTTCCACTCAGGCACTCACTAGTCACTAATCCAATTGTCTACCTCAACTGCCCAGCTGCCCTGCTTCCTCCTCTGCTCTGCCTCTGCTACACGCGGTGTTTAGTTGCCCTGAAAAGGTTGAAAAGTATATTGTAGCACGTTTTAGTTTTATTTGGCAAATAGTGTTCAACCGTTGACTAATTAGGTTCAAAACGTTCGTCTCGCAAAGTACAACCAAGCTATACAATTAGTTTTTGATTTCATCTGTATTTAGTACTCCATGCATATATCGCAAATTTAATGTAACAGGGATTTTTTTTGCATAGTGTTTTTTTCAGGTAACTAAACACAGCCTTCCTTTCTCCCTTTTCGTCATGTTCCCTTGTGTTCTGAGCCGTATTTTTTTAGCTCCTTGTCACCATGTACGTCAACGACTGTCCCAGCCATAACTCCAACTGCACCGCCGGATTCCTCGGCCGCTTCGCCTTCCAGCCGCTCCGCGAGAACCCGCTCCTCGGTCCGTCCTCCGCCACGTATGTACACCACTCGCTTGCTTGCTTTCTTTCTTTCTTTCCTCCAATGGTACGGTGGTGTGCCATGGTTGCTTTGCTTGCACCATCTATCTATCGTATTCGTATCAGCTTCTTGATGGGATACTTGTGTTGCTAATGCTAAACATGATTATTCATTCTAGCAATACCACATATTTCGCAAAAAAGATGTATCTGTAAATAAAAAAGCTTACTTGGTGCCAGCCGGCTACAACTACACTGCCCGGCCCTGTTAATTAATTTTCAAAGAGATCGGAGTTTTGGCCACTGCAAACCATTTGATTTACTAGCACAAGCAAGAACCAGCAAATCCTACAGATTCATCATGCGATGGTATATACTTGTTGTACAATGTACGTATGGGCCCACCCAAGAAGCACACTGCAGAGTTCAGTCTGTCAAATTGCATTGCATGCCCCTGTTCAGTTCTGTTGTGTGCAGGGTTTTTTTTACCGACCGGTTTCCGGTAACCGCCGGCCGGCGGTAGCGGTTTACCGGTCGGTTTACCGGTAAACCGGTCGGTAACCGGCCGAATTCAAATTTGAATTCAAATGTTCTTCGGTTCGGTTTCCGGTCGGTAAACCGGCCGGTTTGGAGCGGTAACCGGCCGGTTTGGCCGGTTTACCGCTCGGTTTGAGTTTGGAATTTTTTTTTCTTTTTTTTTTCAAACTTCTATACGTATAAATAAATACTAAACGAACTCGAATTTGAAAATTTTTTACACCATTGGCTTCTATAAATCATGAACTATTTTTAGGAATTTTTTCAGCATTTTTTGTTTTTTTCAAATTTTAAATTTGAATTTGGGGGCCTTAACGGGCCGGGACCGGGATTTTTTTTCTTTTTTTTCAAACTTCTATACGTATAAATAAATACTAAACGAACTCCAATTTGAAAAATTTTTACACCATTGGCTTCTATAAATCATGAACTATTTTTAGGAATTTTTTCAGCATTTTTTTTTCAAATTTTAAATTTGAATTTGGGGAAACCCTAACCGGGCCGGACCGGAACCGGACCGGCCCGGTTTGGGCGGTTACCGCGGTAAACCGCGGTAAACCGGCCGGTTTTTTTAACCCTGGTTGTGTGCAAAGCTTTTCTTCCTTGCTGAGTTGGTCATTTAATTTTGGGCCACGGTGATGTCCCCCTCTGGAACTGACGGACAATTACTGATGAAGCATACAAGACATTGTGCAAAGCAATTGCTTTGGCCGGTTTGATTTGCCAACCAACCCAAGATGTGAAATGTAATGGCGTGTCTAGCTCGCCCTCTCTCTCTCTGACCACAAAATATTTGGAGTCGGTACCAGTTCAGTTATCTAATTAATTACTATACAGTATATCTTTGATTGACCACTCATGGCTCATGGGCTGCCTGATTTGGTGAACGTTAGCTGCAGGAGGATTCAGATTTCCCTGTCCATTTTTCTATTCTATGTACGCGTGCTGATATCTTTGTTAGACTTCTTTGAACTTAGATTACACAAGACATATTGCAAAGTCAAAGACATATGGCATTTCTAACTTCAAAATAAAAATTAGAGTTTCACTTTCACTTCACCCCTTTTTTCTTGAAAAAAGAGAAAGATTTCATTGCTTGTGTTATCAGTACGTTCAGGTACAGTACTCATCAGAGGTTAAGCTGAAAACAATATTTTTTTTTATCTCAATCTCAATGCCAGGTTAGTGAAGATGGGGGCTCTCGTCGTGCCTAAGGTTGTCCATGGCCGACAAGGATGGCGTCTGATCACGTGCATGTGGCTCCACCTCGGAGTTGTTCATCTGCTCATCAACATGCCCTGCCTCGTCATCATCGGCATATGCCTCGAGCAAGAATTCGGGTTTGGTAAGTCATCATACATACTGCCATCCACATCCACATACTGTCTTTGAATTAATTACTCCATTCTTCATCCAGCTTTGCTGAAACTAATTAAGACATCAGATCCCTTTCAGTCACACTTGCAACTCCCTTATCCATGATGCTGATAAATTGATAGTAACTTTTAGTAGAAAATCCGCAATAGTTTTGTATCTGCTCTGCAAAGAGAAAAAAAAGGGAACATATTTTCATTTCGGCCGAGTACTTATGCCTATGATGTAATGCAATATGCAGTGAGGATCGGCCTGGTCTACCTCATCTCTGGTTTTGGTGGGAGCCTCATGTCTGCTCTCTTCATACAGTCCAATTTCTCTGGTGGCGCCTCCGGTGCTCTATTCGGCCTCATTGGTTCGATGCTCTCTGAACTCATAACAAACTGGTCACTGCACGCAAACAAGGTATATTTGCATTTCCATTAGCATAATCTTCATCTTTTGTAGAAGATCTGCCTGATCAACAATGAATAAACACTAAACAGTAGTCTCTGTTGTCTATAATTCTTTATTCATTCAGGTGGCGATGTTGCTAACACTTTGCTCGTGATCGTGGTGAACCTGGCGCTGGGGCTCCTGCCCCGGGTGGACAACTTCGCCCACATCGGCGGCCTCATCTCCGGCTTCCTCCTCGGCTTCGTCTTCTTCATCCGCCCGCAGTTCGCCTGGCTCACCCAGCAGGGAAGAGTATCAGCGGCAGCTGAAGCGCCGCAGCCTGGCGGGCAACCGACGACGACGACGGCTGCTCAGCAGGTCTCGGTCCCGGTGAAACGCAAGCACAAGACGTACCAGTACGTGCTGTGGTTGGCCGCCGCCGTGCTGCTCGTCGTCGGGTTCACGGTGGCGACGGTGCTGCTGTTCCGCGGGTACAACGCGAACGAGCACTGCCCGTGGTGCCACTACCTCAGCAGCGTGCCGACCAAGAGGTGGAGGCGCGACGCGTCGCCGACCACGTTCACGGGGATGCAGCAGGAGAACACGCTGACCGTCGTCTGCGCGGGCGGCAGGAACCAGACGTACCTCGTGGCGTCGTCCGCGGACGCCACGCAAGACAGGATCAACGACCTCTGCAACCAGCTCTGCACAGTTCACTCCTCCCAGAGTCCCAGTGCCGTGTACTAGTACTCCCTCTGTCCCGCATCCTCAGACTGACTGAAAACGCTATATGCATCTGATAAAGGGACGGAAGAGCCTATAGCATAGCAATATGCTACACCGAATCCTGTAAACATCACAGTAAATACACTCCATTCGCTATATTTGCCGTCGTAGCGGACATTGCGTGAGAGAGAGAGGAGAGAGGTGACAGCGGCGGGCCCTATTTTTTCCGTAACAAAAAAATATTATAACTCACAAACCAAAAACACAAATTAAATTCCGATTGCACCATTAAATTCATTTCAATAAATCCTTCAAAACTAGGTCTCACATGGATATATTTAGATAAAGTGACAAGTGGGTTCCACAGTGAATAAAGGATGATATAAAGGATGGATGGATACAGGAGAATTGTGTATATATGAGAGAATCTTGATGACCAGGATATATAGATGATGAATTTAGAGTACCACGAGTGCGGATAGCGTCACACCGCCTGCTTTTCTTCATTTTTTTATTCATGGTGGATGACAGGATGCGATGGATGCCCCTGCTTTATTTCTGCTTTGAGCTACCGAAGCTAAAACATCTTTTTTTCTGATACTTTTTTCAAATGTCAGGACGACCTATATTCTAGGACGGAGGAAGTACTGAGCAGGACAGAATGGCTCGGAGACAAAATGGTATAGGCTGTGTTTAGTTCCTCCAAAAATACACTATGCAAAAAAAGATTTCCCGTCACATCAAATTTGCGATACATGTATGGAGTACTAAATGTAGATAAAATCAAAAACTAATTGTACAGTTTGGTTGTACTTTGCGAGACGAACGTTTTAAACCTAATTAGTCAACGGTTGGACACTATTTATCAAATAAAACTAAAACATGCTACAATACATTTTTCATCTTTTTTAGGGAACTAAACACAGCCATAGGTGAGTGGCACCTAGGCGTGCTCGGATTTTTTAATGGCCTGTAGGTAAGAGTATCTTTTTAAAGCTCTCAGTCCAATTCCCGTTTCTTAAAAGGAAAAAAAACCGAATCCAATTCCCACCCCTTTTGTCTTCAGACTTCGGAGCGCGAGCGATGACTCGCCGGCCTCTGCCAACCCGCCACCCCCCCCCCCCCCCCCTGACTGCTTCCTCGAGGCGCTCGCCTTAGCAAGTTCTCGGCGGTATCCGCCTCGCGAAATGTATGTGTAAGTTCCGTGCACTCTCCTGGTTTGTGTAACATCTTAATCATCTCGTTTCTATGATTGCTGGAATCGGTACGCTCCCAACGTTTTCTGCGCGGGAGCTAATTATCTAGTTTATCTAATCTTTAGTATGATGCCTGACACTAGCAGTCCCATGTAATGGTAAACGGTGCTTGTTTTGAGAATTGAGATTTTTTCCCCTATATGCACAGAAATTGTTTCTCCTCTGTTCCCCCAGTTCCTGGAAAATGTGCTGTGATGCTTGAGCATCGTAATTGACAACCATGGCGATTGGTGATACGCACATATATTTTGAGTGGAGAACATATCAACCGGCCTGAGGCATGGACCATGGAGATAGAACATATTCATCAATCTGCATCAATCTACTCCAGAGGTTTAGCGTACGCCTCTTGCTACGGTCCACGAAGGGGGAATAACATTTGGGGAAGGCAGAGAGGCATTGCAGAAAAGCACATGTCATCTTTATCATCAGCTTATGCTATGCTAGTTTCTAGGGTCGCTGTTTTATGTAGACCTGGCTTACCAGTCACCACATAACATGGAGTGGGTCAATTAATATGACAGGAGGAGCTTGGAGGCTTAAAGCGTTGATTGAGACCTATCTAAGCCTCCAAGCTCTTCCTCCTTTCATATTGAACGCTTTAAGCCTCCCAAAAACCATGACGATAATCAGAATTACTTTCCCCTTCACACTCCATTTTCCAACAAATCCATACGAAGCGTCCTTGCAGTAGACATCATGATTCAGTAGCCTCTTGCAACTGTAACCAACAGAGAAACCCACATTCCCATATGCGCTGCATGCAACAATTTGTCACCAGAACCAGAAGTTAGTGATGATTATCGCGAGCGCAACCTGAAGATCACATTTGATTTCGGAGACTTGCCTGATAACTTCAAACAATATGTTGAATACATTGAAATTGAGCGGATCTGTGACCATTGCTTCCCTCTCAGTAATGCAAATTAACATTACAAAGATAGCTAAATAAGACAGCTGGGAGAAGACCCAATTCTCTAATAGCATTTTCCTTTTGTCTTTTATCTCAGCTCTAGAGTGCTGCTCCTCATCTTTGGGTAAAAACGAGGTCTCACCTGGGAGATACCTACAGTGAGTTGGCGGAAAAAATGAATAAGTATTCACCATAACAATCCTCGCAAAAAAAAGTATTCATCATAACAATAGTTTAATGTCTCTGAATAATACTATTTGCTATCTGGTGTGTCCATAGGCAGATAGGTTACAGTCATACTATATTATCACTATACTAGTCATGAGATATATGTTTTAGTTAAATACAAATATAGTTTGTTTTGTAATCCGTGAACATAGTCAGTAAGAATCACAAACTCACAACTTTACTATGCTACATTGCTACTTGTATACGCAAGCAAAGCAAGGATGATTTCTGCTCCAAAGCCTGTCATTTGTACTAAATATTTTTCTGGTGGAGGTACTCAATCTATGGATTTTTTAATTATGACTATTTTCATTCTAAAAAATCTTATGACTCTTTTGGTGGAGTGAGAGTAGTGAAGAGACTTACATCATTACAGTGTACAAGACTAGGATTGCGGAAGAAAGGCTTGACAGATCAACTACATATTCGCCAGCATGCCTTGCATTTGTAGACTGGAAGAGAGCACCTATTATCTTCTCGTAGCTGTTCATTTCCCGTAAAGCCTCTGAGCTCCATTCTAGAGAGCAAAATAGTATGGTTTGTGTAATTATGAAGCTGAAAACAGTTGACATCAAATAAACACACTCCTTGCTACTCATAAGATGCTTATATCCAATGGTCTCCGGGTGCTGAAGAATGAAATGATATTCATCTTGTCCAGTTACCTTCTTAAGTGACCACACCAGGAATCTCAAGCATGGGGCAAATAATGTATTTCCAGCTAGTATCTGAGGAATAATTAGCAATAGGAGAATGGATCTCTTCTGAAAGATGATCATGTTCTCGTTTACTGGAGTGAAGCCACAATTTGCCACTGAGGAGACGGCTGTAAATACAGAGAAAATGACAAATCCAATACCCTTTCTCTTCAGAACTCCTTGTGCATCTGGTACGGATATAAGGTAAAAGAAGATAACCAGGGAGCCACCTAAATTTGACACTAGAAGATAGACCAGCAGTGCATAACCTAAAGATTCAATTATCTTGGGCTCAACTTGATTTTTTTCTTCCAAGCGGAGTTCAGACACTGGCATTATTACACTGGTGGGAACAGACGTTGCAGAAGTAGCAGATTCGGTATCAACATAAACTGAGTAGCCCTTTCTGTTGGAAGACCCTTTTGTAACAGATTTAGCCCGCATGAAATAAAGATCAAGCATTGAAGTGAATACCTCTCCACCGATCAGCATTAAAATAGTCAATATGCAGAGCTGAGCACTTGAGAAATCCTCCATTTCAACAGTAGCCATGCTTGAGACAGTTGATGCAGATACAGAAGTAAACAATAAGTCTATGTCTTTCAGAGCATCTTGTTTATCTCGTGGCTTGATGATCTTAAGAGCTGCATATCCAGCAAATGAAATCAAGGTAAAATAAGTGACTTGGATGAAGAGTGGATTATTTTGACAGATGAACTGCCAAGAGTATTTCATGGACTTTTGTGCATGTTTGCTAAAAGAAATAAACTTGGTGGCTAAAGATGAAGAGGAAATTTGGAGCTTTCTTAGGAATGCTACAGGGCTATGAACCATCTTTTTAGTTCTGAAACAGAATGTTTTCTGTGCACCCTTGGCTTGAAGAGCTGTACTGATGAGCATGCATTTATATAGAGAGACAATATTCTCCCTTAATGTCCACCTGTGATGTTTTCGTACATGTATTCCCTATTGGGAAAAACGATAAAAATGAACAAGTTGTTGTGATCTAATGTGGGCCATAGTGACTGAAGAATCTTGACTGCTTCACAGATTCAGATTGCTTATCAGAAGGTAAGGTGAAGTGATAAGGAACTGATTCTCAACTTCATTTCTGAAACTATTCACATGCTGAACTTTACACCCTAGTAACAATTGTACAATGAAGAATCAGAACCTCACTTCGAAGATGTTAAATGTTTCCTCATTTTGTGCTCAGCTTTAGGCTCGTATGAAATAAACTCTTTCCTCTCCCATCTTCAGAGCATATATGTTCACTTAAGCATCAATGAACATTCATCTTAGTAACTATACATATGTAGTCCTATAAATGGGTATTTGAACTCCTGTTTATGCCAATCCAATTCAGAGCAGATATTTGGTTTGCTCTGGTGGATATGTAGTATGATACCAGCGATTGATTTTTCTTTGAAAACTTTTACCTCTCTCTTTTCCTTAAGCCACACAAAATATCTAGCATAATATGTTCCAGGTAATTCTATACCTAATATTAAAGAGGCAAAATTTCTCTCCACCTATTTTTTCGTCCGGCCCTCCCCTAACTAACTACGTGAATAATCCTAATCAAATAGATTTCTCTGGTTTCAATTCCTTGTGTTGGCAAACAATGATGCCCTGGCCGTACACGGATCATGGATAGGTGATGGTGTTGGCGTCCATTTCGGTTTTGCCCTCCACGTACATCACTTTCCTTTCTAAATACTTCTATTTTTTTTTCCATAAATATAAATATCATAATAAATGATAATCTATATCAAGAGACAAAATTTCTCTACACCTATTTTTTTTTGTCCATCCTCTCCTAACTAACTGCGTGAATAAGGAAACTGTCTCCATTCGTAATCCTAATCAAATAGATTTCTACGGTTTCAATTCCTTGTGTCGGCAAACAACGATGCGGGCCATGGATAGGTGACGGTGTTGGCGTCTGTTTCATTTTTACCCTCCACGTACATCACTTTCCTTTCTAAATACTTCTATTTTTTATTTTTCCATAAATATAAATATCATAATAAATGATAAATATAATAATTATAGACCTTTGAGCCCTTGACTCATTTCTTAATAATAAGTAGAGGTTTTCACCATCAAGTTTTTGCCACAATTTTGATTAGAAATAAAATCTATTTTACTATAACTTGGATTAGTCCCACTAATCAAATTAAATTAAACGGAAGCTGAAATCTTGAGCAATTTGTTATGTGTAGTCCATTACCTATATCTATCGGTGTCTAATATTAAAGAGGCAAAATTTTTGCCCAAATTTTCGTTTTGCCTCCACATTCATCTCTATCCATCCATAGTCCGAAATCAACTAGATTTCCTCCGGTCCCCCAAATCATACCAAGGATTTTCGAAATCGGCAAGCAAGGTACAATGGAACAAACCGAGACTAAATCACAACCACCACATCGATCCAAAATCCAAACCAAAATTATACTAACTCTAGAAAGACAACAACTTATAAATCAAATCAATAAATTTGTTGTTTCTTCAGCCAACGACCACAACAATCATCAAAAATCAATAAAAATCAATTCCTTCTCCCCCCATACACGAATCGACCGAAGAGAAAATCAGAGAAAGAATTGAATCGAGAAAATCAATGAAAGAATCAAGGATGACATTAGATGAGGTCGTGCCTCCAGGCCACCCGGGGCACCCACGTCGCTGTCTCCGCGTTGCTGACCAAGGTGCCCGCGCCGTCGACTCCCCCCGCGCGCGCGGCTAGGTGCGCCCCTGCCGCTGGTGAGGTCTGAGGCCGCGCCCCATTGCCAAGATGTCCTCTAGAGCGCATGTCATTTTCCATAAAGTTTGATTGTTTTCTCATGTTGCAATGCACGGGCATGTTTTGCTAGTAAATGCTAATTCTTTTTGTGGCTGGTCATCCAAGTTAGATGTTGGACCTGGATGGCTGATCGCCTTGCAAGACGAGGGCTTCCACATCCTGCAACATGTCCTCACTGGTCACTACGATCAAAAGGAAGAAACTATCAAGTATCAACCACCTCCTTTTGTCTTGATTTTCATACGTGTGCTTATTTTCCGTTGGCAAAGATTGGTTTATTAGATTACATTCTTTTGGCTGGATATGGAATTTGTTCTCTGGAATGCTCGACACCATGTTCCACACTAGCATATACTCTGTATGAGGGCCAGGATATATATGCTAGTTTAATCGAATGAGTGGTTTGCATATATCATTTTGTGCTGTATTCGGCTATGAATGGTTATCACAGAATCCTTCCTGCACCGTAACTCTTAAGTTGCAATCAATTTGCGATAGGGAAATGCTAGCGCATGGGCATCTGATGGGGATGAATTTCATCGGACGCCCGCCCGCATGCCTGACAAGCCCACCTCGATGCCTGACCCGCCCCCATAAGCGCACCCCGCCCCCATCACCATCCGTTCGCCCCGCCCCAGTAGGCGCACCCCGCCCCCGCCCTGTCGTGCCCCCGACTGTTGGCACCCAGCGCGCCGCGTCTGCCGGCCACCGGCTCGCCGCATCCCATTCTCTGGCGCCCCTTGACTCTCCGGACAGCAGGAAACACATGCAACATGAAACACTTGAATGCAACATATGTCTGAAACAGATGAAACAGTTGCAATATACACTTGCAACATATGTGTGAAAACATATGTAACATCCAAATAGAACACTTGCAACTGCAACAGAAGACTGAAACATGTGAAACATTTTGGAACATACTGTTGCAACATATGTGTGAAAACATATGCAACATCCAGATCAAAACGCTTGCAATACGTCAGGAAATAGATGAAACAATTTGAAAAAACGCTTGCAACATACCTCTAAAACACTTGCAACATATGAAACATCCCCCGATTTACTTTTGCAACATCCATATGAAATAATTACAACATGCCTCTGAAACGTATGAAACAATTGAAACATACATAGGAGGAGAGAGGCCTAGGATAGTCGATTCTGGCTGACGGGGTGGGAGCCGGCGGTGAGCGGCTGCGCGCGAGCACCACCTAGCACCAGCCCAGCGGCAAGCACGAGCACCACCATCACCAGCGCCAACGGCACTGGGTTTGGCTCGGTGACGAAGGTGGGGGATGGGGGCCGGGGAGCGCCATGGCCACCAGGGTGAGGGAGCTCGGTTGCCGAGGTGAGAGAGGACGCCGCGCTGGGGTGGTGAAAGGCCTAGCTTGGTTTTGGATAATTGATGAAACCTAGTACTAACCTTTATGCTAAGTGTGTGAATTAGATAAGATTGGTGCAATCCAAGTGATGG
The DNA here is from genome assembly GCA_022457205.1 of Saccharum spontaneum. Lineage (NCBI taxonomy): Eukaryota > Viridiplantae > Streptophyta > Magnoliopsida > Poales > Poaceae > Saccharum > Saccharum spontaneum. The sequence goes on along the minus strand of CM039594.1, from coordinate 13,217,540 downwards.
AGCATGATGAGGTCCATGGAGTTGAAGATGAACATGAAATGTTGATGAACAAGTGCTCAACTTAGAAAAGAAGAAAGAGAAAAACAAAAACAAGGTTGACCACGGCAAAGGTATCAAATATGTTTTTGTTTTGCACTCAAGACACATAGAGGGTGTGAGTGACTTAGGATCGATAGCCGTACTATAAATAGAGGAAATCCACGATGCCCTTCCCCGACACAGGTGCACGGCGCGGGCGCCTCCCTGGCACATAGTGCGGGCGTGGGCGCCTCCCCAACGCGGGCGCATCTCCTTGCCGGCGTAGAGAAGAAGAGGGAGAGGATGATAGCACGACCCCACATGTCATTTACTCCGCAAATGAATTTAGGTAGTCTATTTTAGATAGTACTACTGGGGTTTGGAGCAAAATATGGGTAGTAGAAAAATAGGTGGCTACCAAAATAGACATTTAGGTAGTCTGATTTAGGTAGCACTGCTGGAGATGCTCTAAAGAGGGGAAATCTCAGTTAAAACGGTTATCAAGTGCCACTAGCTGAATTCATATGAGCATATGTATTAGGACCTAGTGTGAGCTAACGTTGACCTTTGTAAAATGCTTTGAAAAATGCTAACACACGTGCGCACAAGTTCTACACTTTGTGGTTAACAAGTTGGAAGCAAGGGCGAAGCCGTTGAGAACTCAGACAAAGAAAAGGGAGCTTGGGCACATGACCGGACCCAGGCCACAGGATTGACCTACGCGTTCGGTCACTGACCCTGGGTGCCGTGTGACTTGGCCGAGAGGGCCGAAGAACGACCGGACGCGGCACCTGACTCGCGGCTGAGTCTGGTCATCGCGCACAGTGGAGGCGCAACGCTTGGTGCGTGATCGGACGCAGGCAGCTCGACGCAATTGGACATGCCGAAGAAAAGCAACTTTGCTGACGTCGCATGCACAGAGGCAAGGACTGTATTGACCAGGCGCTCGAGCGCGTCAGGTCGCCTCTGACCTGACGCATCCGGTCACTAGAAACTGGCTCTAGATCGTTACTGGAACTGACCTGACGTTGAGGAGCTTGGAGTCTGATCACTCGTGCGACGCGTCTGGTCATTGATTGACTATGGCGTTGATTAGCTAGTGACCGTTGAAATCTGACGGCGTAGTTTCAAAGCGAGCCACATGGACGGCCAGGGTCAACCGGACGCTAGCCGACCAGACGCTGGGGTGCGTCCGGTCACCCCGCGAGCCCCCAATGGCTCTTTGAGTCTTGGGGCTCTATAAATAGATGGGGGTCGGCTCCAAGGCATCACAATTGTACATTTGACATTCTTGAGATCCTTGTGAGCTGAGCAAACTCCCTCCCACTCATCTCTCTTGCTTGATTGTGAATCCAAAGTGAGATTGAGTGATTCCAAGTGCATTTGCTTGAGTGATTGCATCTAGTGGCACTTGGGGATCGTTGTGGCTGTGGATTTCTTGTTACTCTTGGTGGTTGCCGCCACCTAGATGGCTTGGAACAGTGGTGGAGGTCTGGCACGTGTTAGTGATTGTTCGTGGCCAGCTCCTGTGATCTTGTGAGGGGTTTGCACCTTCCCCGGCGAAGAGCCGCAAGGTAGCTCTATTAAATTGCTCCTATCATTGAGTTACCTCACTTGTGGGTCTTTTCTTGCGGTGTCCAACATGTGGACGAGGTCTGTGTAACACCTCTTAGCCACTGAACCACCAAGTGTTGGTCGATACAACGGGGACTAGCGTGCCAGCAAGCACGTGAACCTCAGGAGAAAAATCACTTGTCTCTTGCCATTGAAATTCTCTTAGTATTCATATTGTGTTGATTGATTGATTGGTTCATATCCTCTACGCGACGGTATAATCATCTTGCTCACTCATTTATATTCCCGCAAACTAGTTGTACCAAGCTCTTTAGTGTAACTAGTTTTGAAAGCTTGTCTTATCATTGCTAGCTTAGCCTCTCACCTAGTTGAGTTCTTTAGTGTAGTTAGCTTGAGAGCTCTTAGTGACTTAGCCATTGATTGTCTTAGAGATTATAGCAACTAGAATTATTTGAACAGGAGGCTTGCAACACTTGTTAGAGCTAGTGCAAAAAGCTTTATAGCCAATTAGTTGTCTAACAAGTTTGTCTAATGGTTTGTAGTTTTTAAATTAGACTATTCACACCTCTCTAGCCAATTAGGACCTTTCAAGTGGTATCAGAGTCGTGGTCACCGTTTAATCAAGGCTTAACAACCTCGGTGCACAAAATATGGCTTAAATTATGTTCAACCATGTTGGGGGTAAACCACCTTTCTTTGATGGCACATCATTTGACTATTGGAAGAGAAAGATAAAGATGTACCTTGGTTAATCAATGACAAGGTATGTGATGTGGTAGAGAATGAGTTTATGATTCTTGACCCTACCAATCTCACCGACAATGACAAGATCAACAAGCAATGCAATATCATGGTAGTCAACACTATATACAATGGCATTGATTCAAACGTGTTTGAGCAAATCAAAGATCTTAAGAAGGCAAATGAAGTTTAGGTGAGATTAGAGGAAACATATGAGGACACTTCAATGGTAATAAGTGCCAAGCTCTACATGCTTAAAGACAAGCTATCCAACTTTAAGATGAGGGATGACGAGTCCATTCTGGAGATGTTCTATAGGTTTCAAGTTATCATCAATGATCTCAAGAGTTTGGGTGAGAAGGTGAAGGATAAGGACTTCTCTCACAAGTTTTTGATGTGCTTGCCAAAAGATTCAAGACATTGAGAACTATCATCTTTAGAGGTGGATTGAAAGATGTATCTCCCAATGAGAGGTACTTGGAGATGTCATGATCGAAGATCAATACAATGATGATGATGATGAGGTTGTGACGGAGGAAGACAAGAAGAAGAAAAGTGTGGCATTCAAAGCTGGCACTTCATCCTCCAATAACAAGAGCAAGGACAAAGCAAAGAAGGAAGATTCAAGTGACGAGGAGTGCTCTAATGATGAAAGTGATGATGAAGTTCTAGCTCTCTTTGTACGCAAGTTTGGCAAGATGAAGAAGAAAAAGGGCTATCATACAAGAAAGAGAAGAGATCACTCCAAAAACAAGGAATATGCAAGATTGTGTTATAAGTACAAGAGTCCCGATCATATTGTGGAGGATTGTCCATACAATAGTGACAATGAGGAAAGAAGAAGAATAAGAATAAGAAAAAAAGAAAGAAAAGGAGAAGAGGGAGAAGAAGATGACCTTCAAGAAGAAGAAGAAGGGTGGATCCTATGTTGTCATTTAAGATAGTGATGCCTCTATCGATGATGATTCAAGTGATGATGACAAGACATCCAAGAAGAAGGCTCTAGCAAGCTTTGCTATCAACAAGCCTTCACTATTTGACACTTCATCATGCTTCATGGTCAAGGGCCCCAAGGTAAAATATGATAAAAGTGAAAATGATGATAGTGAAAGGGAAAATGATAGTGATGATAATGAATTCTCTAATGAACAACTAATGAACATGCTAGAGCAAGCCAACTCAATAATTAAAAATAAGAACAAGAAGTGCAAAAAATTATAAAAGAAGCTTGATGCTCTTGAGCAATCCTTTGATGAGCTCAATGCTACTCATGAGAGGCAAGAGGAAGCCCATGAGAAGTTTAGCAAAGCTCACATCAAGCTTGAAAAGGCTCACTTCTTGCTTCTTTAACAAGACAAGGAAATATTGATAGTATCATGTGATGTGGGCATGGCATGTGACTTGATTGATGAATCATTTTATGAATCCATTGTTATTGCTTCCACTAACCCTTCTTGTAGCTCATCCACCACCACCACCACCACCACTTCTACATTTACTACTAGTGATGGTTTCACTTTTGATGCCTCACTAATGGTTGAGAATGAGATTCCCAAGAGAGAGGTGGATGAGCTCACTCATGCCCTAGGCAAGGCCTATGGTGGTGAGGCCCGCTTGTTAAAGTGCTTGGGTAGCCAAAGGTTCTCTCTTAACAAAGAGGGATTAGGCTATACCCCCAAGAAAGCAAGACAACCTTTGCTACTCCCAAAGCTAGCTTTGTGAAGGGCTATGATCAGTTTTGCAATAGATGCAAGTAAGTTGGACACATAGAGTAATATTGCAAGAACAAGAACAAGAATGCTAATGTATCCTCAATCAAGTTTGATTCTTGTTATTTACTTACTAAGAGTGCTAACGGTGTGAAGGCTAAGTTCATTGGTACACCAATTGTAGGCTCAAATAAGAAAGCCATTTGGGTGCCAAAGACCTTAGTAACTAACCTTCAAGGATCCAAGAAAGTTTGGATACATAAAAAGAATTTATCTTCTTTTGTAGGTCAATTACAAAGCCAAAGAAAGGCATTAGATACTTGATAGTTGGTGCACACAACACATGACCGGTGATTTAAGAATGTTCAATTCAATCAACAACAAAGATAGCAATGAGTATGATAGTATCACATTTGGTGACAATGGCAAATGAAAGGTCAAAGAGCTTGGTAAGATTGCAATATCCAATGACTTGAGCATTTCCAATGTACTACTAGTAGAGAGCTTGAACTTCAACCTATTGTCAGTAGATCAACTTTGTGATCTTGGTTTCAAGTGCATATTTGGAGTTGATGTAGAGATCATAAGTGTAGATGGCTCTAATTTGATCTTCAAAGGATTTAGATATGAGAATCTATACTTGGTTGATTTCAATGCTAGAGAAGCTCAATTATCAACATGTTTGATCACTAAGTCTAGCATGAGTTTATTATGGCATAGAAGGCTTGGTCATGTTGAAATGAAGCAATTGAATAGATTGATAAAAGCATAATCTAGTTAGAGGTTTGAAAAATGTCACATTTAAAAAGGATAAGCTATGTAGTGCATGTCAAGCCAGAAAGCAAGTTAGCAACATTCATCCTAAGAAGAGCATGATGAGCACATCTAAGCCATTTGAGTTGTTGCATATGGATTTGTTTGGGCCAACTACATATACAAGTATTAGTGGCAACAAGTATGGATTTGTGATAGTGGATGATTTCTCAAGATACACATGGGTGTTCTTTCTTGTTGACAAGAGTGATGTGTTTGTAACCTTCAAGACATTCATCAAGAGAATTCACAATGAGTTTGAAACAACCATCAAGAAAGTGAGAAGTGACAATGAAAGTGAGTTCGAGAACACAAGAATTGATGAGCTATGTGATGAGTTTGGAATTAGGCACCAATTCTCGGCCAAGTACACTCCTCAATCAAATGGCCTAGTTGAGAGAAAAAATAGAACTTTGATTGACATGGCAAGATCAATGTTTAGTGAGTATAATGTGAGCCATTTATTTTAGGCTGAAGTAATCAACATGGCTTGCTACTATAGCAACCGACTCTATTGTCATCCAATGTTGGAGAAGACCCCATATGAGATCTTGAATGGAAGAAAGCCCAACTGTGGCAGAACCGCCTAATCTAATACCCTTCTAAGAGTACTTGTCTTCTATTAGACACTAAGTATCTAAGGGAGCGCACTAAACTCTGTGGTTCCGTCGAGTCCAGCCCATGGGAGAACTCAAAAATCCATATTTTTTCCATCAAGATCATAAATGAGAGATAAAGCTTACAATATTCTTAGCCATTTCTTACATCACTTTTAATACAATAGCAGAGTAATTCATCATTTGATAATAACAACGGAATATAAAATATTATCAGAGTTTCAGCGGAAATAAAACTCATCTAATGTCAAGTGTAAACATTACATGATGAACGTTTATATACATGAAATAATAACAGGTTATAAGTTTTCCTTTGAAAAACATTTTAGGTGGAAGTTTAAATAAACTCTATTTCTGCACGTACAGGAAATTCTCACTGAGCCTACCAGGAGGTTTTCACACACAAGAGTCAGCTCCATAAACATCTATCACCTGCAACCGGGTAGATCAAACCCTGGGTACTCAATTGTACTCCGCAAGACATACCCGTTAGGAGGAAAGCAAAGACTCCAAGGATATGCATGGCTTTCTGGCTTGTGAGTTATTGCATCTGCAGGAAGCATTACTAAACATGCATCCTTATATTCAATTTTTATTAGCAGTCATCAATATTCATTAACTAACCATTTTAGGTAAGCACCTATGCTACTTTTAAGCAGGTGGTAAGCAATCAGAACCATTTTTACCTCCTTTCAAGTTCCAGTTCTTACTACGGTGCTAGACCATAGCCAAGTCATATCATCACGTAGAAATGGTGATTCATGAATTAATGTAGCCCAGCTAGATACCCCGAAAGGCACATGCCTCATTTGTACCCCAGGCACAAACAAGACCAACCCGTTCCACTCCTGTCAAGGGGTCCTGGTCCCCGTCCAAACTGAGACTACAAGCCCCCAACACTGCAGGCCTGGCCTCAGTGTGGTGCTTAGACCTCCACCCAAATAATCCACCATAACAGTCGGTCTGGAAAGAGCCAAAACCCATGACAAGAGAGTAACAAGTCTTCATGCTCCCATAAGATACGTGCTCGGAATAATAAGTCTGTGACCTGACTACCATCCACAGCAACGAACAGTTCTCAATTGATATAGGTGGGACAAATGCAACCAGAACTTCACTCTGTTGCCCAACCAAGACTAAGTCCATCCAAACCCAGTCCCGCCCGATCTCCAATTATTATTCATGAATATTTCATGTGATCGTAACATGATAATAATAGCAGTAATATATTTTTCCTAGCTCTTGTGAGTGACAGAAAATCACTCGACTTCTACCGGAATCCTATAGCATAACAAGCTACATGATCCTGTCATACTAATAAGACTCATAGGATAATGATATATATATGTAAGTGGTTTTCATTCAACTCCTTGAAACTTAATGCACAAGCATAAGGTAAAGTACAGAATAATAGGGGTTATGTAACAGGGCTTGCCTGGTAAGATATAACCAAAAGTTAGTATTTCATCGAAGTGACACGATCCTCAAGGCACCATCTTTTCTGCTACTTCAGTCGAGTCCGCGATCCATCGTCATTCCTATTATAATATGCGCGAATGCAATCGCAGAGACGTAAATAATCAACGAAAATTGCAAGTTATTAAAATACGATTACGACTCTCAAGCTACCGAGCTAGCTCTACGTGCTGGGCCATGCATTTCCGTTGTCGAACCAGTTGTTATTTCCCAACAAGTATTTTAGTTACGAAATCCCAAGGTGTATCCTTATTTCATTTTATTGACTTAATATATTTTCAAACTAGGGTTCAATAGTTATTCTAGCAATTAATTATTCTAGAGTTACAAAAATTGTAGTGAGCACATAACAGTATTATGAAACTACTATAAAGTTTCCAAAGCTAACACTATCATCCTTTTGCCGCAAAAATTCCTACCAGTTACCTTCCAATAATACTAAGCATGTTAAAATAATTAAGGCAACATGGAAATATCTTAGAGCTATATGAAACAAGTAGATTAACAGTTAGATCATGATTTTATGAATCTAACAAAATTGGTTTCACAATTTTTGGACACCTACATAATCTTATTTGGAATTTACAATATTACAGCACAAAAAGAAAAAGAAACAATTTTGAAACGCTGGAAAGGAAAAGAGGCCATGAGCAGCCTATTCGGCCTAGCGGCCCAATGCAGGGTGCGGCCGAGCACAGTAGGCTGGGCCAGCAAGCAGCCCAAAGCGGGATGTCCACGCGCACGACAGCCACTTCATAGAAAAGCCCCCGTGACTATTCCTATAGAAAGGATCTTTGCAAATACGTCCTCGCATTAACCTGCCTTCGCAACAGCCAGGTCCCTAAGCGGCGGGCGTAGTGGCACGACGTGCGAGCGACGGGCGGTGCTACCGCTGTGGCTTTTTCGGCCGAGGAGGGCTCGCCAGCGGCCGCGCAAGGGCTAGCGACCTATCCCACCTACGGGCGCACGCAACAGGGATGGAGGCACGGGTGTGGTACACCGTGACATGGTTAGCCATGGTGGCGGCCATGGTCGGCCAGTTCAAGGCGGTGGCGCGGACCTTCCGGTGGACCTACACGCTCTTGGAAGGGTAGAGGTGGCGGGATAGCATCAGGGGCTCACCACGGTACTTGTTGCAGAGACGGTTGGAGCGAGGGACAGTCAAGGCGGCCTGGCCATGTGCGAGCGGTCGAGGCGGCGGTGCTCTGAGGCGGACATGGCCACGTCACCACATCTCTGTTGGTATTTCTTAACGAATGCAGAAGAATCCGCAAGCGTACAGAATTACCGTTATAGCCTTCACCCGGAAGTATTCATGGTATCGTATTTTTCACAAGGAACGGAGGTACTTTCCTCTAACTAGTTTGTCCAAGGACAACTCTAGGGTTGAGATGGAAAGGGGTAAAGATGGACTCCTATAGCTTTTGGGTCTTTAGGATAGCTAAACTCCACTATTACTTGCTTACTTCGGGCACTGGAGATCACCTACTTTGCCAAGCGATGCCAGCCTGTAGCTCTACGCTATACCCGAACATGGGGGATTGCAAGGGACAGATAGGGCTATCATCACCTGCCGCCTAACCCTCAACCGTGGAGTACGAGGCAAACGAAGGTAGCCTCTAGCCTAGACACCATGTCTACGCTATCAACTACTACTCTAGCGGTACATAGGGCGATCCATCTTTATCTTGGGCCCTCTTACTAGAGCATCCGCCATGGGGACGGACGACGAACCTGCAAACAAGTATAGGTAAAACTCAACTAAACAAAAGACTTAAAAATCTATAAGAACCATGAATACTTAGCCAAGATCCCGTTAAGGACCAAGCAAATATTCGTAGAGGTACAAGCTCGGGGAGACACCGACAAGCCCGATGCTTCCCCGCTCTCGTCCTCACATCTCACTTTCTAGCTCTAGCTAGCTAGTAGGGCATAGCCCTTTGGAGTGGTGCTCTAGCTCTAGTGTAGTAGCCCTTTTCTCCCTTGAGTGTTGCTCTTTTCTCCCTTGAGTGGTGTTTTTGAGAGGAGGGAGCCCCTCTATTTATAGGAGGTGTAGGAGGGAATGTCCAAGGAATATTCTCTTTTTGAATGCTCCAAACCGACCTCATTATGGCGTCTAGGTTCATTGTTTTAGGCAGCGCACCCCGCTGCCGATGTGGGTGAGGCGGTTGCTGTCGGCAGGCCAAAGTTGGACCCATTTGGCAGTGGTAGGAGAGCATACGTGCCAGGGGCGCGCCCATGCCTTGGCTGGGCCTTCTCAGCCCCATCTTTTGTGAGCACATAGCTTATCCAGTTAGCTTTCCGTGGATAGGTAGATCGCCCAAATTAGAGTCCGTATGCATCCTGGGTGACCATTTTACCTGGGTCTGCTCCTGTAGCCCAAGATGGATTTGAACTTGATTTGGGCCTTCACTTCTTGGGCTCATGTTGGGTGTTTGTATCCATGTTTGGGGCCCAGATGCTCTGGTAATGGGCTTGCCTCCCCTTGGGATCTTCTTGGGTTATGTATTATGCATGCTTTTGAGCCCATTTTATGGTAGTTTCTAGAGTTGTCCTCCTATAAGTGATGAATCACCAAAACTTATGGAAATCATTAGTTATAAGCCCTGGTTCTAAGTTTTAGTGTTTATTTTATGTGAATGTTGGCGGTTACAAGTGTGAGTTAAGGACCGCCAATAGTCTTCGGTGGGTGCTCTGGCCAAAATAGTACAAGCACCGAATAGAGGAGGTCATGGTGAGTCCGTAGAGGTCACTAATCGAAGCTCTACCGAGGCATATCGACTTACCCTCAAAACGTGTCACCCACGACGGCGAGAGGACCGACAACGGGGAAACTCCAACTACGCCTCCTATGATGCATGACTGTAGCCCCATGTTAGTGGTGTGGCTAGGCAACTTCCATGGCGAGCCGTAGGTGCATGGAATTGGATTGCCATTGCCCGAGATGTGTGAAATTGGAAGTCAAAGGTAGCTCTATTTTAGAACGCGAAGGGTGCTCTGCCACAATCATGTCATGGAGAGTGGACACGCGGATGAGCTCGAGCAGTTAAGGTGGGCGGCTCTGGTTGGTGGCAAAGCAAGCACGTGGTGCAGTTGATGAGACGGGGAGGTGTGACGTGATGCACACGATAGGGAGTGGCCAGACATGAGCGGTCACGTCGATGTTGTCTAGTGGGAGCAAGCAGGGCAGTGTGACATCTCATCGACGCTGTGCCCGGGGTCATGATGAGCAGTGGGTTATGCCGGGTCACAATGTGTAGCTGGATTGAAGGGCGGGGAAAATGCCACGACAACCGGGTGACGGCAGCCACAACCTTGCATGTGTGCGCGCGGCCGTGACCGTGCCATCGGGGCTGTGCCAGGCGGATACGCCAAGCTGCGAGGGCGGCCGAGGGGCGCAGAGGCTAGTGGCTGGCTGTGGCCGGCCATGCCAAGTCACGGCCAGGCCAGGGACAGGCGTGGCCGACCGGCACTGGTAACATGTGGCTAGCAGGATGCGGCCGGGCACGCGGTGCCGAGTGGCCATGTGGGGTGACGGCGCACCCAGGGCTCGGCAGCCCGAGGCTATGTCGTGCACGAATTCTAAAGCGAGCTGGAAACCGCTAATCAACATGATTAGGATGCAACCAACTCCCCTAACCCAAAGCCGGTACAAACACCTAGCTAGAGAAGCTATCCTCGAAGCTAGAGAGGGACCGGAGGTAAATTTAGGGCTTTGCCAACCAAGCACTGCCAACGACGTTCCCGAGCGCGAACTGAGCCAAACAAAGCCTAAAGTTAGGATTTTTGAGCAATTTTAGCATCGCCTTATCAAGCTCCAACCCTTCTACCAACTATCCCATTACAAAGATCGCACTTGATACTAATCTATAGAAACAAAATATTATGGCATTATTTAATTAGTTTGTTCGATATAATTCGCCAATGATAGCATTTTAAACATAACTTAGATTCTTGCCGATTTAGCAAAAAGGGCTTATCTTAATTTTAAATTTGATTTTTTGGGCTCTCAAGCACACTAGTTTAGCATCATTTCTTTTTCAATTTAAATTAGCATTTTTATCTACACTACTTGCTCATCAATTTACTTAAATACTACACACCAGTTACGTTTTATTTTTATTTATAGAAATCGTTTATATTTCATGTGTGTTTTAAATTTTAAAACCTGAGAACTTGTTTTGCTAATCTTCCTTATGTCTTAATCACGAGCTAAGCAAGGTAATAATACTAGAGGTGTTACACCAACATTGCATACTTTCGAGTTTTTAGTTGTAAATGCTACATATTGAAGAAAGACACAAGATTGAGCAAGTTTGAGAAGAAATGTGATGAAGGTTTCTTGCTTGGTTACTCAACTACTAGCAAGGCATATAGAGTTTGAAATTTGGCTAGTGGTACTCTTGAGAAGGTTCATGATGTGGAATTTGATGAAACCAATGGTTTCCAAGAGGAAGATGAGAATCTAGATGATGTGAGAGGCACTCAATTGGCCAATGCAATGAAGAAGATAGATGTTGGTGATATAAGGCCAAGAGAAGTGATTGAAGTTGAAGATGACAAAGATCAAATGCTTTCTAACTCAAATGTGTAAGCTAGTGGTTCTCATGATCAAAATCAAGCTAGTACATCATCTCAAGTGTAAGATCAACAAATGACTAGTTCATCATCTCAACCAAGTGATCAATCTAGTGCAAGCAATCAAGTTCAAGTCCTCTAACCTACCAATGTGACAAGAGATCATCCATTAGATTCTATAATTGGTGATATCTCAAGAGGTGTGCAAACTAGATCAAGATTGACATCATTTTATGAACACTTATCATTTGTGTCATCCATTGAACCTAAGAAGATAGATGAAACTTTGAAGGATGTTGATTAGGTCAATGCCATGTATGAAGAACTAAACAACTTCAAGAGAAATCAAGTATAGGAGTTAGTTTAGAGGCCTAAGGGACATAATGTGATTGGAACTAAATGGGTCTTTCGTAATAAACAAGATCAAGATGGGATAGTTGTAAGGAATAAAGTAATATTAGTGGCTCAAGGTTAAACTCAAGTTGAAGGTCTTGACTTTGGAGAAACATATGCCCCGGTTGCAAGATTAGAAGCAATTAGGATCTTATTAGCCTATGCTTGTGCCCATAACATCAAGTTGTCCCAAATGGATATGAAAAGTGTATTTGTCAATGGGTACATCAATGAGCTTGTGTATGTTGACCAACCTCCCGGTTTTGAAGATGACAAGAAGCTCAACCATGTTTACAAGTTAAGAAAGGCTTTGTGTAGATTGAAGCAAGCACCAAGAGCATGATATGAGAGGTTGAGGGATTTTCCACTCTCTAAAGGGTTCATCATGGGAAAGGTTGACACCACTCTATTCACCAAGAAGATTGGAAAGGACTTGTTTGTATTGCAAATTTATGCTGATGATATCATATTTGGATCAACTAATTAAGATTTTTGTGAGGAGTTTAGAAAGATGATGGCAAATAAGTTTGAGATGGCTATGATTGAAGAGCTTAGTTACTTTCTTGGTCTTCAAATAAAGCAATTGAAGAATGGTACATTTGTGAGTCAAGGCAAGTACTTGAGACATGCTCGAGAAGTTTGGCATGGAGGATGCAAAGGGAATTAGTACACCTATGGGGACAAATAGAAGCTTGGATAGTGATGCAAGTGGCAATATGGTGGATCAAAAGATATATCGATCTATGATTGGAAGCCTACTCTATGTGACCGCATCAAGACCGAATGTGATGTTTAGTGTATGCATGTGTGCTAGATTTCAAGCCTCACCAAGAGAAAGCCATTTGAAGGAAACAAAGAGAATATTGAGGTACTTGAAGCATACACAAAATATTGGATTGCGGTATCCCAAAGGAGCAAAGTTTGAGTTGATTGGATATTTGGGCTTCGATTATGCGGGATGCAAGGTTGAGAGAAGAAGAACTTCGGGCACTTGTCAACTATTGGGAAGATCACTTGTTTCTTGGTCATCAAAGAAGCAAATAGCATGGCACTTTTAACTGCCGAAGCCGAATACATAGCCGCCGATAGTTGTTGTGCACAAATTCTTTGAATGAAGGCCAACTTGAATGATTTTGGAATCAAGTTTAAACAAGTGCCATTGCTATGTGACAATGAGAGTGCCATGAAACTCACCAACAATCCAGTTCAACATGCAAGAACAAAGCACATAGATGTCTACCATCATTTTATTAGATATCATAACAAAAAGGATACATTTCAATTGAGAATGTGGGCACCGATGATCAACTTGCCGATATCTTCACCAAGCCACTTGATGAGAAGAGGTTTTATAAGCTAAGTAATGAGTTGAACATACTTGACTTCTCAAATATGTGTTGATGCACCCCCATTATATGGCATGCCTCTCCTTCGAGCAAAGCAAGGTAAAGTTGATTGACATGTCATTCATCCATTGCTAAGGACTTGTTTAGTGCATCTTGTCATTCCTATCATGTCTTAGGATCATCCATGAAAATCAAATAAATTTGATGCTTGTATGGTACCACTATTGCTTGTATGCTTGAAATGATCTAGTGGTAGCATATAACATGTTTGTGGGCTTGTAAACCTAATTTTTGATCTAGAAAATGAGCTATAAGTGTTTAACTCAACGTGGTGCATGATAACCCTTATTTAGAGGTGTGAAGAAGCTTGCCCTTGGATCAAACCGAGTTAAATATCTTTTGCAAGTGATCTAGATTGAACCAATTTGAAAAATGATCCTTACCTCACATGGTTTCACCCTAACCTATCTAAAATTTGAGCTCACCTTTTGTGGTCATTAATGACAAAAAAGAGACAAATTTACAAAGATAGAGAGATAGGGGAGCAAACAACTGAAATGACATTGTAAGGGGATCAATTAAAATTTAAAGCACACAAGTAGGGAAAGCAAGCTCATAAACTTGTATGTTGCATTTGTATGTGCATTACATATGTTTGCTTGCATGGCACAAGTTCTAAAATTTACTATCCATGCTTGTGTGGTGTATGCTAGATTATAGAAAATGATTGATGAAATGAAAACTAGCATGCATAGGATGATAATTAGATATGCCTTGCATGTTTTACAAGTGGTACTACAACCTTGATTATAATGTTAATCTCATGAGGTATCTAGTGTTTATGTTTTGCAAGTGCTATCTAACTAACCATAGTGCTAAGGATGGTGTTCAAATGGCAACTCCGATTGGTATCACGCTTCAAAGGTCCATTCTTTACACCTTAGCATCATTCGGTAGTTATTACTCTTCCAAACTTCTAATCCATGCATATGTGCAAGCTTTCAAATCCAAACTCTTAGCACATATATAGAGGGAGATAATACTACCAATTTGGGTTGATAAAACTCATCCATAATCCTTACATGGTAATATGCTTGGGCAAGCAATATGAATCCAAAAAGATTTTATTGAATATCTTTGTAAATAGGTTGTCATCAATTACCAAAAAGGAGGAGATTGAAAGCCCTAGTTTGGTTTTGGATAATTGATGAAACATAGTACTAACCTTTATTCTAAGTGTGTGAATTAAATAAGGTTAGTGCAATCCATGTGATGGAGCATGATGAGGTCCATGGAGTTGAAGATGGACATAAAATGTTGATGAACAAGTGCTCAACTTGGAAAAGAAGAAAGAGAAAAACAAAAACAAGGTTGACCACGGCAAAGGTATCAAATAGGTTTTTGTTTTGCACTCAAGACACCATAGAGGGTGTGAGTGACTTAGGATCGATAGCCGTATATAAGAGCATCTTCAGCAGGCTACCTAAACCCACTACCTATCCTATATTTGGGTACTAGAGGCCAAAAACCCACTCCAACAGGATACTTACTTGACCACCTACTTTTGTTGGCCCAACAAATTTCTCCTCCCACTACCTACATCTATTAGACCAATAGATTTGGCTACCTATTTTTCCCCATGCGCTTCTCTCTCCTTCACTTTGTGGCGCTTCCTCGCCCGTGCGTGACTCTCAGCAGCCATCATCCTCACTCCGCCGTGGCTCCGCCACACGGGCGGACCTCCTCGGTGTGGCAGTCCTCTCCAGTGAGGGCACCGGGTACCTCTTCGGCTACCTCGGCCCTAGATTCGGCCACCCCGGCCAGCGCTAGAACTCCACCAGCGATGCCCTTTCTTGGCGAGTGGCTCCTCTGTGCCGGTTACGCCAGCGAGGCTAGAGCAATCGGCCCCTCCTCGGTGAGTAGGTTCTCACCCACGGCAAGCATCGGCAGGCGCGTGGCGGCCTGCCCTGTCCTAGCGCGGTAGCCTGCCCAGCCCCCGCGCGACGGCCATCACCTGTGTGGCGGCGCGCCTCCTTCTCCCCATCGGACCTCCTTCGCGGCGCGCCTCCTCCTCCTCATGGTGGCCTTCCCCAGCACAAGCGCACGGCGCGGGCGCCTCCCTAGCGCACAGTGCGAGCGTGGGCGCCTCCCCGACACGGGCACATCTCCTCGTCGGCATAGAGAAGAAGAGGGAGAGGATAACAGCACGGCCCCACATGTCATTTACTCCGCAAATGAATTAGGTAGTACTGCTGGAGTTTGGAGCAAAATATGGGTAGTAGAAAAATAGGTGGCTACCAAAATAGACATTTAGGTAGTCTGATTTAGGTAGCACTGCTGAAGACACTCTAAAGAGGGGAAATCTTGGTTAAAACGGTTATCGAGTGCCACTAGCTGAATTCATATGAGCATATGCATTAGGATCTAGTGTGAGCTAACGTCGACCCTTGTAAAATGCTTTGAAAAATGCTAACACACATGCACACAGTTAGCAAGTTGGAAGCAAGGGCGAAGCGATTGAGAACTTAGAAAAAGAAAAGGGAGCTCAGGCACATGACCGGACGCAGGCCACAGGATTGACCTGCACGTCTGGTCACTGACCCTAGGTGCCGCGTGACTTAGCCAAGAGGGCCATAGAACGACCGAACGTGGCACCTGACTCGCGGCTGAGTCCGATCATCATGTGCATTGGAGGCGCAACGCTTGAAGCACGATCAGATGCAGGCAACTCGGCGTAATCGGACACGCCGAAGAAAAGAAACTCTACTGACATCATGTGCACGGAGGCGAGGCCTATATTGACCGAATGCTCGGGCGTGTCAAGTCGCCTCTGACCTGACGTGTTCGATCACTAAAAACTAGCTCTAGATCATTACTGGAACTGACCTGATGTTGACATCGTTTTTAGCATGTGTCAAGATGATCAGGAAGGGCTAATCAGCAAAGGAAAGATTACCGTGTAAATTGATAGCCAAGGAGAATAAGTTTGTTTTTGAGTGGTGACAGTGTATGAATTTAATTTGAAATGTTGCCGATGAGGTTAAGGGTGTTATTGCCGATGCCGATGAAAGAGGGTTTGGAGACTGTTGCCGATGAAATAAGGGGATGTACCGATGAAGGAAGGTATGAAGATTGCAGCCGATGAAACAGGGAATGTACCGATGGAAGGAGATCGAAATAAGGGGATGTACCAATGAAGGAAGGTATGAAGATTGCAGCCGATGAAACAGGGAATGTACCGATGGAAGGAGATCGAAGGCTGCTGCCGATGGGACAGGGGCTGTGCCGGTGAAAAGGAGGTCGATAAGAATACCATCGTGATTAAGGCGGACTATGGAATAAAATAGGAGTTGATTTCCTTGTTTACGATTAGTAGAGTCTGAGTTGTGTCAAAGTCATGTTTTTTTTCCTTAGATTTGGATTTAGTGTCCTAGTCGTATTTGGTTATGTTTCTATAGATCAGGGTATAAATATAGAGTGAAGGGCAATGTAATAGGGAATCAATCAATACATCAAAAAACAACTTTTACTCTTATTTACATCTACTTTTCGGCGACTTCGTCAATTTGCATATTTTTCCTTTTTACGAGTTCTCATCGATTTGGCGAGTTGCATTGCTCTAAGTGCAACCTTCGTCGATCCTCGAGTTCCGCGTGAGTACCTCTTGGCCGTGACTTCCGGGCGTATCGCTGTTGTCAGGACCAAAGTGCTCGTATCTTCACCCTTGTCGATTAACAGGTCAAATCAACTGGCACGCTTTGGATATCGATTTCGGGTATTAGCCCTTTGTGTTTGCAGATTCACTTTTGCATCAACACATCTTTTGGCATGCCCGGTGGGACAGATCTAGTCAAGATGCCTAATCATGAGATTGATGCTGGGAATATCATCGCAGTAACAGAAGAAGATCTTAAGGACGATCAGAAGCAGGCTATGGAGAGGGCTATTGAAGAATACAGACAGCTTTGCTTAAAGTCATTCAGCGTAAACAAAAGTGGACAAGTCATCCAGAAGCAGGACTTGCCGTTGCCTCGGCAGGTTACCTTTGATCCTAATCCTGGTAAACTTCAAGAGATGGTTAATTCTGCGGTGAATCATGCTTTAATTAATCACTCCAATGTGCTGTCCAATACTGTTCATAATGCTGTGATTCGAACTTTCAAAGAAGGGCAAGCGTCACATCATTACGTCGGGCCTGCTTATCATCAACCAGAAGCAGCATCTGCTGTTGCTCCATCGGCTCCTCCAGCCGTTGCGGGTATAGAGATTTCTTCTCCTCCAGTATCAGCAGGATTATCTAATGCACAGTCTACTCCGGTGCGTCCAGATTCAGCATTATCAGGACGAGTTCAGCTTGGTACAGATCTATCAGCATCAGTTTTATCAGGTCCTATACCATAGAGTAATCAAGCTCCTGCTAATTGGTGGGGATATGGTATGCCTCCGGAGCCATCTACTTTCAATCACGGATTATCTCAAGTGTTTGACGCAGCGGGAAAAACTCCTATTCCATCGGCTGGTTTGCCGATAGCCCAAGCGCCTCAATATATTACAACTACTGTACAACCGAGTCTAGGAGGTTTTCAGGCGTCTCTGGGTCAAACATCTAGTTCAAGTCCATCGGCAAATTTGTTACCGATGCAGCAGAAGGCTCCTGTCACCAGTCAACTTGGAGTCCAGGTTATGCCTCAAGTTGGATGTAATTATCCAGCAATGCCAACAAGCTACCAGCCATCGGCAAACTTTGTGCCGATGAATACTAATAATTGGCCAGGGCAGTTTCCTACTCAACATACAGTTCAGCCAAGTCAGCAAGCCATAGGAGTTCATCAAGGTCACATGCATGCTGGTTTTCAGAATCAAGCATCGGCAGCTCAGCCGATGAATCCTTTTCAGCAGGTTAATGGACCACAGTTAGTAGCAAATATGCCAATTGCTGGAGATCGTGGGCAACAAAGGTATGCAGAAGGATATCAACAGATACCTCTAGCAGAGATTCAACCATATCGTCAGCAATATGTCGATGTTTTTTGGGCCGATAAGATAGCAGAAATTATAAGGGATCAATTTGGGATCAAGCCCAAGGTTAATACATATTCTTATCGGACTCCGTATCCTCCAGCATATGATTTAATTCCTCTCCCAAATCGTTACAAAGTGCCAGATTTCACTAAATTCTCTGGGCAAGACGATACATCAACCATGGAGCATGTTAATCGTTTTATTATTCAATGTGGAGAGGCAGCTTGTAGAGATGAATTGAGAGTTCATCTGTTCTCGTCATCTCTATCCGGATCAGCATTTACGTGGTTTATTTCACTACCGCCAAATTCTATTATCACCTGGGCCGATCTGGAAAAGCAATTTCATAAATATTTCTTTGCCGGAATTCATGAAAAGAAGCTCACCGATTTGGTAAAGATGAAACAGCGCAATGATGAATCGGTAGAAGGCTTTGTGCAAAGGTTACGAGATGTAAAGAATAAATGTTATAGTCTGGTATTGGATGATCGGCAACTTGCCGATTTAGCCTTTCAGGGATTATTGCCACACCTTAAGGACAGATATGCTTCTCAGGAGTTTGAAAGCCTAAGTCATTTAGTGCAAAGGATTTCTGATCAAGACACTAGGGTTTTTGAACCTAAGAGAAATTGGAACAAGAAAGTTTCATTTGTTGAAGAGGCGGAAGATTCTGATTCAGATAATGAACCAGTTATCGGTTTGGCAGAGTGGGTTAAGAATAAGAAGCCGATATCTTGTCCCTTTGGTCACAAAGAGCCAGAGAAGTTTACTTTTGATGTCACCAAAGCCGATAAAATATTCGATCTTTTGCTTCAGGAGGGCCAGATTAAATTGTCACCCAATCATGTGATCCCAGCAGAAGAGTTGAAGCATATGCTGTATTGCAAGTGGCACAATGCAACTTCACACAGTACCAATGAGTGCAAGGTATTTAGACAACAATTGCAGTTAGCTATTGAGTCTGGCAGGATAAAATTTGGCAATTCCAAGATTCAAAAGCCAATGAAAATTGATCAACATCCTTTTCCAGCAAATATGTTGGATGCTGAAGGGAAAATTAAGGTGTTGACATCGGTAGCTGCTGAAAAGAATGCATCAGTAGATCCCCAACATCGGATAACTACCGATGATGCAAAAGGCAAGGGGCTATTGACTGAAAGTGGCGGTTCTGGGAGGCCTCCTCGATCTGGCATCGTGATTACTCATCGAAGACAACAGGAAGGTTGGCATCAGCGAAGGAACCGGTATCGACGACAACAAGAGGAAAGGCGCCAAGAAGAGTGGAATCGGCATAAGGATCATTAGAATTGTCCGTTTTTTATTCATTGTTGGGAAGAAGGTATTAAGTTACCTACTGTTGAAAATTGTCCAGAGTGCAATGGCTATTATGGAGTTAATCATCCTGCAAGAAGGTTTCAATCTGGTAATCAAGGTTTGCTCATTAATGAGCCGATCAGAAGGAGAGCATCAGTACATGATCGGCTGGGGGGCAGGCTCAGTGTGCACGAAAGGCTTGGTAAACGCGTTGCATATTTTCCAAGAAACCAAGAGGAACTTGAAGAGATGGCAAATGCAAGAGTTCCTGATGAAGAAATATTTTACAGGGATCCTAATATACGTCGTGTGGAGACAACTAGGACTTATCAGCCAGTGTGGAAAACTAAGCTTCCCCAATGGTGTCCAGAAGGTTTGACAAAGACATGGAAGAGAAAAATGCAGCGAGAGCGTCAAAAAGATTTATATCAAGAAGAAAGCCCCTCCAATGAGAGATCTGGTAACCAGCAGTGGCAGATAAGGCACAAGAATAAAGATCCATCGGCAGATGTCAATATGGTGTTTATGTTGCCGATGGAATTTTTGGCTCTGTCTGATAGCGAAGAAGAGGCTGTTTCCTCTGATCAGATAGCTCAATTAATGTTAGATCCAATGATGGCTGTTTTTGAGAAGCCTGCTGATGATGAGAGACAACACCTCAAGGCTTTGTTTGTAAAAGGCAGAGTTGATGGGCAGCCTGTATCTAAGATACTTATTGATGGAGGAGCTGCGATTAATATCATGCCTTATGTGATGTATCGGAAGCTTGGTAAGGGAGATCAAGACTTAATTAAGACCGATATGATGCTAAAGGATTTTGAAGGCAATGTATCACCAGCTAAAGGGGCAGTATGTGTTGAGTTGACCATCGGCAGTAAAACTTTGCCGACAACTTTCTTTGTTATTAATGGCAAGGGTGCATATAATTTACTTTTGGGAAGGGATTGGATTCATGCTAATTGTTGTGTTCCTTCTACAATGCATCAATGTCTGGTACAATGGATTGGAGATAAGATTGAAGTTGTTCCTGGTGACTCTTCTTATATCATTGCATCGGCAGAATCAGATACTTATGAGCGAACCAAATGCATATCGGGAGAAGCCTGGGAAAAGGAGTTCCTCAAGATTGCCGATTATGAAATTCTACCGATCCAAGCAGTCGGTTCTGAAGAAGAGTTTTAATGAATAGATTTGCCGATGATGGAAAATTAGGTCAAGGATTTACATCGGCAGATGATTTAATAGAAGTAGATATTGGTGAAGGCGATAGGCCAAGGCCCACTTTTATTAGCTCTAAGTTAAATTCCAAGTGTAAACAGCAACTAGTTGATTTGTTAAAGGAATATAAAGATTGTTTTGCTTGGGATTATACTGAAATGCCTGGATTAGACCGATCTATAGTTGAACATCGGTTGCCTATTAAATCTGGATTTCGGCCACATCAGCAGCCGGCTCGCCGATGCAATCCTAATATACTCCCTGATATTAAGGCCGAAATAACCAAGTTAATTGAGGCAAAGTTTATTCGGCAGTGTCGATATGCAGAATGGATTTTTAATGTGGTTCCTGTATATAAGAAAAATGGAAAACTCCGTGTTTGTATTGATTTCAGGAATCTTAATAAGGCCACACCGATGGATGGTTATCCAATGCCGATTGCTGATTTGTTGATTGATGCTGCAGCAGGGCATCAGATTATTAGTTTCATGGATGGAAATGCGGGTTATAACCAAATATTCATGGCTGAAGAAGATATTTCCAAGACTGCTTTTAGATGTTCAGGTCATGTGGGATTATTTGAGTGGATAGTTATGACATTTGGTTTGAAAAATGCCGGTGCTACTTATCAAAGAGCTATGAACTTTATTTTCCATGAATATATCGGCACATTGGTAGAAATCTACATTGATGACATAGTGATTAAGTCTGGAGACATCACAAAGCATCTAACCGATCTACGGAAGATACTGGAGTGCACAAGAAAACATGGATTAAAGATGAATCCCAATAAATGTGCATTTGGTGTATCGGCAGGACAATTCTTGGGTTTTATGGTGCATCAGCGGGGCATTGAAATTAGTAGAAAATCTATCGAGGCAATCAACAAGGTTGTTGCTCCTGCCGATAAAACTGAATTAAAATCCTTGATCGGTAAGGTTAATTTCATCAGAAGGTTTATATCTAATCTGTCAGACAAGATCAAGGCTTTCAGTCCATTATTGAAATTGAAAGCCGATCAGGAGTTTAAATGGGGGAATGAACAGCAATTGGCTTTAGATCAGATTAAGAGTTATTTAACAAATCCTCCAGTGTTAGTTCCACCACAGCATGGAAAACCTTTCAGATTGTATTTATCAACTGAAGATACTGTTATCGGTTCAGCTCTTATTCAAGAATTTGAAGAAAAGGAGCGTGTTATCTATTATTTGAGCAGACGGTTAATAGATGCTGAAACCAGGTATTCGGCCATTGAGAAATTATGCTTATGTTTATATTTCTCTTGTAGTAAGTTGAGGCATTATTTACTATCGGCTGAATGTACTGTTGTATGCAAAGATGATGTGGTCAAATATATGCTATCTATGCCGATATTAAATGGTAGGATTGGTAAATGGATTTTAGCGTTATCAGAATTTGACCTACGTTGTGAATCGGCTAAGGCAGTTAAAGGACAAGTTATGGCCGATTTTGTTACTCAACATTGCAACACGGTGGATTCTTTGGAAGTTGCTCCATGGACACTTTTCTTTGATGGGTCTACTTGTGGTGAAGGGGCAGGCATCGGCATCGTGTTGATTTCCCCTCAGGGGAAGAAGTATGAATTCTCATTGCCGATCGTCGCCACATCGACAAACAATCAAGCTGAGTACCAAGCCCTGATAAAAGGGTTAGAATTGCTTAAAGAAGTACAGGCTGATGCTGTTGAAGTCTTTGGTGATTCTATGCTAGTTATAAATCAGTTGATTGGGGTTTATGAATGCCGAAGTGAAATTCTAATTTCATATCATGAAAAGTGTCTGGAATTGTTAAAAGGGTTTAGGAGTTTTCATCTGGAACATATTTCCCGGATGCATAATGAAGAGGCTAACCGATTGGCTCAGCATGCTTCAGGATATCAACCTGTTCAAGAAGCATTGACATCGGTGGCTGATGCCGATGACTGGAGAAAGGAAATCGTTGATTATTTAAAGAATCCATCTAAAAAGGTTGAAAGACGCATAAGGTTCCAGGCGACAAAGTATGTACTCCTCGATGATGAATTGTATTACCATACCATAGATGGAGTTTTACTCAGGTGTGTTAGCATAGAGGAATCAAAAAGCCTGATGAGTGAAATTCATGAAGGAGTATGTGGGGCTCATCAGTCAGCATTTAAGATGAAATGGATGATCAGAAGAAATGGATATTATTGGCCGGCTATTCTTGAGGATTGTTTTAAATATTTTAAAGGATGTCAGGAATGTCAAAAATTCGGTAATATTCAAAGAGCACCCGCATCGGCTATGAACCCCATAATTAAACCTTGGCCGTTTAGGGGTTGGGCTATTGATCTCATCGGTCAGATTTATCCACCATCGAGTAAAGGGCATAAGTTTATTCTGGTTGCTACCGATTATTTCACAAAGTGGGTTGAAGCAATTCCTTTGAAAAAGGTGACATCGGCTAACATGGTTGATTTTGTGAAGGAGCATATTGTTTACCGATTTGGCATCCCTCAAACCATCACTACCGATCAGGGCACTATGTTTACATCAGGTGAATTTGATGAGTTTGCTATAAGTATGGGAATTAAAGTTTTGAATTCTTCACCATATTATGCCCAAGCTAATGGCCAGGCTGAAGCATCTAATAAGGGAATTATCAAACTTATTAAGCGCAAGATCAAAGAATATCCTAAAAAGTGGCATACAATATTAAATGAAGCTTTGTGGTCATATCGGATGGCATGTCATGGTGCAACCAAGGTATCACCTTATTAATTGGTGTATGGACACGATGCGGTATTACCTTGGGAGATTAAGATTGGCTCTAGGCGAATGCGCTTTCAGGATCAACTGACAGCCGATGATTATGATATTCTTATGAAAGATGAATTGGAAGATGTAGCAGGTCATCGGTTAAAAGCTTTGGTTAGCATCGAGGAGAATAAGAAAAGGGTAGCTAGATGGTATGACAAGAAAGTGAAGGTAAAGGAATTTGTCGATGGTGAATTAGTCTGGAAATTGATTTTACCGATTGGGACTAAAAGTTCTAAGTTTGGCAAATGGTCTCCTAATTGGGAAGGTCCATATCGGATAAATCAGTCTGTTCCTGGTAATGCGTATATTCTTGAAACTCTCGAAGGAGTTGTATTTCCCAGAGCGTTAAATGGAAAATATTTAAAGAAATATTATCCTAGTATCTGGATAGATGCATAAAGAGTATAGTTGCCGATAACAATCCTATCGGCTGGAGTTAAAACAAAGTATCAATTGTGCCGATGCGCTAATTTAACAAAGCCTGGATGGCTGATATCGCACGCAGGCGAATTTCATCGGCTTCTTTTAATTCTTTGGCATCTTCATCGGCACTTCCTTCCACAGGTTTGATTTTCTTTTTGAAGGCCAAGGCCTTGCGAGCTTGAGCATCTCGTTCCTGTTGAAGGGCTTTAATGGCGTCGGGAAGCTGGTCTTCTTCTTGTTTAGCTTGAGTCAGAGCTGTCTCAACCTTTTCCAGTTCAGCTAGCAGGGCTGCTTTCTTTGCCGATAGATCTGAGATTTTCTGTCTAATATCGGCACTGGAGGCTTGCAAATTGTTGATGTTCTTGTGCTTCTTGTCGGCAGTCTGCTTCAGCTGTAGCATTTCTTCTTTAAGTTGAGACTGAGCTGCTCTGTCAGCAATACGATGAACGGCCCTTTGATATTGAAGTTGTCTGCTCTCCAGATGGACTGCTAGAAAGATGATTTCTTCAACATTAGCAGGGACTTGGCCACGGATCGTTTTGAAGATAGACCTCACAGGATCCGAGTCGATCACCAATTGGGCAGTGTCTTGCTGCAGCAGATTTAGGAGGGTTTCTAGCTTGCCAAGGGTGTCTGACGATATTGTTCCCAACGCCAGGGAGGAACTCGCTTCTTCTCCGTCGTCATCAGAAACATCGATAGCAAAAGAGAATAAGCTATCGGGAGAGTCTTGTTCCTATGAAATAAAGAGAATTAGAAATCTTGTTTATGATATTTGGGGATATAATAAACCAAGTAATTGATTGGTTTACCTGCTTCAGGGCGATTTCTTGAGCTTGGCTTGAGGGAGCGGCTTGTAAAGGGTCGTACGAAAGATCGGCAGAAGATGCCGATGGAATGTCTTCTACGATTGCATCGGTAGTCGGCCCTTGAAGTATAATTGCCGATGATGTATCTTGGGCGGGAGTAGTTTGTTCAGAGGGTTGACTGACGGGTGTTGGATCAGACGCAGGGGCTGGTGAAGATTTCTGTCGTTTCTGTTGAGCCTCAGCATCGGTCAAAGCTTTACGCTTTGTTTGTGCTTCAACAACAACTGGCTAGGGGGTATCAACATCTGTTGGTTGAGGAGCCTGCATGCTTGGTGTGCTTACCGATGTGCCCGTTTGTTGCTGCAAAAACGGGTATAAGATTGGATATTTAATAGAGGAAAATGTAAAAAAAACAAGAGAATACCTCTGAAGGAGGGCTAGAAGTTGCAGTGCTTGGTAAAGTTGCCGATGATGATCCAGCTGCAGCTTGTACACCCTGATAGTTGTGTGTTAATATGAAGTGTATCGGCAGAAAACAGAGTAAGCAAGATTGTTACCTTAAAAGCCTTGATCAGGCTTGAAGCAGCAGCCTTTGAAGAAGCCCTGGATGTTCCCAGTCTTGGTTTGGAAGTGCTGATTTTGGTGCGAGCCCTTTGGAAGGTCAAGGCTTCTAGGGTGGGGGCGTTGTAGCCGATTGCTGAAACTGGAGAGGCTGGATGGAGGTTGAAGGGTTTTCCGCTTTTGCTTATTGGTGGAACTGGGTCATCAGCCTGTTTCAAGGAAGGTTAGCTACCGATATACATAATAAAAGGAAGGAAAAGGACAAAAGTTAAAAGGAACTTACTGCATTGTCAGGAATAGCATAATCGGGGTCGATCAGGTGCTGATATGTGTGAACAGACGTTGAAAACAGCTGTTCTTTCCACTCCTGCCACCATTGCTTATATGACTCTGTTATGAAAGAAGCTGGTGACCAGGCGGAGAGATCGACATTTGAAATATCAGCATCGGGAGCAAGTCTTACTATCCTGCTCCATTCAGTTCCAGCAGTAATGATTTCTCTGGGCTTAATCACATCGGCATTGCACAGTTTGATGGGCAGTTGCCCAAAGGCCAGCTGGCGAGATACTGCCGATGGATTGTAGAATTCATAAGTAATATGGGAGGCTTTCCCGCTGCCAAATGTGTTGACCGGGATTGCTCTGGGGGTGATAATGGCCATCATGAAATCATTGTCTTGGTTCAAATCACTATCGGCGAAATTGAAGAGGAGAGGGAACTTGTTATCCTCATCAATATAAGGCACCCAAGCCCTGAGGTCACGAGGGAGGCCATGGTAGAAAGTTTGAAAAAATCTGCCGATTTGGTCCTCATTAGCTTCTGTTCCGGGAAGGACGATGATTGCTTCACCAAAGTTGAGAGGGGGGCGTGTTGCCGATTCATCATCCCTAAGGACGTACTCTTCGGGAATCTCTCGTGGGAATTCCTGAGCAAAGAGATCCCACTGTAAACGCTTGTGCATGTGAGCGTTTAACCACATATTAACAAACCACCATGGGCCTCCCAGATTGCCGATGGGTTCGCCAAGTATAAGCTTCTGAGATACTTGGTGGAGAAGGTGGTAGGTTGAGCTCAGGAGATATCGGCCAAGTGGGAATCTGACACCGTTGGCTAAGAGTTCTGCTGCTGGGAGAAAAGCGTTAGTTGGTCCTACCGATCGGCCACAGAAAATAAATTTTTCCAACCACATGTTCAGGAATGTGGCATGTTCCCTTTGATTGACGGTGCCAGTCTTTTGGTACTCTTGGATATATCCCGTCCAGCCGCCGATGTTGCGTGTAGTTGCTCTGTATTCGGCTTTTCTGCCGAAAATATGGCCTTCATCGACAGTTGAGATGTCTAAGCCCGTGAGCATGTATACATCGGCAAGAGTAGGGGCACATGGGCCATGACCGAACATGAAGGTGTTGGTGGTGTCAGACCAAAACTGAGCAGCAGCTATCATCATGGATTCATTCTTTTGCATATCGGCAATGGACAGCCTGATACACTGATCTATCTTCCGTTCTGCCCAGAACACTTGCATTGATCTGTTGACCCTCAGAAACCAGTTTTTCCACCCTTTGGTGGGTTTGGGCCAAGAACGGAACGTGTCTTTCCACAGATTCAAAGAGAAATTCTGAGATTTGAAGGGAATACGATTTGCCTCTGCATTAATCAAGTCAGTTGGATCTGGTTCGCCCATCGGACCTAAGCAATGGAGGGGAGGTTGATGGGTTGGAATCACCAGTGTGTTGCGAAGTTCCTAGGTTTGGAGGACCAAGAAAATGAAAGAGAAAGAAGGATGTCGACTGTAAGAACTCGCAGGGAACCGAAAGGATTAAAGTAAAAGTAATGAGAGGAAGAACAAACCGCAGGGACGTCGAAGTTAACAGCCATTGCTTCAGGCGGATGAGGGCACGAGCTGGGAACTTGAAGATGATGATGGCTCTGATGAGTTGAAGACGCGCGGTCGTTGGTTAGGGTTGCCGCCGGAGTGAGAATGCCAAAGGATGGAGTTTGAAGGTAGAAGATGAACAGCCCGGAGAAATCTATTTATATGTTATTTGGAGTAGGGGTATTCTTGACTTATCTCTATGCCGTATGCGGATGGATCGAGGTGGTTCAGTTGGATATGGTAACTGTTCGCACGACAATCAAGGGATGGTGCAGAAGATTTGACGGCAAGTAATCATGACTTGAAGGATATCTCGATACAGGATTTTTCAGTTCTAAAAATGATGCGTTGTGGTAAGATCTTGTTGATGGATTGTTATTTTGGTATCTCAACCGTAGTTAAGGCAAAGAAGGTTGGAAAATATGCGATATTTATTGAGATACATGGATTGGATCTAGATTTGATTGAATCTGGTAACAAATCATGTTATGCTTGGAGAACGGGTTAAAGAAATGGGTGATAGCAAGCGTCAGTTGGAGTAAATTTTGGAGCATCAGTATCTTATACTTCGAAATTGGGGGGCATGTGTTGACATCGTTTTAGCACGTGTCAAGATGATCAGGAAGGGCTAATCAGCAAAGGAAAGATTACCGTGTAAATTGATAGCCAAGGAGAATAAGTTTGTTTTTGAGTGGTGACAGTGTATGAATTTAATTTGAAATGTTGCCGATGAGGTTAAGGGTGTTATTGCCGATGCCGATGAAAGAGGGTTTGGAGACTGTTGCCGATGAAATAAGGGGATGTACCGATGAAGGAAGGTATGAAGATTGCAGCCGATGAAACAGGGAATGTACCGATGGAAGGAGATCGAAATAAGGGGATGTACCGATGAAGGAAGGTATGAAGATTGCAGCCGATGAAACAGGGAATGTACCGATGGAAGGAGATCGAAGGTTGCTGCCGATGGGACAGGGGCTGTGTTTGGTCATCGATTTGGATATCGATTTCGGGTATTAGCCCTTTGTGTTTGCAGATTCACTTTTGCATCAACACCTGACATTGAGGAGCTTGGAGTCTGGTCACTCGTGCGACGTGTTCGGTCATTGATTGACTGTGGCGTTGATGAGCTAGTGACCGTTGAAATCTGATGGCTTTGTTTCAAAGTGAGCCATGTGGACGGCCAGGGACGACCGGACGCTGGGGTGCGTCCGGTCACCCCGCGAGCCCCAACGGCTCTCTGAGTCTTGGGGCTCTATAAATAGATGGGGGTCGGCTCCAAGGCATCACTCTTGGACATTTGACATTCTTGACATCCTTGTGAGCTGAGCAAACTCCCTCCCACTTGTCTCTCTTGCTTGATTATGAATCCAAAGTGAGATTGGGTGATGGCAAGTGCATTTGCTTAAGTTATTGCATCTAGTGGCACTTAGGGATCGTTGTGGCTGCAAATTTCTTGTTACTCTTGGTGGTTGCCGCCACCTAGATGGCTTAGAGCAGCGGTGGAGGTCCGGCACGTGTTGGTGATTGTTCGTGGCCGACTCCGGTGATCTTGTGAGGGGTCTTGCACCTTCCTCAGCAAAGAGCTGTAGGTATAGCTCTAGTAAATTGCTCGTGTCATTGAGTTACCTCACTTGTGGGCCGGTTCTTGTGATGTCCAACGTGTGGATGAGGTTCATGCAACACCTCTTAGCTACTGAACCACCAAGTGTTGGTCGACACAACGGGGACTAGCGTGCCGGCAAGCACGTGTACCTCGGAAGAAAAACACTTGTCTCTTGCCATTGAAATTCTCCTGATATTCATATTGTGTTGATTGATTGATTGGTTCATCTCCTCTACGCGGCGGTATAATCATCTTGCTTACTCATTTATATTCCCGCAAACTAGTTGTACCAAGCTCTTTAGTGTAACTAGTTTTGAGAGCTTGTCTTACCATTGCTAGCTTAACCTCTCACCTAGTTGAGTTCTTTAGTGTAGCTAGCTTTGAGAGCTCTTAGTGACTTAGCCATTGATTGTGTTAGAGATTATAGCAACTAGAATTGTTTGGACAGGAGGCTTGCAACACTTGTTAGAGTTAGTGCAAAAAGTTTTATAGCCGATTAGTTGCCTGCCAAATTTGTCTAGTGGTTTGTAGTTTTTAAATTAGGCTATTCAGCCCTCCTCTAGCCAATTAGGACCTTTCAAGTGGGGAGAGCTGCCCACTCCCCTGTAACACCATCGTGCCACCTCCATGGATCTCACCGGAGGCGTCTCGCTCGTGCTCCATGGATCTTGTCGGGGTAGAAGAGAGGCTGTCGAATCTGCAGGCATTGGGGGCTCCGGGTGTGGACGCCAGGGTGGGGGAGGACGCTGGGCGTTGGTGCGCTGCGGCAGGGGATGAGGAGCGCGGAAGGGTTGAGGATGGGGAGGAGGAAGCGAAGGGATAAGTTTTTTAAGATACATGTGGGCAGGGAGCAAGCGGCCGGGGGGTTGAAAAAGTCGTCTGACATTTGTGCGGTCCATCGGACGCACGACACGTAGCATTCCTGTTTGTGATATGATGGTACAATTTTGGCTCATTGATTGTGCTAAGTTGTTCATGAACTTTCCATGTTCCAGTGCTTCACATACTTGAACCACATAATTCCATGCATTTAGCGTTCAAGTATCACTAATTAACATTATTGTTCCTTATTCCAAAAAACACTATTTTCCTTATACCTTTTTAATAAAGATAGAGAATTGTTCTATATTCTTTTTTTCTTTCCTGGCATGATAATAGCTGTTTTATATCAATTCCATGCTTACATGCATTCGGTATTACCTCTTAATCGAGCATGAGACAAAATAAACAATATTTGAGGTATCATCCTGCAGAAAATAGCTAAGTCATGATGATTGACAAAAAAAGCTAACTAACTAGTCACAATTGATCTTTCTTTTTTAGATTAGACTAATAACCATCCAACTTACTCTTTCCCCATAACTAGACAAGCTTTTTTATCGAATACGTAGGAGAACTGCGTATCATTGTATTATAGAGAGAAAACAATGGCCCGTATACAATACCAACTCATGCCAGGACCATACATGAGAACATTGGAGACACTTTACAACACAATTATTTGAAAAAGACTTTTAACGACCAAACAAGAAGGCAAAGACTCGCCCAAAATCAGCTACCCTTCTAGTTCGAGAGCTTGAAGTTTCTTAGCTCCGGTTAGGCACCAGAGCATATAGTCATCCTTAAATTGTCTAAAAAACTCGCTAACAGAAGGAGAGTCTCCATTAAAGACATAGGTATTACGGTGCTTCCAAAGCAACCACATAGTTAGAATGATGAGGGAATTTTCTCCTTTGCTATACTCCTTACTGATCATGTACATTACCTTAGCCCACCAAACAACAAACACATGGATCATTGTGTCTAGGAGCTGCGAAAGGTCCCTATTTGGTTTTGGTAATTGAGTGACAACTTAGGTGAACTGATTATGTTTTATGTGAGATACACAGGTGATTAGTCCACAGGTACATGTGTGTGAGCAACATATGCCATGGAGGTGGAAATGGCTTGGAGATGTTGCAAAGCTTGCACATGTGATGATGGAGGAGCTTATTGCACGTGAGACATGACATTGAGTCATGTGATCAAGGTAGAGAAGATCAAGACATGACTTGGCTCAATGGATCAGTTGCAAGTGTGAAGGGCAAGTCAGAGGCTTTGAAGCGAGGGACCATGTGTGATGGTGAAGCTTGAGCAAGACTTGGCGCCGATGGATCAGCGCAACGGTGAAGAGCAAGTGAGGTCAAGATCGATGAACCAATACAGTCGCGTGATGATATGAAGTGGATCATATCATTCGGTGATTGGTTGGTGCATGTGTTGTATCAACATCGAAGGAGATGGAATGGAATGCGCAAGACAAAGGTATAACCTAGGGCATTTCATTTCACCAGTCAAAGGTTGTGTAGAGAAGTGCATGACCGGGTTTAGGATAGATGATCGTACTATCAAGAGGGGCAAATTTGTTTGCATATCGATCATCTAGTGCCACTCGAGTGATCTAACTTTGCATCATTGCTAGAATCAAGTGGCGTGGCAAGTTGAGTGGCTAACTCCTTTGAAGAAAATAATTGTAAAAATGCTAACACACATGCACATAGTGATGTACTGTTGGTGGTGTTAGCACTTTTACGAAGGAGGTGAAGTTTGAGGAGTAGAGAGGGGTTTGGGTTCCTCTCTCCCTCCCACTGAGCTTGCGAGGTGGGATTCAGCATGAAGTGAAACGCCTATTTTCCACTACACCGGAGGCGGATATTTTCTCTAAGTCATCATGGATTGAAACAGAGGCGAACGGAGATCACTGGGATGACCAGACACTAAACTGGACGCGGTCTCGGCATGACCGGACGCGTCCGGTTAGTGGCAGCAGCAGTCGAGCGCGAGAGGCAGCTAGGGTTTCTAACCGAAGCGTCCGGTCAGTCACGGGACCGGCGCGTCCGGTCAAGCCTCAGAGAAACTGCGAAGCACGCGAAGTCAATCGGACATGGTGGCGTGTCCGGTCATGATCTACCGGATGCGTTAGGTTACGAGTGGGTGCTTACTAGAAATGACCGAATGCTAGCACTGTGGCGTCCGGTTCATCATGTGGCGCGTCCGGTCGCTGACTCGCTGGCACATGGCTGTGCGTGATCGGACGCGACGTGGCGTGTCCGGTCAGTTGAGCAGCGCGTCTGGTCGCTTGGTGACCGTTGGTGCGTGGTGACCGTTGGAGGATTGAGCGGTCACGGTTGAATCCAGGGGGACATGTGGACGGCCACGGGTGATCAGACGCAGTGCAGCGCGTCCGGTCGCTGCGAAAAACGCCTAGTGAAGGGGTAACGACTCTATTTGATCGTGGGGTTATAAATAGAAGTGGTGGCCAGCCTTGGCAGTGGCTGAGCACCTTGGGGATGTGTTGCCCTTGTGTGTGCTTGGTTTGAGAAGCCTCCAACTCACTTGTGCTTGCTAGATTACGAATCAATAAGCGAGTGAGTGATTCTAGTGCTATTGCATCACGAGGTTGCATCGAGTGGCACTAGGTGTTCATGTTGCAAGACGGTGGTGCTTGTTACTCTTAGAGGTTGCCACCTCCTAGACGGCTTGGTGGCTTGTGACTCCATCGAAGCTCGCAAGAAGATTGTGCGAGGCTCTGGAGAAGCTTTGTGAGGGAAATTGTGCTCACCCCGCGAGGATCGCGAAGAGCAACTCTATTAGAGCGTGTCATTGAGCTACCACACTTGCGGTAGGTTCTTGCGGCGCCTTTGGGAGGCTCGATTGTGGACACCGATTAGCTGCCGAACCACGAGGTGTTGGTCAACACAACGGGGACTAGCTTGGTGGCAACCAAGTGAACCTCAGTGAAAAATTATCGTGTCAACTTTGTGTATTTCTCCACGGTGGTTTGCATCCTCTTTACACAAGCTTGTATTTACTTTATATACTTAAGTGCTTGTGTAGTTGCTCTTGTAACAAGTTTACTTGTGTAACTAGCTAGTTACCTTCTTGCTTGTGTAGCTAGAAGTATCCCCTTTGCGTGGTTAATTTGGTTTGTGTAACCTTGTTAGTCACATTGCTTAGTTTTTGTAGCTAAGTAATTTGCGCTCTCTAATTTGGCATTGGTTGCCTTGTTATTGAGCATTGCTAGTGAGCTTAGGGGCTTTCTGCTTTTGCTTCACTAGTTGTATAGGAGCTCCCTCGGTTGGCAAAGTACTAGTGCATAGGTTTGTGTGACCTTGCTCTAGAATTGTTTAGGTGAGCTCTTGCTAAGCTTGGTACCTTAGTTGCTTAGTTAGGATCTTTGCAAGGTGCTAGAGAACTTAGATAGAGGGGTATAGTCTTGGCTAGACTGGTAGTTTTAATTCCACACTTGTTTCGGTTAACCTACGCGTTTAAGTTTTAGAAATGACTATT
This sequence comes from Saccharum spontaneum, assembly GCA_022457205.1. Lineage (NCBI taxonomy): Eukaryota > Viridiplantae > Streptophyta > Magnoliopsida > Poales > Poaceae > Saccharum > Saccharum spontaneum. Next base: position 13,184,318 of record CM039594.1, on the reverse strand, counting down.
CACCCCCCTCTAGTGCGCCATCTCGACCCTTCAACCTCCCAAACCCAAAGGCGACAAAATATTGAACCAAACTTGTCATGTGAATAGATAACCAGTAAGCAAATGTTGAACCATCTCCTCCTTTTGATCACACAAATGACACCTCTCTGGGTGTGACAATCCTCAGTGAGCAAGGTGATCTGTTGTCCAGAACAACAAGCCAGATAAAAAACTTACACTTTCCTAGGGTCCATGATTTCCAAATTTGGCGCCAAGGTTCAAAAGTCACTAACCATTGAAATACGCTTTGTATGCCAATTTAGCTGTGTAATCTCTTGAAGCATCAAATTTCTGAACATGTTGATCCCCCTTCAGACAGCCTAACCTCACTAAGTCAATCAAATAGCCTGAAGAACTCCATGAAACCAATCATAGTTAGGCCCCTAGGATATCATTCATCCAAGTATTATTCTCCAAGGCTTGAGCTAAATGTGCTTGTTTTTAATATGGCGCCGCACACTTGCTACAATTGTAGGTGTCAAATCACCAATAGAACACCCATGAAGCCAATGATTTGTCCAAACCAAAGTGTTGTTCCCATTACCCACTTGAGATATCATGGCAATGGAGACTAAAGCCAAAATATTAGCATGGCAAGACAACTCTAAATCCACCTAGGGACGATCTGCCCGGGTTTTTCTAAACCACTGCATGCAAAATTGCAAAGTAGCCCCATAATTCAGAACTAGAATCTGCATGCAAGGTAGAAAACCATTGTATGCAGTGGTAGAGAACGTTTGGTTATCAAGCAAGATTTGTTTTGCCCATCTAGCAATAACACAAGCCCTGGGAAGCTTGCCAGAGCCGGCTGGGTAGATCTGACTAACTATGTGTAGCGTGAAAATTTGTTGGAAACCTTGTCTACATAAGAACCGAGACAACTAGCAAGCCAACCAAACTCATTCAATAGCTTAAGGCGATCCTTGTTCAGCAAGTCCAAGAGAACACGGTAGAAGAACCAAGGGTGCCCTATAATTCTTGAACTTGGAGGTTTGGTGCTTTATATTCATTAAATGTTCTTGCTTCTAGTCAATGTTTAAGGAGCAGAAAATGCACCTTCACTTATTTTATACAAGCAAAGTGACTGAGCTCCGTCAACAATAGTAAGGTACATTTTCTTGGTACGAATCTTGTAACTACGGTGAAGGTGAGCCCACTTTATCCGGTGTCGCTTGGGTGTTGTTTCTTCATGCCCTTTTGTCTGGACGTCTTCTTCTTGATGTCCTGAGCTTCTTGTTTATCTTCTAGGATCTTCCATGCTTCTCTTTCGTCTTCATTTGAGGTGTTGATTGCTTGATCTTCACCTTAAACTAGCTCAAGTCCATCTTTGCATCCCTAGGACTAAATACCTTGTATAGTATAGTAGAAAACAATGTTAGTCCTAAAGGCTATATTGGCATTCCACCACCAAAATCACTACTAGGCCTTTTTTATGGTCTATGTTCCTTACAAGATCCCTGCTCGACAAATCCAGGCGAGCATAGTAGATGAACAAAATGTGCCCTATAATCCTTGAACTTGGAGCTCTGGTGCTTTATATTATCCATTAACAGTTCTTGCTTCAAAGGAGCATCGCTTCGTGTTGGTTGCCATGGATTATTTTACAAAGTTGACCGAACTTGTACCTTTGAAGAACATGACACACAAGAAACTAATTGAGTTCATCACTAACCATATTATTCATAGGTTCCGTGTCCCTCAAATTTTAACTATGGGTCAAGGAATATCTTTTGTGTTAAAAGAAGTGTGAGAGTTTGAAGAATCATATAAGATCAAGCTAATGGCTAGGCTGAATTAAGCAATAAGACTTTGATCAAGCTTATCAAGGAAAAGACTAAGGACAATACTAGAAGATGACATGAGGTTTTTTCTGAAGCTTTATGGGCTCATCATATATCTAGACATAGTACTACTAAAGTTACTCCTATGGACAGGAAGTTTGAAAGCTCTATGTTTGGTGTTGGTAATTAGTGACAATGCCTAAGTACTAATCCTATGCCTAAGTTGTATGTAGTATATGAGGATTAGTACGTTCCAAGGTTGGTGGCAAGATGGACATGGTGATCATGATGGCCACACTTGGATTTGGACGCAACCCTACGTGATCAAGGCAAAGGTATATGCTTAAGAGTTGTGTTTTAGTAACCAAGACACCTAGTGGGTGTGGTTACATTATAGGAAGCCGTACTATAAAGAGGGGAATGACGCGGCTATTGAACTCCTAAGTCCCTCTAGGTGTGCATTTCATAATCATATGCATTTGGATAGAACTAATAACGCCTCGAAAAATGATTGTGAAAATGCTAACACACTCGCACATGACGAGATCACTTGGTGGTGTTAGCACATTTACGAAGGCGGTGGAGTTTGAGCGGTAGAGAGGGTTTGGGGTCCTCTCTCCCTCCCGCCGAGCTTGCGAGGCGGGATTCAGGCGTTTTCGAGGATTTGAAACGCCTATTTTCCACTACGCCGGAAGTCGGAAATCAAACGGAGGCGAACGGAGGTCACAGTGGTGACCGGACGCTAGACCGGACGCGGTCTCTGTTTGACCGGACGCGTCCGGTTAGTGTTCAGCGTCTGCGTAAGTTTCAGCTTTTTGATCGGACGCGCAGCGCGTTCGGTCACAGTCGACCGGACACGTCCGGTCGATCAGGGAGCTTACTAGACTCCAACCGGACGCTGGCACTGTGGCGTCCGGTTAGTTCTCCAGCGCGTCCGGTCGTTGTTTCGTTGTGCGCTGCTCAGGCTTGACCAGCGCGTCCGGTCCGTCACGGGACCGGCGCGTCCGGTCGAGCTTCGCGCGTCCGGTCGTTGCGTGCAGCGCGTCCGGTCGGTGCTTCGCGAAAGTAGCCGTTGTGCGATCGGCGCGTCCGGTCAGTTTGACCAGCGCGTCCGGTCAGCGCGACTTCGGCTGTTTCATGTGCGTAACGGCTATATTCGAAGGGGTACGTCTATAAATACTCGTTGGCCGGCTCAAAGCTCTCTATCTTGGACATTTGACATACTTGTGAGCACCTTGAGCTAAGCAACTCCCCTCCCACTCATCTATCTTGCTTCTTTGCATATTCGAAGTGAGATTGAGTGATCCAAGTGCATTTGCATTGTGAGATAGCATCTAGTTGGCACTTGGTGGTTGATTTGCTGCGGGATTCTTGTTTCTCTTGGTGGTTGCCGCCACCTAGACGGCTTGGAGCAGCTTGGAGGCGTTGGCAAGAGTTGGTGTTTGTTCTTGGCCACCTCCGGTGATTGTGAGGGGTTTGTGCCTACCTCGGCGAAGCGCCAAAGGCAACGTTAGTAAATTGCTCGTGTCATTGCAACATTTTGCCATTTGGTAGGTTCTTGTGGCGCCTTTTGAGAGGCTCGGTGTGAGACCGATTATCCACCGAACCACGTGGTGAAGAGGGACACAACGTGGACTAGCGTGCCGGCAAGTACGTGAACCTCGGGATAAATCTTCGTGTCATCACTTTCATATTGTGATTGATTGATCCCGGTGTTCGGTTGTCTTAGTATTCATTGTTGATCATATTGGTTGGCTCAATACTTCGCCCCTCGGTGAAACTCTCCTAACTCAACTCCGCATTACTTTCTTAGTTATCTTTGCTAGCTAGTTAGCTTTCCTAGAGTAGCTCTTTTGTGTAGCTTGCTAGTTGTAGTTGTAGTTACCTTCTCGGTTTGACTTGTGCCGTTGAGTGCCATTATACTAGAATTGTAAATTGGATAGGTGGCTTGCAAACACCCCGTAGGCTAAGCAAAACTCGCATCTCGCTATTTGTTGTATTGATAAACTTGTTTAGCTTGCCTTTGTAGAAAATTTTAAAAGGCTATTCACCCCCCTCTAGCCATCAAGACCTTTCAAAGTTATGTTGCATGGCGAGGTGAATTTGGTGCATATAGGTTAGCTAAACAAAATGGTCTATTTGCTGCCATGTATCATGAGCTCGATGAGGTGGCTGATTAAAGAATTAAAGCCCTAGAGGATATTGAGAGGGACAAAGCTCGTGTTGCCCAAGCTTACAACAAGAAAGTTAAAAGCAAATCATTGGGATTCAGTGTGGAAGACCGTTCTACCACTTGGGAGAAGAGCAATAAGTTTGACAAGTAGTCTCCAAATTAGGAAGGTCCATATAAAGTGATCAAAGTAGTATTCGGGAATTCTTATATGCTAGAGACGTTGCAAGGTGATCGTCTCTCAAGAGCAACCAACTGGAGGTATTTTAAAAAAGATTTCCAAAGTGTTTGGCAAGAAGTCTAAGTGTTGTCCAAATAATGGTTGATATACATATATCGCCCTTAGAAAAAAAAATAGTCGATGAACTTAACATCGTTGTTATTGTTTTCATGTGTTTTTAAACTCACATATGCTTGGATTAAAAATAGAAGGTCATATGTTGACAGTAAAATGAGATCGGGGCGGTCAAAGATAAACAAAGAAATCAAATCCTAGAAAAACCAGCCCAAGCCGGTCTGTACTGGGCACTGTGCATGGGCTAAAGAAACTGGCCTAGGCAGGTTTGGCAGGGTTGTTGCTGATGGTTGGAAAAACCGGCCTTTGGCTATTCAAGTCAATTTCAACCCAAATTCGATGGGAACTCGTTCGATCTCGTGGGAAACTTGTAGTGTCATGTGAACTAGGTTTCCTACTATGATAAGCTCACCATGTCTATGTATATTAGAGAATCACGGCTGATTGAGTTAATCATACACAATCGTTCCGACAAAAACTACTACTACCCTTCTCCTACCTCAAGCTCTTTCAACCTTTTGTTGTTCAACACCTCTCGACGAGATTTGTTGGCGTTTTAGGTTGCCTTGCCAATCTTAAGACACCCTTGTGTGCTTCTCCCCGACGTGTCTTACTAGGAGGTGTTCATAGATGTTTCAGGTGAAAAACGAGCGTCAAAATCCAGATTACTGGTCGGCCTTGCCGTGTGCAGTCTCGGACAATCTAATCCTTTCTGTGTGACCGGACGTCTTCTTTCACTTCCAACAAGAACAAAAATAAAATAAAATTCAAGCACGCAAAAGTGTTTAACATCTTGCTGAGTCTCAAAACTTTCTCCCTCGCTTTTATTCATGTCACAGTTAAGAAGCATTTTATAAATTACTCTATATATGATCCATTTGTTTAAACGGCCCGTTTAGACTTTAGTCTCTTCTAGCTAGACTCCTTGCTCGTAGTGGAGCAGCTTGAGGGCGAGCAGTCCATGTACTAGGCTGCTGCGACGCTCGGTGAGAAGGCCATCGGGGCAGAGTGCGGCGACACCGAGTACGAGTAGTCGCCGGACCTGATGAAGGCTTCAGATCCACACTTGTCAGCGCGGTCGTCCATTAGCATCTGCTGGCATCGGCACTCTGAGCTGCAGAAGGCTTTCTCCCCTCTGCAAGTATGAAGTATGATGAAGTCTTCAGTTGAGATATTCAAAAGCAGAATGACTGGAGTTTTGTGGCACTAAATGAATACGAGCTATATTCTTGTTCATTTGGGTTAAAACTTTAGAGAAAAAAAATCTTCTTAGGCTAATTATATGGGAGCACTGAGGAATACTAATTATTGATGTAGTTTATGAGATGTACTGGCATATGGTACCTGAAGTATTGCAGCAGCTGTCTAATAATATACTACTGCAGCACATAGACAAAACTATGCTTTTGTCCTCTAGGAAGACCATACTTGGGCATCTTTGATAAAAGAGAAAAATGCACCAGCGGTCCTTCAACTTGGTATGAGATGCTATTTAGTTCTCTCTATTTTCAAAATGCTAATTTTGTGTCTATAAACTTAGTCTTGGGTATCATCCAAGTTCAAATGGGTCCAAACGAGTTCGGATGAAGACAAACTTTATATCAAAATTATAGCCCTCGACTGGATCTACAACTTTGTAGTTGAATTTTTTTTGAATTGAAACTATTTATGGTCCAAAAATACTGTTGTAAGTGCGCAGATTTTGAAATTAGAAATTTAAAATTATCCAACAATCTCGGATGTTGACATAATCGATATGAAAGTTATAGTTATCAATACCATCTAAAAAGTTGTAGTTGAAAGTTTTTTATTTGAAGTTGCTCAGTGTCCCAAATATGTGTTCTAAGTTTATAGATTTTGAAATAAACTTAGAACACATATTTGAGATACTAAATGACTTCAAATAAAAAAACTTTTCAACTACAAAGTTGTATATTGTATTGATAAATATAATATTCATATAGACCATATCAACACCTGAGATTTTTTTTGATAATTTTAAATTTTAAATTTCAAAATATGTAAACTTACAACAGTATTTTGGGACTCTAAATAGTTTTAATTCAAAAAACTTATAAACTACAAAGTTGTAGATCCTGTTGAGGGCTACAATTTTGATATAAAGTATGTCTTCATCCGAGCTCATTTGGACCTATATGACACCCGAAGCTAAGTTTATGGACCCAGAATTGACATTTTGAAAGTAGAGAGATCTAAATGGCACCCGTTGCCAAGTTGATGAACCACATGTGCATTTTCCTCTTGATAAAAAGGGAAAGGACGATGAATTGTATAAAACTGCATGAAAATCGTGAATTGACTCTAGTTGTATTTGATTATTATAGTTTCAAATTCACATCTATAATAATTAATAATCAACTTACTCCCCCTGTAAGGGTCTGTTTGGTAGGATCCTTCTCAAGTGAGCTACTTTTTTAGCTCCAATTCATGGTTCAAAAATGATTCCTATTACTATACTGTTCACTAGAAAACAACTCATCCATAGAAACTGTTGCCAGAGGCAGAGCCGTGCTGTTCTAAATAGTTTTAGCCTTTTTATATACAATAACTTTTTTAAATACATAACTTAACTATGCACCTATGTATACTACGCTATGTTTAGACGTGTATGTATTATATACAGAGAGAGAAAATCCAAAATAACTAGTAATTTGAAAGAGAGGGAATAAGTAGCAGTCGATGGAACGAATTCACATGAGCAATAATAGGCAAGAACGATTTTTTAAATTTTTTTAGCAAATAATGAGTTCTAGTAAGTGCACCATATTAATGCTAAATTACTCTATGTTCCTAAGAAAAACTCTTCTGTAATAAGAAATTAAATGAACGAAAACGGTGCACACACACCTGTACATGTAGATATCGAGCCCATCAAGCCTCTTGTCACAGAGGCAGCACCGGCTCAGGAAGTCGGGCGCCGGCGCCGGCGCCTCGTCGTCGGCTTCCACGAGCCAGCCACCGCCGTCGCCGAAGCCAAAGTAGACCCGCTTCCGGACACTGCCGCCGCCAGCGCCGGCCACGTGCGTGATGACGCACGTGTAGCTCTCGTCGTCCTCGCGCGCGCGCCGCCTAGCCGCGGCGCCGATGGCGATCGGCTCGGCCCCGGCCCCGGTCAGGCAGGCCTGGCTCATGGCCGCGACGATGCCCAGCCCGACGCCGCCGCCCTCGTCGAAGCTCCGCCTCGGCGGCGGCCTCGGGTCGGCCGGGGAGTTGTTGTTATTCGCCCCGACGAAGACCGAGAGGAGGTTCGCCAAGGACGAGGAGGCCGTCATCAGCTTGGCCACGGAGCTCCGCTGCCGAGTCGGCGGCGAGGCCGCCGCTGCCTTCTGCTCCGCTGCCGGCTCATGCGACCACATCATCCTCGCTCTCTTGCCTGTGTGACTCTGTGAGTAGTGGAGAAGAGAGAGAGGGAGACAGAGATGGGAGAAGAGGCTGTTACATGCTCAATCTCTCTCTCATCTCTTCTCTCCACTCCCGTCCCTCTCTCTCTCTCTCTCAAGAACACTAATGGTGGTGGTGGTATATGGAGGTCTAGAGAGAGGAGGCCGTGATGGTGATGGTGGGAGGAGGATTATAAAGAGGAAAATGAGGAAGTGGGGGAGTTAGGAAATGGTTTTTGTGAAAGATTAGTAATAGTAGCTAGTGGGGGGTTTTGCATGTGGGAGCTGAGCTATCTCATTTCTTCATAATTGCAGAATATTCTGTAATGATTTTTAATGCAGTGAAATCAGGACTTGTCCTTGTTTAGTGGAGTATTTCCGAGAGCTTTTCAAGATACTGCATGGTTAAAAATTGGACCGGTTGATTCGTTGTCTCTTTGTTAGCCAGGGAACACACTTCTTCGTATCGACCAATGCTTGTCATATATAAACTAGTTCAGTATATACATGTGTGACTTTCTGATAGATGAACCATTTAATTTGTGTCGTCATTGTATGAAAGAATTGTGTGGCTGTCTGCACAGATGGATCTAGATATCATGTGCAATGCAGTAAAGTGTTGTGCATAGCTTGTTTGCTTGTAGCCTTTGATGACATGTTCAACTGTACATACATGCATCCATCCAAACTTGCTTTTAGGCCGTTCCGCTGAACTTTCGTCTGGTTGCATGTTCCTGGAATGAAGAGTACAGTACTTGCTGCATATGGTTGGTTGGTTTGTGATTTGTTAGCATGAAGTGAACAAAGAAAAAAGGAAGTTTGTTACTGCAATATATATATATATATATATATATATATATATATATATATATATATATATATATATATATATATATATATATATAAGCACCTTTCGTTTTGATTACACTAATTATATATGTGTTGCAAAAGAAATGACCACTCCTTTTCTTGATACTCTACCACTACTAGTACTGTACTATTTCTTTGTTCTTGAGATAAAAACAGATTGATGAACTTTCTGAAAGCACTTGATGAGACTTATTAAGAAATGATATCTTCGTGCGGTCGATCCAATGTGGACGGGGGGTATCAATTTCCGTGTCACGATCGTCATGAAAAGAATGGAGAGGCAAATTTGAACCCGTGTCACTTGCAGCTGCTATCATCATCAATCAAACCAGAGAGAAAAAGGTAGTGTATATGTAGCTGTATCCACAACGGGAACCCAATGCTTCTAGTCCCATCATCATGACATATGCCAGTAGATGCACTCGAAACCAAATGGCAATTATTTATCTGTAAAATCTGTTTTGCAATGTTGCCGATGTAAATCTCCTCTCCGTGCAAATCGAGGATTTGCCACATGGAAGAGTGACCATTCGAGGATTACCCGGGCGTATTGGTTTTGTCTTATTTGGATCAGCTACACATTTTATTACAAACTATAATAGTTAGAGGATTTCGATAATTTTTTTTATATATTGAGTGGTTGAATGGATTAAAGCTAAACTATTTGGATTAATTAGAGCTTTTCTTAACAGCTAGCAACTTTATTTTCGTGAATCCAGATAGGGGACTTGGAATTGCTCCATTATGTAATATAAGACCTAGTAACGTCTGGCTTAGGACAGTTCCAACCTAGAAAATATGATGGTTTCTATGACAATTAACTATGGTACGGTGCTGACTAAACAATATGTTGACACGTCATTAATTAGGACTACGAAAGATAGAGAAGGAAATTGTTTCTTATACAAGATAGGAAGAGTTGTAATAAGGGGTGATAGGAGAGAGAAGACACATGATTAGTCAAAAAAGGCGGTGCCTCGCTGTCGACACATACATTGCTTACTACTGAAAGATCAATATTGCTAAATCATAAAATAGATTCAGAAAAATACAAGCACCAACGTCAATTATAGGACTTAAACCCTAGCAGTACCAGTCAGGTTCCACCACAAGGGGGCCAACAAAGTGAGCTACATTCAATTCGTTTGTGTAACGTCTATATGACTTGACAAGTATAAAAACTATCTCATTGTTTCCGAGTTAGGCACCGGATTACATGACGGAGGGAGTCAGTGATGTTCATGTAGTTTTTTTAAGAATAGAATTGGACACTTTTTTTTAATAATAATAAGAACTTTTAAAAATCATCTGGCGTCGTCGTCTGTCACAAGCTTCTCGTGGCCGGCACACCTAACAAAATAATATACGCCCATATTGTGCATGCCCAATACACTAGAAGGTTTACGGTTCAGGAAGGTTTCCTGTGACGCAGGTCACTATGAGCCAACCACGAAGGACAACCTCCTTTTTCCCTGTCGACCAGACAAGGTACATGACCACGACAGGGACTCACTATGTGCGTTTGTCTTTGGCCTATGGGCACGAAAGATCGTAGTAGCTGAAATAGAATCACGAACGACAAATAAAGTGACGGTGCACAGTGCTCCGGCCGCCTTACAATAAGAACTTGCTGACGCAGCGATTTATATTATCTATTGCTCCCTCCGTCTCTGAAAGAATCAATTTCTAGAGTTGTTCTAAGTTAAACTTTTCAAACTTTGACCGAATTTATAGGAAAAAGCATCAAGATTTATGATATCAAACTAATATCATTAGATGTATCGTAGAATATATTTTCATAATACGCCCATTTCATGCCACAGATGTTGCTATTCTTTTCTATAAAGTTGGTCAAACTTTAAAAAGTTTGACTGGCACGGATTCTAGGAATTGATTTTTTGAGAGACAGAGGGAATAGATGTATAGCTGTGCGTTGCACAGGAGACATAAATATTTGGCTACGCTTATTTGGATCCATTTTATTGTTTTCAGAAAACAATAAAAGTTAATAAATGATATTGCATTAGAATTCCTAAACTTCTTTGTGTATGAACAAAAGGTGCCGTGTGTAAACTAAATTAGGGTTTCATTTAGTTTTTCTCTGGCAAGTAAACTCTTCTGAATCATCAATCTATACATAAATATTTTATTTATGGTAATCATGTACTTGCTTCCTTAGGTTGATGAAAAGACATAATCATGAGAGAATTGCATTTTTAGCAAGTTTGATACATATACATGAGAATTGGATGTAACGTGTAGCTGTTTGTCCTTGCGACGTATTAAAAAAATAATTTTGAACTAAAAATACATGAAAAGTGCTGATTTGCATTGCATGCGGGCTGACCGTCGGAGAGTGTGGGATTGGAGCACTGGATGCAAATGTCGCGGGCGAAATTGGTTTGCATGTGGAGCCGAGGCCGATCCGATTTGTTTTGATGAGCCGGAGACCGATCCATATTTTTCAATCGGACGCATACACAAATCGCAGGACGGGATCATTGTTTGGGTCTACCCGTGGGCGCATGGAGGCGTGCGGACTTTGGATTTGTGGCAGTCTGGATAGTATACGTACTAGAAAAGCAACGCGCGGCTTTGCCACGGGGCCCCGTAACCCGTAGCCTGCCTGTCTTCTGTCTTTGGGCCTTGCTGTGCCATACCGGAGAGCTAGCATTTGATTTCACGTAGCCATATCATTTTTGTGATTAGATAATAAAGATATAGCTGCCTTCCTTGTCCCCATGGTCCATGAATTTCTCTCCTTGGGTGTTCCTCCGAAATCCGCCCCTTGCTAGAGCAGCGAGCCGATCAAGATAACAAAATGATTAAAATTTCGACTCCTTGTTTGATGTGGCTTGTAGATCTATCCAAACTTGAGGATATGAGCTCTAAATTTGGACATATCAGAGCAACGAGTAATTAAAGAGCAGCAATGCACATACTTTAAAATTGCAGTAGTGTACACACTTCAAATTGGCATTAGTGTACGTAATTATGCTGCAGAATCCGGCCATGGTAAAGATCGACGTGGTTGGAGCATATGTGGTTCAAACTAGCGTTATTGCTAGAAGTCAAGATATGGTCTGTTTAACAACTTGGCAGGTGCTTTTTCACTGTGAAAGTGCATGAAGGATGGCTTTAATATGTAGCATTGGAGATTGGTCGGCTAGTATCAAACTCTTCTTGATCTATTGTTTTTTATTCAGATTAAATTTCCATGTCAAAGTTTTAGATGTTGCTACTCTTCTTGGTCCCTGAAAACTTAAGAAGAGCAAGCTATATCTGAGTACACCTGATGAAAAATGAAGAAACATGCACATGGAGAGATAAGAACCAAATTGTTAGATGCGTTGATGAGCTGATCATGATGATTATTTGCCCAGAAACGATGCTACGTGCAATGATCATAAACAACATTGGGATCTTGAGTCTTGACAATTGGTACAACTAATGTCTGCTATAAACCAGTCAAGTAGGTAATTCTTTCTTTAAACTTGAACCAAAAAGATTACCCTCGGTTTTCAATTTTTTATAGCAAAATCTAAAGACGTAAAGTTATCTAGCTCTCGAACTGTCTAGAAAGTAGACACATGGTTTGCTCTCGTACTCTCTACAAACATGATTTCCTCCGTGCAAGATAAAGGACACGTGGCCATCTGAAGAGCAGAAGATGTGGCAAGATAAAGAAGATAGAAACGTGGCCATCTCAAGAGCTTAATACGTGGCCAGATAGGAAGCTATATTCACTGGGGCAGATTTCGTATAGTAACAGATTTGGTAGTCTTTGGGATCCAATAGTATACCTTTTTTTATCATCAGATAGATGATTACTTTAAAGTTTTTTTAGGTGCAAAGATTTACTTATCAATATCAAATTGAACTAGTATACTCCTTCCGTCCCTAAATAATTGTTCTTATGATATTTATGCTGATCAAACTTTTTAAAATTTAACTAGTTTATATAAAATATTAACAATAATATTTGTATCATAAATAAGTTTACTAAAAATAGATTTAACGATCTATCTAACGATAATAATTATACACTATAAATATTAATATATTTTTATATATTTAACTAAAGTTGAAAGAGTTTAATTTCTCAACGACACTTATTAGAGAAGAGAGTATATTGTAGCAGTAGACTTTATAAAATCCACTTGCCAGAGCCTGCCTATGCCGCTATGCAGCGTGTCAGTTTTTTTAAAAGAATGCAGCGTGTCAGTTGGTGGTCGAATAAAGGCTGCATGCAGCTAGATACTCGAAGATGGAACCACCATTAATTGGTCTTTTATTTACACAATGCTTATAAAATGGTTATTAAATATTTCGTTACAACATATAATTTTAAGAATAAGGACAGTACTAGTGCCCGGATGTCCGGACGGACGCCTGGCATGTCCACGCCGCTTTCCGCGCCCGCAGCCACGCAACGCTCCATCCCTCCGCTTCTCACACGCATGCATGGCGCCCCAGCAGTTGCAGCAGGTAGCAGTGGCAGATGAGTTACATTGCAACATGTACAACACCTGATCTACTTTTGAAACATTCAGATGAAACTTTTGTAACATGCGCCTGAAGAAAGATGAAACACCTGAAACATACGCCTGAAACACTTGTCAAAACACCTAAAAACACTTGAAAAACATTGCAACACATATACATCATGATAAAACCACTTGTAAACATATGTGTGAAACATATGTAACATCTAAATAAAAACACTTGCAACATACATATGAAAAAACAGATGAAACATTTGAAAAAGACTCTTGCAGCATACGTGTATAGCCATTGCAACATATGCAATATCCCGATCTACTTTTACAACATCTATACGAAACACTTGCAACATACCTCTGAAACATCTGCAACAATTGAAACATATGTTTGCAACATGGGGGAGAGGCCAAGGCAAGTCCATTTCGGCCGTCAGGGTGGGACGCAGCGGCGTGTGACGGTGTGAGCACCATCGGCACTGGCCGCGCTCGTGGCCCCTTGACTCGGCTGGAGACGACCTGAGGCGCCTCGGCACCTGCGCCTAGCCGCCATCGGTAGGGGCAGCGGCGACGCATCCTAACAGCGCTGGGTTAGGAAAGAGGTCGAGGAGGCACTGCACGAACTGGGGGAGGAGACGGTATAGTCGGCTTGGGTGGAGGAATGAAGCAACGGTTGTGGCGCGGGGCTCTACTGCTGCCAGCGGACACAATAGAGAGACCTAGAGATTGGGAGGGCGAGATGGAGCCGAGAGATAGAGAGACGGGCGAGGCGGAGTGGAAGCCACATCCGAACCAACGCGAGCGGACAGACGCCCGCGTCCAAGTATTTCCATAAGAATAAACATATATATATGCTACACTTGACTGAATAAACTCTAGAATAGTTTAATTAATATCAAAAAAGTTAAAAGTAAAATACATATCCAAAAGAACATCACCATCAAGAGTTATAGGCTCAGGTTTTTGGTGTCGCCCCGTTCGTTTGTCTTATAAGCCATACTTTTTTAGCCAACTAACCGTGTTTTTCTCTCATAATAAATCAGCGCTTTTTCACAGCCAGATAGCTGGCATCGGCATGACAATCAAGCGTGCCTGTCCTTCAAATGTCAAATGACAGTTGACTGGTGATGATATTCCATTTTGGAACGCGTCGCCATATATTATATCCAATGGTTAATCTGTGTATATTGCATTTAACAAAATTCTGGCAAAGCCAGACGGAATATAAATCCACTGTATTTTAATTTAATTTGAAATGATGATCGTCCCCAGCGCGGTGTGACACAAATTAATAATGCTGGTGGTGAATTTACTAGCTCAATCCAACTTTGCAGTACAGGAACTTTGGGGTTTGCACTTTGCAGTACAGGAACTGCATGCATGCATGCCCCACCACCACCACCAAGGCAATAACGACGTCCCGGCCAGTGGATCGACCACACTCTGACAAAAAAAAGTGCTGCAGGGTACACTCAGTTGTCATGTTAAATCTGTACTACTCGAACCCATTGATTTCGGCTTTTCTTTGAGCATTGCTATGCGATGGGTATACCACTTTAGAATGTGTTGCCGCCTACCATGATCTGAATTATGTAATAACTTTTAATATTAATTAATCAGTTGTTTATTGCCGTAGCCGACACTACATGATACTTAACATTTTCTGACCTTTTCTCCCTCCCCCCACCCACCACACACACAACCCAAAATGGCTGAGATTTACCTTCTGTGTAATTTGGACATTCCCCGAAGTTGAAAACAAATTAGCAACAAGGAATCCTCAATCATATTTTCCAATAGAAAACTTTCAGAAATTGCTTAAATAGAAAACCCTACACTATTTGTGAGAATCCTAAAGAAGACAAGAAAACCCAAACAAAACTCCTAAAGAATCATGGAAATTAAATGTATTTTTAGTGCAAACTAGATCTAAGACTTAAGAGCATCTCCAGGAGTACCTAATAATCTTTCATAATCCTTGTTTTTTAGGAAGAATGGAAAAAATCCATCTCCAACAACTCTTAAAATGACCTCTTAATCTTTTAGCACTTGGGAAAAAAGGCCTGATGCGCGTAAAGATACGCAGACGACCCATTGCGCGTATCTGCCCTCCCCGTCGCACGCTCCTTTTGCGCCATCATTTTCTCCCGTGGTCTCCACGTGGGAAAGGAAAAGGAGGAAATACAGGTTCCAGGTGAGAAAATCGTAAGAGAGAAAGATCTTGTAGGAGGGCTTAAATAGATATAGAAATAAATTTAGGATTCCTAATGCAAAACATCACAACTCATGGGATCGACCTTTTGATTTTTTTAAGTGGAATATTAGAAACTCTTGGAGATGACCATCTTTATTTTTTCCAATACTTTTTTAGGAGTTGGAAAACATCGTGGTTTTAAAAAGAAAAAATATGGTACTCTTGGACATGCTCTTAGGTCGTGCTGGTTTAGGGCTACCCGCAGAGCATGCCCCAAAGCACGATATGCAACAAACAAGAGAGCTGTATCATACCTAGGATCTTAACGCAACCGGGTGCATGACACGACCTGTATCTTGGCCCGTGTGTTAGACCAACATGGCACGAAAATGATCCATTTAGGGGGTGTTTAATTTCCGGGGTGAAAAATTTTAGGTGTCATATCAGATGTTTCATGGATGTCGGAAGGGGTGTTCGGATACTAATAAGAAACTAATTACATGACTCGCCTGGAAACCATGAGACAAATTTATTAAGCCTAATTAATTCATCGCTACTGTAGCACAACATTGTCAAATCATAGACTAATTAGCCTTAAAAAACTCGTCTCGTAAATTTATCGTAATCTGTGTAATTAGTTATTTTTTCGTCTATATTTAATACTTCATGCATGTGTCCAAACATCCGATATAACGGGGTGAAAAATTTTATAGGAGAAACTAAACAAGGCCTTATTCATCCTTGCCTTCGATACGAACTGCGTAACAATGGTCATGCAAGTAAACATCATGACTTTTATATGTGGGTTGTGTAACCGTTTATTAGTTATGAAAAAAGAAATGCGAGTAAACGAGATTTTCGTCCATGATATTTTATAGAAGAAAACTATGCAAGCCGATGAGTGGCTAAAGAAAACTAGTATATTATTGTCAAGAGTAGTTTTTTTTTTACGGCTATTAACTGGTACATCTATAGTATTTGAACATATGTGAACACACGCAAACCCACACCACACATACGCACACACTCCACCCCTACGCACACACTAAGACCTACACCTACACACAGCTTGAAGATCACGTCCTTATATTAGTGAGATCGGTAGAATCACCGAGGACTCCGTAGACAAAGAGCATATTGTTCTGACCATCGTGGCATCACGCGAGAAGACAACAAAATTTATTTGGGGGCATGCCCCGGCGAGACACCGGAGTTACGATCCCGGGATCGAACTTGACGGGCAGCACTCACACAGTCGCTGGCCACTGAGCTACGCGCTCGTTCTCATTGTCGAGAGTAGTCATGTTTGGACTAGCACGGCAAGAAGGCGAGCCTACTCCACGTGCCTACAGGCTACAAGTCATGGTTTAGTACGTCTTTGCGCTGCATCGTATCATTAGTTTGTGGTATGTAGCGGAGTACCTCTGCAAGAACCATGATGATTCCTTGTTGTTGATCCGACTTTTCTCATCACGCCCAACACCAGCACCAAACCACCCGTTCATAATCAGGTCGTTCTAGACGCAACCTCACATAGCAAGAAATAATTAATTAAGGTGTATCTTTCCTTATTTGTTCTTATTAAATAGACTTTCTGGTCATCCATATTCACTGACCTCTTTCTTCCCAACTGGCTACTATCGTGAGGTCTGAAGTCTTTGGTGCAAAGGTCCTGTTCGCTTGTCTTATAATTCGTACTTTTTAGCTTGTGTTTTCAGCCGGAACAGTGTTTTTCTCTCACAGCAAATCAGCGAACAACACTTTCAGTCATGACTTTTCAGCGAAGCGAACAGGGCCCTTCTTTTTCATTTTGTTTCGCTTCTTTGCGCTGCAGGTTTGGCGGGCTTTTTTTTCCGCAAATTATGGAACTTTAAGACAAGGGCGTATCTCATACTATTTGATACGGATACACGCGACATATATGGTGCCATAATTATCCACAAAGTATTTGTTTTTTTATTTATAATAATTTTAACAATTATGAAACTGCTAGCTTCCGGACGTCTATTCTGGAGCGCTAGTGTAGCTCTATATTTACCGACTACCGGCCGCAACATTGTTAAACTTTGCCTAGCGATGTAATAGGGGACCGGAGTCGCTAGTGTATGTTGTTTATACTTCAAATACTAGAAAAGATGTCTAAAAAATGTCCTGCTGCTCCTGCAGTAGTTGTCGTCATCGACGAGAGAGCCTTTTTTTAGAAACCGGGTTTATATTTCACATAAAATTCTAACAGTTTATATCCCAAACTTACAAAGACATTCTTGAAAGAAAAACAAATTACATCCAGGTCCTTGCAATGTTCTCCCGGTTGTCCTCGTCGCCAACGATTGGAGCAGTCGTCCTGAAGCCGACCACGTTTCCGACAAAGGAACATTAGAAGTTTTCAGTGGCACCATGAGCAGCACATTGGAAGTACCGACGTGCTTTATCACCGCTGAACGTATAGGCCGACCAAGATGGCCAGTGGCCATCACATCGCCGGATAGTAGGGATCTGGCGCCTCCACCAACAGCCCTAGCTCGCCAGACAACAAGTCTCCCAGAAGGGGATGCAAACCACCAGGAAAGGTGGGAGATAAAGACCACCCAGATTTCTCAAGTTGGTAGACATACTGTCGGTGTTCGGACTCGGGAGGGCCCTAGACCGACGAGTGAATTTGTGCTGCGTGCTCCCTAATCCGGATAGTGATGCAAAGAGAATACACGGATGTTTATCCTGGTTCGGGCAAAGAAGGCCCTACGTCCAGCGGAGGGGCGAGAGTATTGTATTTCCTTGCACCGAAGTGCTTGTGTAGGGGTTACAAGCTGTGAGAGAGGGAGCCGGTCCAAAGTCTCAAGAAAAGAGTAAAATGGAGTGTTGCTTGAGATGTTGATCTCTGAAGTGGAGAAAACGTATGTCTTCGTACTCCTCCTCCTTCTTTGGAGTACCCTCTGCCCTCTCTTTTATAGAGTCAAGAGGAGGCCGAGGGGTTCCTGAAACCCTAAGGCGGTGCCTTAGAGGTGAAGGTTCGGCAGGTGTTGTAGAGGTCGCTGTAGCGACGTGCCCCGGTAATGGCCGGCCATCCCAAGGGCGTCGTGGTGACGTTGGTGACGGGATGGTGAAAGACCCTGGATCCTGTGACGAGCGTGCGATCCCCTGTGGTCGATGTACAGGCGCTGCTCCTTTGTTGACCGACGGCGCTCGAGGCCGGGTCGGGACACAGCTGAGGGGGTCGACGAGGAACGGATAAGGTCGGATCCCAGAAAACCCGGGACATGACGGCCGTCGTATTGTGCCTCGAGCGGGCATCAGGGGTAGAACAGTGCCCGACGTGGTGCGTATAGTGGCAGCCTTTTTATCGCCCATCCCTGGATGGGCAATGAAAAGCACGATTAGACGCGGGTACTACTCCCACGCCAGTGGCGCTGTAGTCATGTTGGTGGAAGTGGTTGCATTGAATGCTTTGTCAGTGAGTAGGTAGGTGAGGGGGGTCGACTGGATCGACCCTGCGTCGTGCGAGTCGGAGATTTTTCGGGGTCGAGGCTTCCCGTCGAGCGGGCCTCATGCGAGTCGGAACGCAGTCGAGGGTCCCCGGCGTGGCCACGCAGATGCGGATCGAGCTTGGCGCATCCGTGTAGGTGGAGCCTTGATTCGATTTTTTAGGGGGTTTCAGGGCGCAGATTCCTCAGGGGTTTGCTCCTTTTAATCGTTGGTTTTGGGTACCCCTAATTTAGGTACCCGACACATACCTCCCGAGCTTCCCGCCGGAGAATCCAACATCACCGATGCCGGTGCCGACGGAGACGAGGGAGGGATAGTAAAAGAACCCGACAAGATCCAGATCACTCACCAGGAATCCAGATCCGACGAGCTCACAGCTTATTCTCCATGGACTGCCGCCAAAATAAGGAGCTCCACTGCACCCTCCGACAACGCTTTAGAGAAGCAAAAGAAATGGCGACCATCTGAGACAAGCCATAGAAAAACCTAACCCTATCCGTACTATATAGCTAACTATATACAGGGGAGAACCAATCCACCGCCGATTCAACCAGCCCCCCTCCTCCTCCAGCACCGGCAAGGGCGCCAGAGGTGAGGACGATGGCGAATCGAC
The DNA here is from genome assembly GCA_022457205.1 of Saccharum spontaneum. Classification (NCBI taxonomy): domain Eukaryota; kingdom Viridiplantae; phylum Streptophyta; class Magnoliopsida; order Poales; family Poaceae; genus Saccharum; species Saccharum spontaneum. Next base: position 13,164,973 of record CM039594.1, on the reverse strand, counting down.
GGAGGAACATGAGATCATCCTTCGGTCACCCCTCACTACTGTGTCGATCTGGATGGGTCGAGAAGGAGCGGCGGCTCCAAAAGGCCCCCATCGACGAGAGAGCCTAGTCTAGGCGTCTAACTACGGGCCAAGCAATAAGATTGGACCGAACGGCCGGAAAGCATGGCAGGCAATCACGCTTGGCTGGGCCGCCGAGGCCCGAAGGGGGTCACGGACGCCCGTCCCCACAGTATTGCAGTAACAATAAGGGCCCAACAAGCCCAACAAGCGGCAGGCATGGCAACCTGCCCACCGTCGACTCGTCCCCGACTCCCCGACTCCTTCCGTCCTTCGCGCCGTCTCCCGCACTCGTGCAGCACCGAGCCGCAGACGCAGCAGCGGAAGGAGCGAGCGCCGCCGCTTGCCGGCCGCCGGCGACGAGCCTCCGCGGAAGCCAGCGGCCACGCCAGCGAGTGCTTCCTTCTCCACCAGACTGCCGCTCCGCGCGAGAAGAGCCACCACGGCGTGCGGGACTCGGGACAGAGGAGAAAATCGGCGGCACAGCGTGGATCCCGCGACCTCGAGCCAACGGTGAGTTTATCGCCTTTTGGCCTTCCCTATTCTCGATCTACTCTGCTTCCTTCTTGTTCCTTTATTTTCCTTGTTCCCCACTGGCTCTTCCTGATTAGTGTTATTTCGCTTGAGTTGGATACAAGCTTCGATTCCATCGTCCCAGTGGATTCGGGACTGCGATGGAGGAGCAGTTCATCCTCCGCGTGCCGCCATCCGTGGCGGAGCGGATCGAGCGCCTCATGAATGAATCCGCCGCTTCCTCCTCCAACCCCGACGAGGCCTCCCTGGACCTCTCCTTCTCAGGTTAGGTTCCCCAACTCCCCCGTCTCTCGCCCTCTAGTCCTGCTCCCTGTCTCCGAAAACCTATCGTGTACTAGGCTAGCAGCCCCTTTGGAAACCGCGGCTCATGAATTCGCTGCTTGGGGATTACGTGTCCGTAGGCTGTTAAACGGAACGCGGAAGTCAGGTGAGGTGCGGTGGGGGCATCCAAGGCGCCGGGAATGCGTGAGGCTGGTAATCGGTGGTAGGTTGGTGGCTCTCTGCCTCTCTGGTCCAAATTGCCACAGCTCGTGGGAGTTCTGGGCATGCCGGGTTCCTGCCCTTAGAATTCTTAGCACGACTAACTGTTCGGTTCTTGGCAATAGTTGGAACAGATGACGCTGTTAAACAATTAGAGGCCAGAGATCACACACTACATTGTGCCTGTCCTGTTAGGTGACCGAGGTTATTAGGATGGTTGTTCTTGCTCCAGATTTTGTGGTGATAGGTTCATGTGTGGTGTTAGACTGTTAGTGTATCATTCAATTGGCGTTGGGATTATTGACTTAGCATGGATCAGCTTGCTTGTGCATTTAAGAGATTGTTCATTTGAAAATTCCTTAAAGAGCTTATGTATGGTTAATCCATCAGAATAATAGGGCTGTTTCATAATCGACAGTCAAAGCATATCTAAACAAAACATTCCAAACTTGTGTTTTGGTTCAAGGCAGCAGTTTCTGCAATCTGATTGCTTTACCTTTAGATAAGCCTTGATGTTAATCACGTATGTAAGATCCATTTACTATCGGATGAGATGGTCAACATTTAGCAGCGGATGTAATAATTTAATGGTGAATAATTAAGATTTAGGATTTCAAATGTTGTGCTTCATGCTTTCGTTAATTGTACTTTTGCAAATCATGTTTCCCTGTGTTTAATGATTTCTCTCTTTGGTTACATATAAGATTAATGTTTGGGAGCATTACTTGGCTCACATATGCTTCATGCAGCACAATCTCTGATCCAGATGAAATCATGAAATAATTAGATTGCAATTGGTAGTCTCAGAAATAATTCAAGAGCAGTAAGTATATGACTCCAAAGAGTTGAAGCTGTTTCATAGTGGGCATCCTAAGTCCTTATTATAAAGCTTTTAGCTTGAGAGTTTTTTAGGAATTTTTAGCTTGAGAGTTGACACAAAGATGATATGATTCATTGGATATGGCATCCACTATCTGCCTTAGTGCTTATTTAGTATGTTTTTCTCCCTTCTAGATGGCCCCTCTTATTTGTGAGCATACAACCTGAACTAGATTACACTAGATATATCTTTAAGAATTGAAATTTGGAACTTTTGTCACCCTGTGGGTTGATGAGATATTTGTTCCTACAGAGGATGGAAGAAACGGTACATTTATGATTGGTAATGAGAGCTTTCCTTCATCTCTTTTGGATCTACCTGCTGTGGTGGAGTCGTACAAAACATATGATGATTCTGTACTAATCAAAACTGCTGATATTGGTCAGGTAAAAGTGCATGTTTACTGTATCCCTGTATGTAACCTATTTATTAAATTTCATATCTTCAAATCATCCTCTGAAAAAACAAACTGAAACAGATGATTATGGTAAGGGAAGAAAATGATCCTGCTCCAGAAGGAGTTGAATACAAGCATGGGCTTACTCCTCCAATGAGGGATGCACGCAGGCGACGTTTCCGCAGAGAACCAGACTTGAATGTATTAAAATGAATTTCCCTCTAACTCTGTTCGTTACCCAAGTTCATGTTCATAGAAACACTTTTAGGTAGAACCCTGATTCTTCCTTGTACAATTTTGCAGGCAGAGCTGGTTAACCAAGTTGAGAAGCATCTTATCAATATCATGCATGGAGTATCTGTCAGTATCCTTTTTTTTCTCCTTTCACTTGCTAAATGCTAGCATGTGTTGTATTCTAGCAGCTGGAAAAAATGGTATATACTATATAGTACTCTTTTTACTATTTATAAGGTCTTAGTTTTTCTCAGTATTATTTGGCTACTAATGTTATTTGACAAATGGTTTGTCTACATGGAGTATTGGAGTTCTCTCTCTCTTTGACAAGGGTAATGATGTGTTTCTTTGAATCTTGTCAGTATAGTGGTTTCAGATAGATGTTTTGAAAGCACACTTAAACACTAGTTATGCTTCTAGATTGGTTGCTTATAACATCCGTAAGTCAATATGCATTTGGTTTGTTGGTTGAAGGATTCTCTGTCTATAAGTTTTTCACTTTTTTTTTTGCAAATTCTGTGTGAATGTGCATTTTTTTCTTGACTATCAATAGATCAGAACGCCAGTGTGATAGGAGGTGAAGAAGGTGGTGATCGTAAGAAACCTCCAGTAGCTCGTGCAGCCAAGCAGCCTGGTGTTCAAGAGCCTGCCGCTAATGGAGAGGAAGCAGAACCTGAGAGGAGCGACACTGATGAGTCAGAGAACTGAAGCTGAAGTGGACCTGAACTGAGTGCTGCAGCCTGAGTGGTCCAGGCGAGCCATGTCAAACTTTGAAATTTAAATAAAAATCAGTGTATATGTTTTAACAAACAATATGTTCGCTCATGCATGTTTTTTTACTGTTACGGTAAACAAGATGTGCCGTTGCTAATGCCGAACAAGATGAAGATGCCAGACGGTGCTAATGATGCCCTTATTAGCTTTAATTTTTTCTGTTTGCACAAATCGTGCTGCCTGGACCCGGAGTATGGACTCTTATTATGGATGGAATGTACTCCACTGTCGGTGTGTTCCGGCTAGCTTAGCTACACCCTCGCCTTGGTCCGGAGATGACCTCCTCATCAATGGCCATGGCAGTGGGTCGGGACGTCGCCGTGGGTTTAGATACCTTACAAAAGGTAGTGGTACCTAAAGAAGCTACAGTAGCCTATGGAGAGAAGCCATAGAAATTATTAGAGAAATGGAGTTGAGAGTTTTAGGAACATTAGATATATGCTTGTGTTGGATAGCCTTTGGAGGGAGAAGCCATAGAAATTATGAGAGAGAAAGAGTTGTAGGGACAATAGATATATATGTTTGTGTTGGATGGATAATAGTTTAAAGTTTTTCATTTTTATTTAGACCTACTACTATTGAATGAAACTACCACCGCTTTGTGCCTTCACCACTACTGTGTGCCTTCATTGGTCATGTACTGAAGGGCCGGACCAGCCTGCCGAGAACGGGAGGAAACTTGTCTCCCTCCGTCTGGTCAATGAAAAAGTCGGATACAATGGTTCTGTGGGTATGGATCTGGGTACAGTATTAAACCCATAAATCTATAGGCTCTGTTTGGATGTAAATATTGAAGAGCTTGGAATTATATTGGATACCAATACGGAATCATTTTTTTATTGTTAATCACTTGTAATACCAAATCTATTGTTTGGATGTACATAGAATTGACTTATCTTCTCCTCTCATCCACACGCATGACCTAGCCCCTCCTATCACCGGTAGCAGCCGCACCTGTCGTAGCTGCGGAAGAAGGAAAGGATCCTGCCCGGATCTAGGGAAGGAGATTGTCGGGCCTAACATGGAGAGGGGCGGTGCGCGGGGGAGTTTTGGTAAGTACAAAGCATAATTTTGTGATTTTATCTCTTTTTTTTGGTACATAAATCTTTGGATATCATTCTGACATGTTTGAAAAGAGTTTTGGTAAGTAGGAGCCTCATCTGCTGTTCTCTCTCCAAAAATAAATAAATAAATAAATAAATAAATAAATAACCGAGATCGTTCCGTCGCTGTCCCTAATCGTCCTAGCTAGAAATCAAACACATGAGGATGAGTTACCAAAGGATGCTGTAATCCACTGCAGTACGTCCTTGTAAGCACAGACTAGAACATAGGTCGGAGAAGCAAAGCAACGGGATAGTTCAGACGAATATTTCTAGTACAGAGGAGTGCTTAGGAAATAAGAGTACAAATTCATTTTTCTTTCTTGCCCTCTCCTCTCACAGCTACTGAACATTTATCCTCCCTCTCCCTGGCGTAAGCCAGCTTCTCTTATGCCCATTCTAGGCCGTAGGCTCTTGTACTGGGCCGGCGTTCTCGTCCGCTCCGTCTTGGCCCACGAACATTGTTGCCGTCTTCTTCAATAGGTGATGCCGTAGTCATGGTACTGCTGACATTCCCCCCTTGTTCAGAACCAGCTTGCCCCCAAGCTGGCGCTCTTGGAAACCGTTGCCGAAGATGCTCCATGTCTTCCCAGGTCGCCATAGATGGTGGTCTACTAGACCACTGTGTGAGCACCTGGAGGCGAACAGCTGTGCTTGTCTTGGCGACGCGCTTCTGTAATATCTTCACAGGAACCTGCAAGCCATCAAAGGAATCCGGCAAAGGCTCTGGTGAATGGGTTACCGGCACAGTAGCTTTAAGCTGAGAAACATGAAAAATGGGATGAACTGAAGAGGAAGCCGGCAGTTGCAATTTATAAGCCACCGAGCCAATCTTCTCTGTAATCAAATAGGGCCCGAAGAAACGGTAAGAGAGCTTCTGATTGGAGCGAGCAGCCACTGATGACTGTATGTATGGCTGTAATTTGAGGTAAACCCATGTACCCACATCAAACGAACGCTCGGTTCGATTCTTGTCCGCCTGCATTTTCATACGGTTCTTAGCCCGAGCCAACTGATGCTGAATGAGCGTCTGCACCAAGGCTTTCTGACTTAACCAATCAGCTAGAGATGAAACTGTACAAGCAGAAGCTGCCTCAATTCCCAGCTGTCTTGGATTATGGCCATAGAGCACAAAGAAGGGTGATTGCTTCAGGGCTGAGTGCCAGGTGGTATTATACCAGAATTCTGCCAAATGAAGCCAATCCTGCCACTTAGATGGAACTGCATTTGCAAAGCAACGCAAAAACGTCTCCATGCATTGATTTACGCGTTCGGTTTGGCCGTCCGACTGAGGGTGATATGCTGAACTCATCCGGAGCTCCACTCCTGCAAGACGAAAGAGCTCTTTCCACAACATACTTGTGAATATTTTATCACGGTCCGACACTATAGCATGAGGCAAACCATGTAGCTTATAGATATTCAGCATATACTGTTTGGCAACTGTTAAAGCTGTGAAAGGATGCTTAAGAGCAACAAAATGACTGTACTTGGAAAAGAGGTCCACTACCACAAAAATGCAGTCAAAACCGTGGGAATTTGGTAATCCTTCCACAAAATCGATGGAAATTACCTTCCAAGCAGATGTGGGAGTTTCCAAAGGTTGCAAGAGGCCCGGGTACTTGACATGTTCAACCTTTGCTTGCTGACATATTGGGCAGCTGCGGACGAATGAGTCAATATGTTTGCGCAGATTGGGCCATGCAAAGAATTCCTGAATCCGTTTTGTGGTGGCCGGAATACCAGAATGACCTCCGAGGGGAGAACTATGGAACGCTTTGAGGATTTGTTGCTGTACAGGTGCATTGTTGCCAACCCAGATGCAGTTGTTATGGCGTATGAGCCCATCTACCAAGACAAACGGACCACATCCTGCAGGTGCAGTAGCTAATTTGGCCAATAAACGCTGAGCTTGAGGGTCATTTGCATACCCCTGAACAACCTGTGTGCACCATTGAGGAGTAGCAGCTGAAATAGCACAACAGACACCCAACTCATGAGTGCGCCGAGACAGAGCATCCGCTGCAGTATTATCGGAACCCTTTTTGTACACAATTCGGTACCTCAGACCCAGAAGCTTGGAGAACACTCGCTGCTGCCAAATGGTGTTGAGGCGTTGATCATTCAAGTGAGTCAAGGATTTCTGATTAGTGAATATTATGAACTCAGAGACTTGCAAATAGGAACGCCACTGCTCAACCGCAATCAATATTGCCAAGTACTCTTTTTCATAGATTGATAAGCCTTGCGTTTTTGGACCCAGAGGCTTGCTCACATATGCTAGTGGGTGTCCATCCTGGATTAACACTGCACCAACCCCAGTCTGACAAGCATCAGTCTCGATGCCAAACGGTTTTGCAAAATTTGGAATGCCGAGCACCGGAGCTGTACACAGAGCGTCCTTTAATGCAGCAAAGGCGGACTGGTGTTCTGCTGTCCAAACAAATAGCTGATTCTTCTTGAGCAATTGTGTCAGCGGACGCGCAAGAATGGCGAAGTGGCGCACAAATTTGCGGTAAAACCCAGCTAGGCCGAGGAAGCCACGAAGTTCCCGGACATTCAGTGGAGCTGGCCAGTCCTTGACTGCTGCAATTTTGTCCGGGTCGGTCTGTACTCCTCGAGCGCTAAGAATGTGTCCCAGATAATGAATCTCCTGTTGGGCGAACTTGCATTTCTTTAACTTGAGGACCCACTGATCCTTGGCAAGGAGGCCAAGCACTTGACGCAAATGTTGCACATGTTCAGAGTAGGAGGAGCTGAACACTAGAATATCGTCGAAGAAGACTATAGCACAACGACGAAGCACTGGAGCCAGGGTAACGTTCATAGCTCCTTGAAATGTAGCCGGAGCTCCAGTTGCGCCAAAAGGAACCACGCAGAATTCAAAGTGACCCGCATGAGTAGAGAAGGCGGTCTTGTATTCTTCACCAGGTTGGAGCCGAATTTGGTGATATCCAGAATGAAGGTCCAGCACCGAAAACCAAGAAGCAGCACCCAACTCATCAACCAGCTGGTCAAAAACTGGTATCGGATATACGGACTTGACGGTCATGGCGTTGAGGTAGCGGTAATCGATGCATAAGCGCCACGAGCCATCCTTCTTACGGACCAACAACACTGGTGAAGAAAAGGGCGACTTGCTAGGCTGGATCAGTCCCTGTTCAAGCATGGTGTTCACCTGCCGCTCAATCTCATCTTTGAGGTTCGGTGGATACCGATATGCTCGAATGTTCACTGGCGTGGCACCACTGATAAGCGGAATCGCATGGTCACAAGCCCGTTTTGGCGGCAGCGAATGAGGTACCTCAAAAACAGAAGGAAATTCGGCCAGTAAAGCTGCAATATCTTCTGGAATATCAGCTGGGAACTGCTGTACAGCGGCTTCGCTGTCGGTCACATTGAAGGCTAAAAGTTGAACCACCAATTCAGTATCAGAATCAGCTGCAAGCCCTTGAAGCACAATGGTAGCACCGTTGTATGGAATTGATAGCCACTTTGCTTGCCAGTGAACTTCCATCGGACTGTACTTTGCCAACCAGTCAATACCCAATATCAAGTCATAGGAATCAAGAGGTAATATGCGAAGGTCGTGATGAAAACCATGACCGCCAAGGGAAAATGAACAGTCCAAGACAGCTTCGGTGCATTGCATCAATTGCCCATTGGCCACCTTGATGGATGCCTTCAGTGATGTACGAGCGAGCTGCGGTAACCGATCAGCAATGGAGGCTGCCAGGAAGGAAGCAGAACTCCCGGAGTCGATCAGGACTGTTACTGACTGACCATGAACTTCGCCTTGGAACTGAATAGTTTGGCAACCCCTGGAACCTCTCATAGCATCCGAAGACAAAGCCAGAAAAATCTGTTCAGAGGAATCCCCTGGTGAATCCTGTTCAACATCAGAACCTTCAGACATGGCCTCTAGCTGAAACAAATCCCACACTTCCTGCATTGCTTGCAGTGGAATGGTAGGAGCACACTTGTGGCCGCGCACCCATTTCTCAGCACAAACATCACAGAGGCCCCGCGCACGCCGATAAGACCGAAGTGTGTTGAGTTTATCTTCAGAGACTGGAGCACTGGGCCTGACCACTGGTTTGTCCCCAACATGAGTAGCAGCCGGCAACAGACGTTGAAACTGTCCTGCCGGGCGTGTTGTCCTGAAGCTTGCTCCACGATCATAAGCGTGGAATTCACCCTTCTTGCTTGAATCAGAAATCTCCTCCTGCAACAAAGCAAGGGTATATGCAGTATCCAAATCGGAAGGGCGCTGCAACGCAACAACCATGCGAATGTCATGCCTAAGGCCGTCCACAAAACGATTGGTGTAGTAGTGGATGTCAGGTTGGGCTTGATATGCTTTGAGCTGATCAAACAAGGTGGAAAAACGCTCAACATAATCGAGGACAGTTGTGGTTTGGTGGATGTGGAACATTTGACGTGACAACCGATCATGTTGGTCACGGCCAAACCGATCATGGAGAAGTTTACAGAATTCAGGCCAAGGAATTCTATCAGGATGGTTAATGGCCTCAATCCAGCGAGCGGCAATACCCTTGAAATGCATGCGGGAAACTTTCACCCAACGGCGGGGAGGAACGTCATACATCTCAAAGTAATCCTCAGCTTGGGAAATCCATAACCTAGTGGTTTCTCCCTCATAGAAAGGAAAAGTGAGTTTGGGTAGGCGGCCATTGTCAGTATGGTGGGTTGGGCCAGGAACAAAGGAATGGACAGGGTCTTCAGGATTAACAGCATGCATCATTGTGGAAACAACAGGAGGGATCCAATCCATACCATTGGCCGGGGAATGGAATTGAGGAGAATTCCCCCCAATCCCATCCACCCGTGTAGTCGAGAAGACGTGGTGCCCACTGGGCCAAGCAGCCGGGTTCTCCGCAGATGTTGGCGCGGCGGTCTGCTCCGATGTACCTGGGGATGCGGAAATCACTCCTGGTGTAGCCGAAGTGGCACCGACGAAGGAGCGATCCCAGTACTTGGTCAGCTTGTCGACTTTGAGCTTGAGTTCATCGACGGCGCCTTCCGAGTCCTGACGCCAAGCCTGCAGCGCGCCCGCCGCCTTGGTGAGGGCGTCGACACGAGCGTCGTGGCGTTTGTCGACCTCGGTGATGATCTCGGACTGGCGGAGCTCGGAGTCGGTGATGCGGCGCTCCAGGTTGAGGTCGGACTCGCCGAGCCGCTTGGAGATGGTTTCGTCGAAGTCGGAGAAACGGGTAGTGACGGCGGCGTCCATCTCCTGAAGGTGAGTGTCGAACTGGCGGGAAGTGTCGGCCTCGAGCTTGCGATCCGACTCGGCGAACTTCTCATCGATCTGCACCTTCTGCTCTTTGAAGAGACGATGCATCTCGTCCAGGAGCAACTTGGCTTCGGGATTCATGGCGCCCTTGCTACGAGCGAACCGGGTGAAATGGGGATGCAGCGGTGGAAGTGGTGGTGGCGGTGGTGGTGGTGGGGATTGGCGATCCAGCGCCTAAAACCGAAACGGACCTCGCGCTGCCTGGGGATTTAGGCGAATTCCAGATCGAGCGAACTCAATCCAGAAGCAGCAACCCGAGGTTGTGGCACGAGATCGATGAAACGGCGGTGGCGAAAAGTGGATTGGATCGGGAGATCTCTGATACCAAGTGTAAGCACAGACTAGAACATAGATCGGAGAAGCAAAGCAACGGGATAGTTCAGACGGATATTTAGTACAGAGGAGTGCTTAGAAAATAAGAGTACAAATTCATTCTTCTTTCTTGCCCTCTCCTCTCACAGCTACTGAACATTTATCCTCCCTCTCCCTGGTGTAAGCCAGCTTCTCTTATGCCCATTCTGAGCCGTGGGCTCTTGTACTGGGCCGGCGTTCTCGTCCGCTCCGTCTTGGCCCACGAACGTTGTTGCCGTCTTCTTCAATAGGTGATGCCGTAGTCATGGTACTGCTGACAGTCCTCTAGGCTCTGGCTAGGATTCCGACATGGCCGGTGACTCGTCGATTTGATCTGACCATCGTACACCCGCAACTCGTTCTGAGCGATCTGTGGGCCAATGCTAATATAACAACCACACAGTCGCCGGACCGGTCATCAGCTGGTTAATTTCATTACCAGTCACTAAATAATAATATATATGCTACTGGTGCTGTACTTTAGTTTTGCCTTGGCCAGCTGTTGATCGCTAATTTGGACATGCGTGCATGCTTTTGTGTGCTGTGGTATGCCTTTTTGTTTGCTGTGGCGAGTGTGTGAATGAAAATAACCTAATAGATGAGAATGGTCGACTACATCACCTCTGTGTCGTGGTATGCTCTGGACCCTCAACTATTCAAATGCTAAAGATAGATTGGAATATGACCAATCCAAATAAATTATTTAGAGCTCATAAAAGTATCTCTAGAAGATTCCAAAAATTAGATTTAGCTATAGAAAAATAGAAAAATATCTAGAAAATTCTAAAAAAAAAATCTTCGAATTGATGTCTAAACGCATTTGAAATTGCAAAAAAATTTGGGAGGCCTCTCCCAGATTTATTTTTTCCCCTATTTTTTTAACCAAATATACAAATTCTGGAAAAACCATTTATTGTGGTGATTGGGATTCGGATTGCCTCTAGAAATCGATCCTAGAGACGGCTACGATTCGTCCCGTCTAGAGACACAAAATTCTGGAAAAAAATTTGTCACGTCTAGACGGAGTTTCCACCCGTACATTGTACCAGAAAACTATAACGACGATTAGATCGGTGATGATGGCCTCTCCCCGCTGAGGGAGTGTTACATTGCCAAACCACAAGACGAGGATGCCTAGAACACCGAGCCCCAGACGATGATCGTTCGGAGACATGGACTCCTTCAGGCGGGTACATCAAAGTCGACGACTCACGACTCCACTCCCACACATATGCATCCCGAACTCAGCAATCGTCGCCCGACGAAATTCGGTGGCTCGAGGTCATCCAAAGGAAGGTGGCGGCCAGCACTGGCCCAGGAACAATCCGCGAAACTCCGTCTAGAATCGGGTGGGCGAAAATAGGGAGAATCGTTGCACCATCGACGCACAGAACGTGCAAATAAATTATTTACAAAAATGTACAAAAAAATTCCTAAAGATAGATTGGGATACAATGAATCCAAATAAATTTATTAGAGCTCATAAAATATCTCTAGGAGCTTCCAAAAATTAGATTAGCCCTAGAAAAATAGGAAAATATCTGAAAATTTCTCAAAAATATTCTAATTGATGTTTAAACGCATTTGGAATTGCAAAAAACCATGGGAGGTTGGCAAGCGGGCCCAGATTCATGTTTTCCCTATTTTCTAGCCTGGTATATAAATTTGAGAAAAACCATTTATAGTGGTGGTTGGGAATTGGATTGCCTCTAGAAATCGATCTTAGAGTTGGCTGCGATTCATCCCGTCTAGAGAGGCACAATGGTTTTTAGTCGCCTCTAAAAATTTTGTTTGTAGTGTCACAATAAATATCTTTTGCACAGCTCACTATTGAACCAAATAGATCGTATGTATATTCTCTATAGTAGTAGTTTTTTTTAATATAGATTATTGAAAAATGCACGACCAATAGTATTTTTTACAAAAGATTGTTAAGGATTCATGCCATACTAATAGACAAATTGAAGTGTGGCCTGCCATGAATGTAGCACAAATATTGACACGCTAGCTATTTTTAATAATACTAGCAAATAGGCCCGTGCGTTGCAACGGGAGAAAAAAATTAAACATTCGTAGAAAATGACAACAACATACTATATATCTATTTATGTTCCACTATTTTTACAAAATTTAAAAGCTATAACTTATTTATAATGACAATGACATCCTAGGCCATTATATGATAATGTCCTACTTAGCTGTATTGAAATATAATACAACATTGATAAAAATTTATCTAGTTCGAAAATAAAGAAATATTTACTTGTAAATATTTTAACTTTAGTTTTTATATTATTTAATTATTTGATTTGATTAATTGGACAATTGATTCATCCATTCGCACTCATGGAGATGGAGTCAGGCGATGCAAACACGCCTTACGGGACCCAGCCGCCATCCGCCAGCGAGATTCAACCGGGTTCGTCTACAGCTTCTACACACTTCAAGCTTGAGGGCAAGCTGAAAGTCCCTAGTTTGGTTTTGGCTAATTGATGAAACCCAGGACTAACCTTTGTATCTAAGTGGATGATTTAGATAAAGGTGGTCGTTGAATATGAGACATGACATTGACTCATGTGACCAAGATGGTGAAGACCTAGATGAGGCTTGGCTCGATGGACCGGTTGTGAAGGTGAAGAGCAAGTCGAGGCTTCGAAGCGAAGGACCATGCGATGGTGAAGCTTGAGCAAGACTTGACGCCGACGGACCGATGCAACGGTGAAGAGCAAGTGAAGTCAAGGTCGATGGATCGAGACGGTCATGTGATGATATGAAGTGGATCATATCATTTGGAGAAACAAAATGGGCTCAAGGCAAAGGTATAACCATAGGGCCATTTTGTTTCACACTCAAGACACCATAGAGGGTGTGAGTGGTTTAGGGTCGATAGCCGAACTATTAAGAGGGGAAGTCTTATCGGTTATTCGACGCATGGGTGCCACTAGGTGAATTCATGAAGTGCATTGCATGTAGGGCCTAGTGAGGTAACTGGAAAACCTTTGAAAATGATTGAGAAAAAGCTAACACACAAGCACATGGAGATGTACACTTGTTGGTGTTGGCACATTTGCAAAGGTGGCGTTGGTCGCGCTATGGTTTGCGGGAAGAGAGGGGTTTGGGTTCCTCTCTCCCTCCCGCCGAGCGTGCGAGCGCGGGATTCAGGCGATTTCGGGGAAATGAAATGCCTATTTTCCATTGCGCCGGAAGTCGGAAAAGAAACGGAAGCGAACGCGGTCACAGAGCTGCACCGGACGCTGCACCGGACGCGGTCACTGTGGACCAGCGCGTCCGGTCAGTACAGCGCGGGCGTCAGGCGCGCGAGCTAGGGTTTGACACCGGTGCGTCCGGTGACCCACGGGACCGGCGCGTCCGGTCATACGCCCTGAGGGATCCGAGGACGTCGGACGCGGAGCGCGTCCGGTCACACACCATCGGACGCGTCCGGTGGTCCAGGGAGCTTACTGGACTCCCACCGGACGCGGGTACTGTGGCGTCCGGTGGTTGAGAGGAGCGCGTCCGGTGATGTCTTCGCGCGAGCGGGTACTGTGCGCACCGGCGTGTCCGGTGGTTCGCAGCAGCGCGTCCGGTCGCTCGTTTGACCGTTGGCGCACAGTGACCGTTGGAGGATCTAACGGACGAATTTGAAATCAGAGGACACGTGGACGTCGCAGAGGCACCGGACGCGGTTGAGCGCGTCCGGTCAGTTACGACCGGCGCGTCCGGTGGTCCCGCGAAAAACGGACAAGTGGAGTGCAACGGCTCTATTTGGATGGGTTGCTTATAAATACTTGTTGGCCAGCCCTTGGGGAGGACTCTTGGCATTTCTAACATACTTGTGCATCCTTTGAGCTAAAGCAACTCCTCCCACTCATCTCCCTTGCTTGATTGCAAATCAAAAGTGAGATTGAGTGATCCCAAAGTGTATTGCATAGCTTGAGGGCATTTAGTGGCACTTGTGGGTGGTTTAGCCGGTGGATTTCTTGTTACTCTTGGAGAGTACCGCTCCTAGCCGGCTTGGAGTTTGTTGGAGGCGTTGGCAAGAGAAGGTGATTGTTCTTGGCCACCTCCAGTTGATTGTGAGAGGTTCTTGTGCTTTCCTCGGCGGGACGCCAAAAGCAACTCTAGTGGAATCCGCGTGTCATTGAGTTACCTCACTTGAGAGTGGTGTCTTGCGGTGCCTTGCGGGGCGTGCCTTGAGGGGCAAGTGACTTGAGGGTCACACCGGAGAACCATCTAGGTGTTGGTCGACACAACCGGTGACGTAGCTTGTCGGTGCACAAGTGAACACCGGGTGAACAAATATTGTGTCTCTTGTCTCCCGGTGCTTGGTCTTCATCTTGGGTTGTTGTCAATATTGATTGTTTGTATATCATCTTGGTGGTTGGCAACATCTTCACTTCACCGTTGGTATAATAATCACAATCCTCTCTCTCGCATTTACTTTCACTAGATTATCTTGTGTAGCTCTAGTAGTAGCTTTGCTAGTAGTGTTTTTAGCTTGTTCACTAGTGTCTCTTTAGTGACTTAGCTCTTGTGTGAACTAGAGATCATAATCTACTAGACTTGTGGATAGGAGGCTTGCATCACAACCTTTGGCTAAGCAAAACTCGCTTTACGCCGTTTGTTATTCTAACAAGTTTGCTTAGTGGTATTTGTAGAATTTTTAATAGGCTATTCACCCCCCCTCTAGCCATCTAGGACCTTCCAAGTGGTATCGGAGCCGTGGTCACCATTTTAATCAAGGCTTAACATCCTTCGGTGTGAAAAATGGCTCAAATTGTGTTCAATCATGTTGGGGGAGCCACCGTTCTTTGATGGTGTTAGTTCTTTTGCTCATTGGAAGAGAAAAATGACAATGTACCTTGGTTCTATTCATGAGAGAGTTTTGCAAGTCACCGAGAATGACTTTGCTATTATTGATCCCGATCATCTCACCGATGAAGATAGAGCAAATAGAACATGCAATAGAATGGCTCTCAATACACTTTACAATGGTATTGACACAAAAGTATTTGAGGGCATCAAGGATTTAGATTTGGCAAATGAAGTGTGGACAAGGTTGAGTGAAACATATGAGGGCACTAAGGTTGTGAAGAGTGCCAAGCTATATGGGCTCAAGAGTGAGTTTGAGAACTTCAAGAAAAAGGATGATGAAACAATCATTGAAATGTTTCATAGATTGCAAGTGATAGTCAATGATCTCAAGAGCTTAGGGCACAAGACTCAAGATCAAGATTTTTGTCACAAGTTCTTATTAAGCTTACCTAGAAGATTCAAGATGTTGATCATGATGTTGCAAAGAGATGGGCTTGAAGCAATGAAGCCAAATGATTTGCTTGGTGAAGTATTGACTTATGACAAATATGATCAAGATGTTGATGACAAAGAGAAGGTGGAAGAAGAGAAGAAAAAGAAGACCGTGGCATTCAAGGCCACCTCCTCCAAGGGCAAAGCTACCATCATTGAAGAAGAAGAAGATGACAATGAAGATGGTGAATTTGAAATTGATGATGAGGCACTTGCTCTTGTAGTCAAGAAGATGGGTCACATGTTCATCAAGAGAAGAGGCTTTAAAAAGAGAAATGACAACTTCAAAAGAAATGAGCAACAAAGAAAGTGCTTCAATTGTGATAGCACCGAGCACCTTCAAGCGGAATGTCCTTATGATAAGAAGAAGAACAAAAAGGACAAGTTTGAGAAGAAGAAGAGAGAGGCCAAGATGACATTCAAGAAAGGCAAAAATGGTGCCTATGTGATCACTTGGGAAAGTGAAGATAATGAAGAAGAAGAAGAAGAATCATCCAACAAGGCTTTTGCTTCCATTGCTATCAACAAGAAGCCATCACTATTTGATTCATCCTCTTCATGCTTCATGGCTAAAGAAGCTAAGGTATTATATGATGAGAGTGATGATGAAAGTGAAATGGAATATGCTCATGATAGTGATAATGATAATGATAATGAAAATGATGATGATGAACCAACTAAAGAACAACTATATGACTTGATGCATCAAACTAGAGACATAGCTATTGCCAAGGACAGAGAGTGTAAGAAGCTTTCAATGAAAGTAGCAATACTTGAGAAAGTCCTTAGTGAGCTTAAGACCACTCATGAGAGTCTAGTGGAAGACCATGAGGATCTTGATAAGGCTCATTCCAAGCTTGAAAAAGCTCACTCATTGCTACTTGAGCAACAAGCAAAGAAGGAGGTTGTTGTATCATGTGATATAGGTGTTACATGTGATATAATTGATGAATCCTTTAATGAACCTATCATCATGTCAAATGCTAACCCTTCTTGTAGCTCTTCATCCACCACCACTAACTCTACCTCCACTACTAGTGATGGTTTCACTTGTGATGCCTCACTAATGGTTGAGAATGAGACTCTCAAGAGAGAGGTGGATGAGCTCACTCACGCCCTAGGCAAGGCCTATGGTGGTGAGGCCCGCTTGCTTAAGTGCTTGGGTAGCCAAAGGTTCTCTCTTAACAAAGAGGGATTGGGCTACAACCCCAAGAAAGGCAAGTCGGCCTTTGCAACTCCAAAGCCTAGCTTTGTGAAGGGCAATGGTCGGTTTTGCAATAGATGCAAGCAAGTTGGGCACCTAGAGCATAATTGCAATAAAAGGAACCAAAGCAAGAACCTTGTTAATGCTATACCTTTTGATTCTTGCTATGTGCTTACCAAGGGTGTGAAGGGTGTGCAAGCTAAGTTTGTTGGTACACCAATTGTGGGCCCAAAGAAGAAGGCTATTTGGGTACCAAAGAGCTTAGTTACTAACCTACAAGGACCCAAACAAAAGTGGGTACCTAAACTTCATTGATTTGCTTGTAGGTCAATTACAAAGCCGGAGGAAGGCATTGGATTATTGATAGTGGGTGCACTCAACACATGACCGGTACATCAAGAATGTTTGACTCAATCAATGACAATGATAGTGGTGTTGATTCTATCACATTTGGCAATAACAAGAAAGACAAGGTTATTGGTTTGGGCAAGATTGCAATATCAAATGACATGAGTATCTCCAATGTGTTACTAGTTGAAAGCTTGGATTTCAATCTTCTATCCGTGGCACAAATATGTGATCTAGGCTACAAATGCATCTTTGGGGTTGATGATGTGGAAGTTATTAGTGTGGATGGTTCAAATGTGGCATTCAAGGGCTTTAGATATGAGAATCTCTACCTAGTTGACTTCAATGCTAGAGAAACTTCTTTGACAACTTGCTTAGTCTCCAAATCAAGCATGGGTTGGCTTTGGCATAGAAGACTTGGTCATGTTGGCATGAAACAATTGAAGAAGCTTACAACTCACAATCTTGTCAATGGTTTGAAAGATGTTGAATTTGAGAAGAATAAGCTTTGTAGTGCATGTCAAGCCGGGAAGCAAGTTGGAAGCTCACATCCAAAGAAGAGTACAATGAGCACATGCAAAGCATTTGAGTTGATGCACATGGATCTATTTGGACCAACAACATATACAAGCATAGGCGGTAACAAGTATGGCTTTGTCATTGTTGATGACTTTACAAGATTCACATGGGTATTCTTTCTTAGTGACAAAAGTGAAGTGTTTGACACCTTCAAAACATTTCTCACTAGAGTTCACAATGAGTTTGAGATTAGAATCAAGAAAGTGAGAAGTGACAATGGAAGTGAGTTCAAGAATACAAGAATTGAAGAACTTTGTGATCATTATGGCATTGGACATCAATTCTCGGCCAAGTACACTCCACAATCAAATGGCCTAGTTGAGAGGAAAAATAGAACATTGCTTGATATGGCTAGATCAATGCTTCATGAGTACAATGTGAGTCAATCCTTTTGGGATGAAGCAATCAATACCGCTTGCTACTACATCAATAGACTATATTGTCATCCATTGCTAGAGAAGACCCCATATGAGCTACTTCATGGAAGAAAGCCCAATATTTCTTATTTTAGGGTTTTTGGTTGCAAATGCTATATCTTGAAGAAAGGCACTAGATTGGGGAAGTTTGACAAGAGATGTGATGAGGGGTTCCTACTTGGTTATTCAACTACAAGCAAAGCTTATAGAGTTTGGAACAACTCAAGTGGCATTTTAGAAGAAGTCCATGATGTGCAATTTGATGAAACCAATGGGTCACAAGATGAAGAAGAAAATCTAGATGATATTGGTGGAAATCTATTAGTGGAAGCAATGAAGAACATGGACATTGGGGACATTAGAGCAAAGCAAGTAATTGATATTCAAGATGATGATAAAGATCAAGTGCTCAATTCACCATTCAAGCTAGTTAGTGACTCTCAAGTGCAAGATCATGGTGCTAGTTCTTCTCATCAAGATACATCAAGTGATCAACCAAGCTCAAGCAATCAAATGCAAGTACTCCAACCACAACATATTGCAAGAGATCACCCCATTGATAGTGTTATTGGTGATATTAGAAGTGGTGTGCAAACAAGATCAAGATTGGCTATGTTTTGTGAGCATGCATCATTTGTGTCAACCATAGAACCAAAGAAGATGGAAGAAGCTTTGAGGGATGCCGATTGGATCATGGCTATGCAAGAAGAGCTTAACAATTTCACAAGAAATGATGTTTGGGAGTTGGTAGAAAGGCCAAATGACTACAATGTGATTGGAACCAAGTGGGTGTTCAAAAACAAGCAAGATCAAGATGGCATTGTAGTGAGAAACAAAGCAAGACTAGTTGCTCAAGGTTACACTCAAGTTGAAGGTCTTGACTATGATGAAACATATGCTCCCGTGGCAAGATTAGAGGCAATAAGGATTCTATTGGCTTATGCTTGTGCACACAACATCAAACTATATCAAATGGATGTCAAAAGTGCATTTCTCAATGGGATTATCAATGAGTTAGTCTTCGTTGAGCAACCGCCCGGATTTGAAGATGACAAGAAACCCAACCATGTGTACAAGTTGAAGAAGGCTTTATATGGCTTAAAGCAAGCACCTAGAGCATGGTATGAGAGGCTAAGGGATTTTCTTCTCTCTAAGGGATTCAAGATGGGCAAGGTTGATACAACTCTATTCACCAAGAAGATTGGAAATGATCTATTCATAGTGCAAATATATGTTGATGACATCATCTTTGGATCAACCAATCAAGCTTATTGTGAAGAATTTGGTGCTATGATGGCCAAAGAGTTTGAAATGTCTATGATTGGTGAACTTAGCTACTTCCTTGGTCTCCAAGTAAAGCAATTGAAGAATGGGACATTTGTGAGTCAAGGGAAATACATAAGGGACATGTTGAAGAAGTTTGGAATGCAAGATGCAAAGCCAATTTCAACTCCAATGGGTACAAATGGCAATTTGGATAGTGATCTTGATGGCAATATGGTGAATCAAAAGGAATATCGGTCTTTGATTGGAAGTCTACTCTATGTCACCGCATCAAGGCCGGATGTCATGTTTAGTGTTTGCATGTGTGCTAGATATCAAGCCTCACCTAGAGAGAGTCATCTCACGGCCGTAAAGAGAATATTGAGGTACTTGAAGCAAACAAGAGATGTTGGACTATGGTATCCCAAGGGGTCAAAGTTTGAATTGATTGGATATTCGGACTCCGACTATGGGGGTTGCAAGATCAATAGAAAGAGCACAAGTGGCACATGTCAATTACTTGGAAGATCACTTGTGTCATGGTCCTCAAAGAAACAAAATAGTGTGGCAATCTCTACCGCCGAAGCCGAATATGTGAGTGCGGGGAGTTGTTGTGCACAATTGCTATGGATGAAATCAACTTTGAAGGATTATGGCCTCAACTTCAAGAATGTGCCATTGCTATGTGATAATGAGAGTGCAATCAAGATGATACAAAACCCGGTTCAACATGGAAGAACAAAGCATATTGACATAAGGCATCATTTCATTAGAGATCATCAACAAAAGGGAGATATTGCCGTTGAGAGTGTTGGTACCGATGATCAACTTGCCGATATTCTAACTAAACCACTTGATGAAAAGAGGTTTTGCAAGCTAAGGAATGAATTGAACATTCTTGATTTCTCAAACATGAGTTGAATGCACCCCACTCACTTATTGACATGCCTCTCCTTCGACATTGCAAGGTAAAAGTTGATTGACATGTCATTCATCCTATGCTAAGGACTTGCTAGAGCATGTAGACATAATAAGTGGTATGCATGAGCATTCATGATAAATCAAATGAATTAAATGGATATATGTTACCACTATTGCCTCTATGTTTGATTTGATCTAGTGGTGGCATATGACATGTTTGTGAGCTTGCAAACCTAGTGTTGAATCTAGAAGATTTGCTATAAGTGTTTAATTCAACATAGGCAAGATAACCCTTATTATGAGGTGTGAAGAAGCTTGTCTTTGGTTCAAATCGAATTAAATATCTTTGGCAAGTATTCTAGGTTGAACCAAAATTGATGAATTTTAACCTACTCCATCGAACATTTTGTTCTTCTCTCCACAATTTGATCCCATTTTTGGGTAAGTTGTTGACAAAGGGGGAGAGAAAAAGATGATTCAACATGATAAAGGGGTAAATAAAATTTTTGATGCACACAAGTAGGGGGAGCAAGCTCATAAACAAAGTTGTTGCATTTATTTGTGCATTTTCATATGACTTGTTCATTGCACATGTATTTAAATCCAATATACATGCTTGTGTGGTGCAATGCTAGTATAGAACTTGGATGATGAAATGATCTACTAGCATGCATAGGAATAGTTTTACATGTGGTATCTAGACTTGCCTAAAGTTTTTACAAGTGGTCCAAGAACCTTTACCTATAATGTTGATCTCACGGGGTTCTTGAGTTTTGATGGATGTCTAGTTACTTCATGATGCTAAGGATGGTGTAAAAGGCAACTCCGATTGGTATCACGCTTCAAAGGTCCATTTCTTACACCTTAGCATTATTTTGGTAGAATTACTCTCCCAACACTTCTATCCATGCATATGTGCAAAGCTTTCAATCCAAACTCTATGCACATATGTAGGGGGAGCTAATGCTACCAAAACCGAGCTTGTGATAATTGTCCAAACTTTACTTAAGAGCAAAATGATTGGACAAGTATGACAAGTTCAAAACTTTTATTATCAAAATCATCTTTGTGAGGGTTGTCATCAATTACCAAAAAGGGGGAGATTGAAAGTCCCTAGTTTGGTTTTGGCTAATTGATGAAACCCAGGACTAACCTTTGTATCTAAGTGGATGATTTAGATAAAGGTGGTCGTTGAATATGAGACATGACATTGACTCATGTGACCAAGATGGTGAAGACCTAGATGAGGCTTGGCTCGATGGACCGGTTGTGAAGGTGAAGAGCAAGTCGAGGCTTCGAAGCGAAGGACCATGCGATGGTGAAGCTTGAGCAAGACTTGACGCCGACGGACCGATGCAACGGTGAAGAGCAAGTGAAGTCAAGGTCGATGGATCGAGACGGTCATGTGATGATATGAAGTGGATCATATCATTTGGAGAAACAAAATGGGCTCAAGGCAAAGGTATAACCATAGGGCCATTTTGTTTCACACTCAAGACACCATAGAGGGTGTGAGTGGTTTAGGGTCGATAGCCGAACTATTAAGAGGGGAAGTCTTATCGGTTATTCGACGCATGGGTGCCACTAGGTGAATTCATGAAGTGCATTGCATGTAGGGCCTAGTGAGGTAACTGGAAAACCTTTGAAAATGATTGAGAAAAAGCTAACACACAAGCACATGGAGATGTACACTTGTTGGTGTTGGCACATTTGCAAAGGTGGCGTTGGTCGCGCTATGGTTTGCGGGAAGAGAGGGGTTTGGGTTCCTCTCTCCCTCCCGCCGAGCGTGCGAGCGCGGGATTCAGGCGATTTCGGGGAAATGAAATGCCTATTTTCCATTGCGCCGGAAGTCGGAAAAGAAACGGAAGCGAACGCGGTCACAGAGCTGCACCGGACGCTGCACCGGACGCGGTCACTGTGGACCAGCGCGTCCGGTCAGTACAGCGCGGGCGTCAGGCGCGCGAGCTAGGGTTTGACACCGGTGCGTCCGGTGACCCACGGGACCGGCGCGTCCGGTCATACGCCCTGAGGGATCCGAGGACGTCGGACGCGGAGCGCGTCCGGTCACACACCATCGGACGCGTCCGGTGGTTCAGGGAGCTTACTGGACTCCCACCGGACGCGGGTACTGTGGCGTCCGGTGGTTGAGAGGAGCGCGTCCGGTGATGTCTTCGCGCGAGCGGGTACTGTGCGCACCGGCGTGTCCGGTGGTTCGCAGCAGCGCGTCCGGTCGCTCGTTTGACCGTTGGCGCACAGTGACCGTTGGAGGATCTAACGGACGAATTTGAAATCAGAGGACACGTGGACGTCGCAGAGGCACCGGACGCGGTTGAGCGCGTCCGGTCAGTTACGACCGGCGCGTCCGGTGGTCCCGCGAAAAACGGACAAGTGGAGTGCAACGGCTCTATTTGGATGGGTTGCTTATAAATACTTGTTGGCCAGCCCTTGGGGAGGACTCTTGGCATTTCTAACATACTTGTGCATCCTTTGAGCTAAAGCAACTCCTCCCACTCATCTCCCTTGCTTGATTGCAAATCAAAAGTGAGATTGAGTGATCCCAAAGTGTATTGCATAGCTTGAGGGCATTTAGTGGCACTTGTGGGTGGTTTAGCCGGTGGATTTCTTGTTACTCTTGGAGAGTACCGCTCCTAGCCGGCTTGGAGTTTGTTGGAGGCATTGGCAAGAGAAGGTGATTGTTCTTGGCCACCTCCAGTTGATTGTGAGAGGTTCTTGTGCTTTCCTCGGCGGGACGCCAAAAGCAACTCTAGTGGAATCCGCGTGTCATTGAGTTACCTCACTTGAGAGTGGTGTCTTGCGGTGCCTTGCGGGGCGTGCCTTGAGGGGCAAGTGACTTGAGGGTCACACCGGAGAACCATCTAGGTGTTGGTCGACACAACCGGTGACGTAGCTTGTCGGTGCACAAGTGAACACCGGGTGAACAAATATTGTGTCTCTTGTCTCCCGGTGCTTGGTCTTCATCTTGGGTTGTTGTCAATATTGATTGTTTGTATATCATCTTGGTGGTTGGCAACATCTTCACTTCACCGTTGGTATAATAATCACAATCCTCTCTCTCGCATTTACTTTCACTAGATTATCTTGTGTAGCTCTAGTAGTAGCTTTGCTAGTAGTGTTTTTAGCTTGTTCACTAGTGTCTCTTTAGTGACTTAGCTCTTGTGTGAACTAGAGATCATAATCTACTAGACTTGTGGATAGGAGGCTTGCATCACAACCTTTGGCTAAGCAAAACTCGCTTTACGCCGTTTGTTATTCTAACAAGTTTGCTTAGTGGTATTTGTAGAATTTTTAATAGGCTATTCACCCCCCCTCTAGCCATCTAGGACCTTCCACAAGCAAACACCAACAACGACGCTAAGCATCTAAGCTACACAAGGTTCTAATCCGGCACAGTTCTTGCTCAGGCAGTCAAGCACCGCCCAGAACCTATGGCTCCGGTTTTCACAGTCACTGATGTCACCTACGTCACTGTGATGACTGGCGCGCTGCCATCCGAGCCTAGCATCAAGCTCAACGCCATGGAGGCGCAGTGGATTCTGGTTCTACTGCAACACCTCCTGCTCTTCGAGGGTGACCATCTGCCACCCTTCGACACCATCCTCCATTCCCTTCGATCCTCCCTCGCGACGACCCTGGCCATCCACGTCCCGCTCACCGGCAAGCTCTACTACCTTGCAGAAATCGGCGATGTCGTCGTCTGTTGCTCCATCGGCTGCGGTGGCAATGACGGCTGCGTCAGGTTCGTTGCCACGCAATAAGATGAGCTCACTAAAACATCTGTTTGAACCCAGTATGATTTCTATTTAATGTGTTCCTGAAGAACTGATTCACTTAATTGACAGTATCACAGGCAAACACTTGAAGAATATTCATTCCCAAGCTTACGAGCACCAAAATCAAATGCACTATGTATTCAATAAAATTTCCTGCACATGGAACAGTACAATTAAGCTAGCTAGAACCTTTTTAGGAAATCAAATATTAGTTCTTACTACCACAAATTAGATTTAGAGGCACAAACAAACCTTGGTGACTCTGCATCTAAGATTGTTACTCTGCTTTAGTGAATCAACTATGTTAAGAAATTTTCGAGAAAATACTTGTGCATCGTTCTCAGAGAAACTAAATTCCCTGCACATTCTTTGAGAAACTCCACCAGTAGAACAAAGCCATCATCATGTGTATCTGACGGGTTAGCTGTTCAATAAAATCCATGTTAACTGACCAATAATTTCAATCACAACAAGCAAACACACCCTACAATTTCAGATTGTTTGTATTACAAAAGTTGATCTAAATTTTAGGTATTAGTTCTATTTGTTTGAGTAAGAGGCATTGCTCAGATTATTTAGGATGCAGCATGAACTTGAATTATAACCAAGTTCCAAAATAGTCAAGGCCGACTTGGAAGTAAGTACTTAGGTAAAACACTAGGAAACCTCAGAGCCTTAGAGGTGT
This sequence comes from Saccharum spontaneum, assembly GCA_022457205.1. Classification (NCBI taxonomy): domain Eukaryota; kingdom Viridiplantae; phylum Streptophyta; class Magnoliopsida; order Poales; family Poaceae; genus Saccharum; species Saccharum spontaneum. Next base: position 13,140,332 of record CM039594.1, on the reverse strand, counting down.
ACGTAACAAAGCCTTCAACCTTTAATTTCCTACCCATGCAACATATGAAGGAGACTCATACATTTGACATAAATAAACATTTAGAGGAATGAGAAACAAGTTTCAGTTCACTTGCTAGAAAGGACAAAAACAAAAGAAGTCTCACTCTCCGGTTCGGTACTGCTTGATCCGAGGATTTGCTGATTTCTCTGGAGATTTTGGGCTGTGGATGCTCCTACAAAAAAAAGCAAACCTTTAGAGAAAAGTGGAGCCCAACAGAGGATACAAAGGATTGGAATCATAGAGATATCTGATATATGAACAATAAAAACAACAAAGGTTAGGCCATCTAAAACATTTCTGAATTTGAGTTGCTATTAAATAATGGGACAATGTTCCGGTTTACCTTCTCGATCAACTGGTCAGCATAGAAACGAAGGCCTAGCACATGACCCATTAGATTGCTAATGAGTTTCCTTTTGTAGGACCATGGGCCATGGCAAATAATCTGATGGAAAGAAATGATAAGTTAATTGCTACCAGGAGTTCAAGGTCAATATATATACTAGATTGTGGTGGAGAAACTTAACCTTCTGGACTGCATGATTTCCAAAGGAATCAACAATGAACGGACAATCACAAAGCATTATTTCCTCATAGTCAATAACAACCTCTTCTGTTGTTGCCATTGCCACCTTAATAGTTGGTTGTACAAAGAGACGTCCATTGGGATGCACTGCCTGTGATGAACAAGCTTGGGTGCCTTTAGAAAGCACATGGTCCATGTTATATTCTACATATCTCCCAGCGATGGCTCTTGGTAAATTTGTGAATGTCTCTTGAGGATGGTTTGGAGACAAAATGTATCACCGCTTGGATCTACCTGTGAGATGGAAACAACAATGGCTCAAATTTTTTTATACCAGAAGTAGTAGTAGCAAGTACAACCGAATAGTTTGTAGAAAACAATGCAAACAAGCATGCAAATTCATGCCATACCGTGCACAAGCTACCACTCTACCTACTGAATGCACACTGCATAATGCATCACATATATCTCTAGTATTGAGTCGAAGGCAAACTTTTCAATGCAAAATCTCCACACTAGATCTACACTTTCCCATAATAATAGAACAAAGTTTAATCCCTGTTTATTCAATAAAAGAATTGTATTGTGCAATACAAAATACAATGCACTGTATTATGTAAGGTTACCTATTACAAAAAAGAGTAAGTTTTTTTACAGAGGCAAAATGGATTACCTCCATCACTTGGATATATCTAATATCCAGAAACCTTAGTATACTAGGCCCACATCTTGGATCGTTGTAGGGCTAGGTTACCTCCTTCACCACCTAGCTAGATCTATGATCTTCATAGTAGGAAAAAAATTATTGGATCTAGATCTTTAATCATTGGTGGCTTCTAGATTCAGGGCTACCTCCTCTACTTCCTGAATAAACCTAATCCCCATAGTAGGAAATCCATAGGGGATACCGGACCCAAATCTTGGATCACTAATGACCATTGGTTCTATAGATTTACCTCTCCACTACCTAGTTAGATCTTAGATCCATCGAGGTAGGAAAACTTTATGGGTGCATCAACCTTGAATTTTATCCTTGATGGCTAGTGGGGTCCCTAGCGCATTTATTAGTTGTCCATATGCACGATGATAATATCATTGCTCAATAGAAATACACTTATAGATCCCTATCAAATTCCAAGAGATAGTAGTTTACCTTTTGTCGGTCTTAATAGATTGCGATGTTAATCTAACAAGGGATGCACCTTAGTTGTAGCCCAAACAATAGATTGGGTGGAGATGTGATAGCAAGGCAAAGAGGAAGGGGGAATAGCAACACTATGGCAATAAGGATGCAACAATAAATCAGCCAAAAGTGATGGTGGCACAAGCTAGGAGGAGAGTGGTATTAGGGTGGGGGTAGGTAGGGGGCGGCGGAGGAGGAGGAGGACCAGGAGGGGCAATTCATGGATGGAAAATGGGACCGATTTATATAGAGAAATGAAACCCTAGGTTGGTGCATCCAATAGATAGTATTGGGGCGATAAAAGTTTATAATGCCAGTAATTAGGCTTGTGTTTCTATTGGTTGGGCTAGCCTATACTAACACAACTTCAATACAAACTAACTTTTGGCCATTAGAACAACCAGGCCGAACACTATAGGACCTCAATTGGTTAAATGGCTCTAGTAGCACTCCTCGGGTCCTAGGTTCGACTCCCCATGGGAGAGAATTTTAGGCTAGGGTTGATTATACCGTGGAGCCAGTCTTTCTTTCAAAAAAGGGTCCTTTTGCTAGCTGGTCATGTTGCATTTAATACCTTGGATATATGAGCAAAAGGTCGTATATAAGTGTCTCTAAGATGGGTTCCTCCCTTGGTCTAGAAGATTAGAAGATAAGTGCTCCTTGTCTTCTCATTTTTTATGGGTACCCTCCTAGCGACAATTCTCTAGGGATGGGAGCACTTAGTCAAGGTTCCCACATTGCAAATGTTTTACCTATTTTCCAACTCGACGTTTGTATCATCTTGACCCTTGGGCCTAATCAAAAGGTGGATGACCAACACCCTCTCCATCCAAATAAGCGCAAGCATGTAAAGCTTAAAGTGAATGTATGACTTCTATAACCATATATATCTTCTCCATGTCATCCGAAACCTATGCAATATGAAATTTGTGATGCATGTTCCATCTCTTGATTTGCTGACCACATAGGCATATGCATGATCCCCTATCATACATTCTATTGACACTTGATTTGCTACTAATTTCCACCTTGCCGCCCTTAAGATGTTAGCATTTTTATTTGTTGCATATATCATGTTATAACTAAACTATACTGACATGTTAATCCTTGTGGGCAAGTGAATTAGGCTCAACAAATGAAGTAAGTGAGCTTGCATGAATTAAGTGTGTTATTATATGAAAGTATAAGGCCATATTTGTTCCCAAGAATTGATAGGAATTGGAAAGTAACCTAATAATGAAATAAGAAGCACTTTCTAGATATTGATCTCAATTCAAGGGATCAACACATGCCTTAAGTGAATTTGTATAGGCGAGATATTACCACATCATTATGCCTAACATGAGCAATTTCTTATAATTACTAGTGGTCCACAAATGTTTTCCATTATTGCTAGTGAGTCTATGCGGTGCTACCCACAATTCTCATAGCAACATTTTGTGCCCGTCAAAATTATCATAGGAGCATGGGGATATAGTAGAATGGGAAACAATGTGATAGGGGCATTGACTTGAGAAAGAGAGCTTTGGCCACCATGGGGTAGCCCTTTGATATCTCATGTGTGTTTTGGGGGCGTGGTGGTTGTGTGCGCCCTAGCTAATTGAAAGGCCGAGTTCCTGCCATCTCTTTTAAAAATAATGTGACAGGAAACAAATACCCCAAAAAGAATTTTTTGTGTTGGTGCACATGAATACCCAAAAAAAGAAATATCCTATATTTGTAGTCATGTTTTGTTAGCTCCCACATGGCTGGAAGTTCAAAAACAATGTTAGCCATCTAAACTTGAGATCTAAATTAGTTCCCAACTTTACAAATCTATATTCATCTATACATGCAAGATATTCTCCCAGCAAAGAAAATCCTTAATCGGCGGCATATCGAACCAACTACTTTCTACGACCTATGCGGAGCTGATATGGAGTCCATAAGACATATTCTTACAAAATGCACTGTCGCGAAGGTTTTTTGGCAAGAAGTTAAACTTCTTACAGGAGCAAAGACGCCCAGACTTCACCCCAACACCTAGGCGAGTGACATCCTACTGGCCAATGTATGCGCTGACAAGAATCATAGCATTTTCATCATCGACATGTACTCGTTGTGGATGCATAGGAACAAGCGGTGCCATGGTGAAACCGAGTCGCTAGTCCAGAGTACAGTTTAGTGGACGATTGATACAACATTTGATCTCTGGCAACTATAAGTCTGCCGCAGTGGCAGAAAGCATTGGGTGGAGCTAAGCAAGCATGGCGTCCACCATAGGAAGGATGGAACAAATGTAATACAGATGGAGCATTTGTTACCGGCTACACCTCTACATCGGCTCCGGTAACAGTCGTCGCTGATGATCAGGCTGTTGCTGATCTGGAGTCTGAAGATGGTGGATTGACAAGGAACGTCTCCAAGACAAGACCAAAGGCCAAAGACAGAGAAATCAGGAACAGGAAGCCCAATACACGCATTTCTGGCCCAGATTGGGTGAAGTAAGTCTTTCGGCCCTGCGTGGCCCGTTTAGGAGGCGGACTGCTCTGCCATCCCCTTCTTGTATCCGCTGAGAGACAGCTGGAAAACTTGAACTCAGTCATTTCTGTAAACCGAGCCTGAGGGCTGCGGCGACGGCGGACGGCGGCGGATTGCCGACGTTCGAGACCTTGTATCCACTTACTCTACCGTAATACTAAATCGTGTCGTAGTCTGGTTACATCTGGTATCAAGAGCTGTTCCGATCCACCAAATTTTTCCACCAAAATTTTTTCCTCAATTTTGCCGCTGCTGTCGCTCTTTCCACCTGTTTCGATCTGGAGCTGTGATTCCCGACGGCAGGCTCTCCTCTGTGATTCACCACCTGGTGTCGATCGCGAGGATCCATAGGTCCGTGCCGAGGTTGGCTTGGTCAACAGCGTCGGTAGAGTCGCTATAGCTATCTTGGCAACTCACTCATACCTCACGCGTCGACAAATGGCCACGGCGTCGCCTGAGGAGCAGCTTGGCCAGATCCTGGCGTTGCTTGGCGAGAACTCCAAAGGCATCAACGAGCTCAAGACCTCCATGTCGGAGATGCGGACTCTGTGTTCAGAGATCCTCACTTGGAAGCCTGACGTCGACAACCGCGTCCATGAACTGGAGCATGCGGTGCTAGATCTCGGTGAGCGGATCGACTATGCGCTGGGTCGTCTTCCGCAAGCACAACCGATTGTACCCTCTACGGACGAGCATGTGGGCGTTGTCACTATCGCGCAACCACCCCTCACCAACGCGATTCGGGAGGATCACTTCGCCTCTCCGGGTGTCAAGGTGCCGAGCTCCGCCGATCTGGAGCTTCACCCGCCACGGGCGGCATCTGGGTCGTTAGACCACGGCAAGGGAACTACTCACCGGGGTGCTGCTTTCGAGGCGGTGTACACCGTCGCCCCAGAACCGGCCCTGGTCACAGGTGCGACACCCCTTCCAAAATCCTCTCCAATTTTGTCTCCTGAAGATGGTTGTGTGCACAGTGATCGGCGCTTTTATCACCCTTTTCCACACTATCCAACCCCTTTTCCTGATGTGGAGTTTCACAAATTTGATGGCTCAAATCCTAGACTGTGGATAAAACACTGTGAAAACTATTTTGATGTTTGTCAGACTGATCCAGCTATGTGGGTTCGTTTAGCCACCATGCGACTCACAGGTTCTGCAGCGTTATGGTTCCAAACCGTGCAGACCTCGATTCATGAAATGTCCTGGGAGTCCTTTGTTCGAGCTGTTTGTAATAGATTTGATCGGGATGAACACAATCATCTTCTTCGTCATTTTTTCCACATCAAACAACTCAATACTGTCTCTGAATATGTCGAACAATTCAGTGACTTAGTCCACCAAATCCTGGCCCATGACCCATCTTTTCCATCCTCAGTGATTGTTAATCATTTTGTTGATGGCCTTAAGAAAGACATACGTGCTGTTGTTATGATGCATCGCCCTCAAGAACTAGATACTGCTAGCTCTTTGGCATTTTTACAGGAAGAGGCCACTGACGATCAACCTACAAGAAGATTTGAATTGGGCCACACTTCTAAGAAGCCTTCTCCAGATTCAGTTAAAGCAAATCAAGGGGATTCTACCAAGTCAAAACTCTCTGACGACAAGAAAGCTGCAGATCCCATCAAGTTCAAGCCTACTAGTGAAGATAAGGTGTCCGCACTGAAACAGTACAGGAGAGCTAAAGGTCTGTGTTTCAAATGTGGCGAAAAGTGGAATCCACAGCACAAGTGTCCTGCTACTGTATCACTTCATGTTATGGAACAATTATGGCAATGTGTTACTGAAGGTGAGCAGTTGAACATCTCTGATAATTCAGGAGATTCAGATTCAGGGGATGAGCTTATGGCTCTATCTGTCCAAGGTATCTGTGGTACAGAGGGTACCAAAACAATTAGACTCAGAGGACATCTTCTAGGCAAAGAAGTTTTCATGCTGGTAGACTCTGGCAGTTCTCATAGTTTTATCAGTGAACATACGGCTACTTTTGTTCCGTCATGGCAACCACTATCTCAGTCTGTTCTAGTACAAGTGGCTAATGGAGCTAAACTGCCTTGCACTTATCAGTTATCTAACCAGATTTGGGGTTGTCAGGGCAACTCTTTTGTGACCACATTCAAGATCATTCTCTTGCAAGGTTATGATATTGTGTTGGGAATGGACTGGTTAGGGGCCCACAGTCCTATGAACATCCACTGGCAGGAACGATGGCTACAATTCACTCATCAGCAAAAACCAATCAAGCTTCAAGGAATTACTTCTGAGGCATACATGGGACCTCCTCTTTCATCACATCAACTCCACACTTTGGACAAAACCGATTCTATACTGTATTTGGTTCAGCTTCATACTGTACAGTTCTCTGAGCATGAGCCCCCAGCTTTACCGAAGGAGCTTCAACAAATTCTTTAGCAATTTGACGATGTTTTTACTCCACCAACAAAGATTCCACCTTCCAGAGTTGGTGATCATAAGATACCACTCATTGATGGGGCTCAACCTTTTTGCCTAAGGCCATACCGCTACAACCCAGCCCAAAAGAGTGAAATAGAAACTCAGATCAAAGATATGCTGGCTAAAGGTTGGATTCAGCCCAGTACAAGCCCTTACTCTTCTCCTGTCTTACTGGTGCGCAAGAAAACAGGTGATTGGCGCTTATGTGTCGATTTCAGACGTCTTAATGCACTCACTGTGAAGAACAAATATCCACTTCCAGTGATTGAAGAACTTTTGGAGGAATTGCAAGGTGCTCAGTGGTTTACCACACTTGACTTATGTTTTGGTTTTCACCAAATCAAAATGGCTCCTGGTGAAGGATTTAAAACGGCATTTCAAACACATAGTGGCCACTATGAATACAATGTGATGCCTTATGGGGTGACTGGTGGACCAGCTACTTTTCAAACTGTGATGAATGTCCTTTTGGAACCATTGTTGCGAAAATGTGTAGTGGTCTTTATTGATGATATATTGATATACAGTAAAACATGGCAGGACCATCTACAGCACATCAAGGAGGTTCTGACACTTCTTCAACGTCATCAATTCCATGTTAAATTTTCCAAGTGCTCTTTTGCCAAACAACAGCTTTGTTACCTAGGTCACATTGTCAGTGCCAAAGGTGTTGCTACAGACCCTTCTAAAATTGAGTTTATCCAGCATTGGCCAGTCCCTGCAAATATCAAGGATCTCCGGAGCTTTCTAGGAATGGCTGGGTATTATCGAAGATTTGTTTCTCACTTTGGTCTGATCGCCAAACCTCTCACTAATTTACTCAAAAAGGGCAACCAGTTTCTCTGGACCTCTGAGACTGAGGCTGCATTCCTAGCACTAAAGAAAGCACTGATTTCTGCCTCGGTGTTGGCTCTGCCAAATTTTTCATTGCCTTTCTTTGTTGAGACTGATGCATCAGCAAAAGGTATTGGCGCCGTCTTACAACAACAAGGTCATCCCATTGCCTATGTCAGTAAGGCGCTAGGCATCAAGCTCAAGGCTTATCCACATATGAGAAGGAATACCTAGCAATTTTAATGGCAGTAGAGCATTGGTATCATTACCTCCAATCTTCTACTTTCATCATCCTTACTGACCAAAAAAGTCTCACTCACTTAGATGATCAAAGGTTAACTACCCCTTGGCAGCATAAGGCTCTTACCAAGTTAATGGGACCCAATTATAAGATTGTTTATAAGAAAGGTGTTGACAACAAAGTAGCTGATGCACTATCACGGGTATCTCAAGCTCTACCTTACGATCTTTCAGCTCTTTCGGTTGTCAAACCCTTGTGGCTACAGGATATTCAATCATCCTATTCCACTGACACCCAAGCTGCAAAACTCTTGGCAGCACTCGCCATTTCTTCACCTCAAGGCTTCTATAGTCTTCAAGATGGCCTCATAAGATACAAAGGATGAATCTGGATTGGGTCTGATCATACACTGCAGCAGAAGATCTTAGCTTCTCTTCACTCTAGTGCTGTTGGTGGTCACTCAGGGTATGAAGCTACTTACAAAAGAGTCAAACATCTCTTTTCATGGCCCAAGCTCAAGTTCACTGTCAAAGATTTTGTTGCCCAGTGTCTCACTTGTCAACAAGCAAAATCTGAAAGGGTAGCTTACCCTGGTTTACTTGCTCCTCTTCCTATACCTGAGGGTGCTTGGCACACTGTTACACTGGATTTCATTGAAGGCCTACCTAAATCAGCTGGCTTCAATTGTATTTTGGTGGTCGTAGACAAATTTTCCAAGTATGCTCACTTTCTGCCACTTTCCCATCCCTTTACAGCTTTCCAGATAGCATTGGTTTACATGAACAATGTTTTTAAGTTTCATGGCATGCCTCTTGCAATGGTGTCTGATAGAGACAAGGTTTTCACTAGTAACATTTGGCAAGAACTTTTCAAGCTTGCTGGCACAGATCTGAAAATGAGCAGTGCATACCATCCTCAAACTGATGGCCAAACCGAAAGGGTAAATCAATGCCTTGAAACTTATCTTCGATGTTTTGTGCATGCCTGTCCCCACAAATGGTCCAGTTGGCTAGCTTTGGCAAAATACTGGTACAATACTTCCTTTCATTCATCCTTGGGAAAAAGTCCTTTTCAGGTTTTGTATGGCCATGAACCCAGACATTTTGGCATTGATATATCTCAGGCTTGTCAAAATGAAGATTTACACAACTGGCTGCAAGACAGAGAACTGATGCAGCAGTTAGTGAAACAACACCTGATCAGAGCACAAAACAAGATGAAGAGTCAGGCTGATAAACATCGATCTCCAAGAGAATTTCAGATTGGTGACTCTGTTTATCTCAAGGCTCAACCTTATGTGAAAACGTCTTTAGCACCAAGATCCTCCAATAAGCTATCATTCAAATACTTTGGGCCATTTCCAATTCTGGAACAAATTGGTACTGCTGCCTACAAACTGAAGCTTCCAGATCACTGTCTCATACACCCTGTCTTTCACGTTTCTCAACTCAAGAAATCAGTCACTCCACTAACTCCTGTAAGTCCTGAGCTTCCAGATGCCTCTAACAAGTTTCAGGTGCCCATGGCGATTCTTGATCGTCGTCTCCGTCAAGACAGCGACAACATGATCTCACAGGTACTGGTCCGCTGGTCCTCTTTTCCTGAAGAACTGTCTACTTGGGAAGATGAGATTTCTCTTCGCCAACAATTCCCCCGCGCACCTGCTTGGGGTCAAGCAGGTTCTAAAGGAGGAGGGAGTGTTACCGGCTACACCTCTACATCGGCTCCGGTAACAGTCGTCGCTGATGATCAAGCTGTTGCTGATCTAGAGTCTGAAGATGGTGGATTGACAAGGAACGTCTCCAAGACAGGACCAAAGGCCAAAGACAGAGAAATCAGGAACAGGAAGCCCAATACATGCATTTCTGGTCCAGATTGGGTGAAGTAAGTCTTTCGGCCCTGCGTGGCCCGTTTAGGAGGCGGACTGCTCTGCCATCCCCTTCTTGTATCCGCTGAGAGACAGCTGGAAAACTTGAACTCGGTCATTTCTGTAAACCGAGCCTGAGGGCTGCGGCGACGGCGGACGGCGGCGGATTGCCGACGTTTGAGACCTTGTATCCACTTACTCTACCGTAATACTAAATCGTGTCGTAGTCTGGTTACAGCATTTTACCCATAGCAAGGACAGGGAGCGACGGGGGCTGTCCTTCGAGGAGCTTTGGGACCTTTGGCGGGGACGGGTGCAGTGGTACGCCCATGGCTTGGATGCTCTGACAATGGAAGCCTTGGCATGCCAGGATGGCGTGCCATTCGCGAGGGACATGGGAGTGCAGAGGCTCCGATCCACCTTGAAGCTGACAGCCAGGAACTAGTGAAGCTTTGGGAGGCGGTGACCAACCAAAGGTCGCGTATTGCGCCGATCACCAGGGAGATCCGGGAACTTAGCATGTGTTTTAGTGCTTTTAATCTGATGTACACTAGCAGATCTTATAATCGAGTTGCTCATACGCTTGCCAAGGTCTCAGGCGATAACAGGTTGGGCGAGTGGCAGTCTACCCCAGCCTGTGTAGTTCACCTGTTGGCCGTTGATTTGTAATCCTGATACTTCATGATGAATGAAAATCCCTGAGTCACAAAAAAAAAACTCTTTTCGTGCCCATCGGCAGCACCCCCACAGTTGCAATCGGCATTGCCACTGGTCCATCATGCCTTAAGCTATTTGAATTTGACAATCATGGATAACCCTGTAAGGCCTTCTGTAATGTGCTAACGGTGCCTGAAACTAAAAGGTGGTCCACTGAAGAGGATGGGCATCACTCGTTTTGGGCTGCAGTGGTAGGCATCGCTTGCTAGATTCCACGGTACAAGTAAAATTGATATACAATAAGAACAATGATGGCTTGAGAGGAGCACGAGATGAAGAGCATGCATATTTTTTATTTGTTTTTTTAAGCATATTTTTTGATTTGTTTAGTCAATGGGCACCGGATCTTGTACATTCATGGGGCATCGTTAGTTGCAGTGTACGCAATGATGCTCAAACCTTCTCTGTCCATTTGGAGCATCACTCTAAGCCAACACTGTGGAGGGCCTAGTGGTAACCACTGCAACCCCTCATCTCTAGACTCTTTGTGATTTGAACATTCATAAAAAAAATCACGAATACAGGTGCCTAATATTTAGGATGCATGTAAAGAAGTGCAATTTTGCTATATCGTGCCTATTGAAAATTTTCTTTCCCACACCTTTTTATTTTCTTCTTTAATTTGGAACAAAATGATAACATGCATGGAAATGGAAGAGAATGAGCTAGCATCAATTAAAGGGAATAGATGGCTCAAAATCTTCTCTCCCACATATTAGTTACTGTCAACATATAATGGATTTACATTCAGCTTGTAATCTAGGTATATAAATTTTCCTGAAAACCACCCTATTTTTTTTTATAATAACATGCTCATAACAAATGTCGAGAGTGTAATCAAGTTGCTCACGAGTTAGCAGTGCTGGGTTTGTTATGTAATCAGGGCGAGGCGCAAATTATGAGCTCTGTTCGTGATAGCGTTCGAGTACTTGTGGCTACCAGTTTGTTAGTTGTTAAGCAATGAAATTTACCAGGTCTAAAAAAAGGAAGTTTTCACATGGGTACGGAGCAAACAATAAAAAAACGAAACCAAGTACATCGCATATAAATGCATTTTTTTCCCCTGATGGCAGATACGGGAAGCACAAGGAAACTAAAAAACAATACCTGGGAAATTATTCAAGAAACATCTACACACTAGTATGTATATATTCTAACATGATTTTAATTTGAGTATGAAAGGATTTGTACGAATTAAACGCAATTACAAGACAGACGAATTTTAAAGCACCTTACACACGACTACACTAGCACCTCTTTTCCTGTGACAGATTAATTAAGCTAAACCAATTTACACGATCGAAAATTCCCCATGAACATATCAGAAACTGCATTACCATGCATGATTCATCCCATCTCAAACGCATTTGTTCATCAAATCGATCAGCCGACCAACGCATCCAACTTTAGTTGATGTGGAACCAAATAAGCAACCGATTCATGCATGCTGATGGATGCCACGCCACGTATGTAAATCCTCGTCTCGGAGGTAGGCATGCACGCACGACGTCGACGAGTTGCTGATCGATCAGTGGGATTTGCTTGGTCAAGTACACACGCGGGTGCTCGCCTAGGACGATGACGAGTCGGAGGAGGCGGCGTCGGGCTCCCGGATCTCGTCGATGCGCGCGATGACCGTCTTGAGGTCCCACCTCCGGTCGACGTCGGCGTCGCAGCAGGCCAGGCCGACCTGGAGCAGCTTCACCATGTCGGCCTCGCAGCCCCTGGCCCCCGTGATGTCCTTGTCGAACACCTCGCCGGTGCGCTCCTCCGTGACGACGGACTGCACCCACCCGGCGAGGTCGGCGTTGCCCTGCCGCCCCTGCCGGAGGTAGTTCGCCGGGAACTTGCCCGTGAGTATCTCGAGGATGAGGATCCCCAGGCTCCACACGTCGCTCTTCTTGGACGGCTTCCCTTGCGGCGCGATGCACTCGGGCGCCTTGTACGCCACCATCACCTGCGCCGCGATCTGCGCCGTCACCACGGGCACCAGCGCGTAGTCCGACAGCACCGCCTCGAACGCGCCGTCCAGCAGCACGTTCGAGGACTTGAGGTGCCCGTGCGGCACCGTCAGCATCGGCAGCTCGTCGTACAGGTGCGCCAGCCCCCGCGCCGCGCCCTTGATGATCCGCAGACGCTTCCCCCAGTCCAAGAGCGACCCTTTGTTACCTGATCATCATCAAGTTCAAGTTCGTCAGAATCAATCAATCAATCACCCAGCTATATTTCATTTCATTTTCTTGTTGTATGTATGTATTGTAGGAGAGTGCGTACCATGGAGGAGCTGCGCGAGGCTGCCATTGACGATGTAATCGGTGACCAGGAGCTTCTCCTCCTTCTTGTAGAGGTAGGCGACGAGTGGGAGGAGGTTGGGGTGGGCGAGGCGGCCGAGGCGGCGCATGTGCTCCGAGAAGTCTTCCCGCCCGACGCCGTTCATGTCCTTGAACCGCTTGACCACCACGGCGGGGCCCTCGCAGAGCGTCGCCTTGTAAGACGACCCGAAGTTGCCGCTGCCCAGCACCTCGGCGGACGCCCGGAGCAGGTCCTCGATCTCGAACCGGGTGCGGCCCTCCTGGATGAACACCAGCCGCCCGTGCTCGTCGCGGCGCGGGCGCTTCCCCGTGGCGGCGGCGGCCCCGGCCCCGGCCGCGGCAGCGGCGCGCGGCTGGCTGGTGCTGGCCGCGTTCTCGATGTTGACGGCCGGCGCGGTGTTGAGCTTCGGGTTGGAGGGCGTCTGGTCGCCGCTGCCCAGCCTCTCGGCGGCCGCGCGCCTCGGCCTTCTTTTCCGGCGGCCGAGGGCGCCCGAGGCGATGCCCGTGGCGCAGAGCAGCACGCCGAGGATGATGAGCGCGATGGCGATCTTCATCATGGTCGACATGCCGGTGCGCGGCGACCCCGAGCTGTCGCATTCCACCTCTAGTGGTTTGCCGCAGAGGAGCTTGTTGCCTGAATCACATGCAGATCGTCGTAGTTCGTCAACAAGACATCGAGAGGACCGGAAAGAAAACTAAAGATAGATGAGGCGAGCGAGAATCGATGGATCGATCGATCGATATGCTACCTGCGAACATGCTTGCGTTAAAGCGGCTGAGCCCTACCGGAATGGGTCCGGACAGGTTGTTGTTGGAGACGTCGACGAACCTGAGCTCCGGCTGGGAGAAGTCTGGCAGCGGGCCTTCGAAGTGGTTGTTGGCGAGAGACAGCTCCAGCAGGCGCGGCGAGGTGATGGACCCCGGGACGGGCCCGGATAACTCGTTGGAGGAGAGGTGCAGCTTGCGGAGGCCGCGCATGGGGTGGAACGTGCCCTCGGGGATGGCGCCCGACAGGCGGTTCCGCGACAGGTAGAGCATCTTGAGCACGGCGAGCGCGGACACGTTGGGGAAGGCGCCGGTGAGCGCGTTGTCGGAGAGGCTGAGCGCGCGAAGGCCCGGGAGCACGGCGAGGACAGCCAGGTCGGGCGCGCTCCCCGCCAGGCCGAGCCGCTCCAGCTGCAGGCCCTGCACGGAGCCGTTGCCGTGGCACGACACGCCGTACCAGGAGGAGGAGTTGCCCCGGCACGGGCCCGGGGTGCCCCAGTTCCGCAGCGGGCCCGGCGGCGCGCCGTCCGGCCCGCGCAGCGTGTCCCGGAACGCGATCAGCACGTCGCCCTCCTGGACGCCCTCCGCGGCCGGCGACAGGAGGACGGTAGAGGCGAAGGCGAAGACGAGGGCGAAGGCGACGCGGACGACGTGGCCGTGCGGCCGCGGCCGCGCCATGGGGACGCGGGCGGCGCCGAGCGAGTCGTCCGACGAGACGAGATGAACCGAGCCGAGGCGAGCCGGTGTCTTCACGCGCGCGGCGGTGGTCGCCTTGCCGGAGGGGCTGTGACCGCTCGCCGCATGCACGCACGCCCGTGCGCGTCGTCGTGGGAGGAGGCGAGGGCGAAGCTACGCGTCCCGCGTGTGCATGGGTCAAGAGAATGGAGGGGAGAGAGGAGGTGGCGGGGAGAGGAAATGCGGTGATGGGTCGCGACGCCGGGTGGGGAGGGAGGTAGAGAGCCTAAGAATAGGCGGGAGAAGAGACGGCAGACACAGCAGCGTCTGTTGTGTCTGTTGCTGCCTGCGGCCGGTTTCTGTGTCATTGGTGGTTGGAGTTGGCTGCGAGAGCAGGTTTTAGCCTTGGCCAGTTCATGGTTCATTTTTGTCAGCAACAACAGATGCCATGTCCCCAGGACACCAACCTCGCAACATTCTGGTTTAATCCCAAATTACTACAGCCTCATCACCCACCCATCTTATATCTCACATGTGAATATGTGATGCATCTGAGAACATCTGCTACTGCTACCAAATTGAGGCATCTGATCTCTCACCATCAGGGATTTTCAGGGCCAGAACTGAAAGGAACGCCAGACAACAGATGTGAGCATCTGATCTCACTAATCAAGGCCAGAAGCCCAGAACAGCGGTGCTGTCAAGGCACCTAACACTGTCTGCTACAAACCCTACACCACCCGGGCTGGGCGGTCGTCATACAGTGCCGCATATTTACAAAGATGGAGGACGACACAGAGAAACTACAGCGCTAAAACGTTAAGCAGCATGATCATCTAATCCTCCAAAGGAGGCCTGCGTGGCTGCGTCTCGTGCATCAGGTCATACCGGCGATGTTCTCGAACCCAGTTTCCTTGACCAGCTCGGTGAATTGGTTCAGGTAGCTGACAAGCCCGCCTAGCGACTTGATCAGCTCATCGGCTTTTTGGCGGGTGGCCTCCATTGCATCAGGCAGCATCAAACCACCAAGAGCATGGTTCTGTCCACCATCTTGGTCGGCCTCTTCGTTCAGTATGGTGTGGATATGCTGCGCGTTCTTGTGTAACTTGTTTGCCAGCTCCCATGCAATATTTTGGCTTTTGTCGGGTTCAATACTTGTCCCGGTCTCTTGCCCTTCTACACAAATATATTGTGAAGAAAGTAAGGCAGCAGCAAAAAATATGACAAGACAAAAGGAACAAGAATACATCAGAGTTGGAACTTTGAACTATAGGGAACTCGTATTGTGCTGGCTCAGAGCAGCATAAAATATAATCCTTTTCGACACCAGGAACAAATGTATGTTCGATGAACATAAAAGAGTTCTTAAAGCAAACCATCTGTCTAACATGATTGTGCATGTATTATCAAACAATGCAATATTGTGTTACTTGGCGACTGATGCTCATTTGCTACAAACATTGGCTAATTGATACTATACATGAAACTATATGTATGCCAAAAGTTTCCCAAAAATACAGGACAAGAGGCTTTAAGCAGGTCCTTCAAAAGTTAGACAGTCTAAGCTTTGATATGAATATCTTGAGGACTATAAGCTACAAAAAAGTTGTCCAATGCAACTTTACAAAACATAAATCATTTTTAATTGCTTCACCTTACCAGGGCACCGAACCAAAAGCTGACTGCACAAAATTGCTTCATGCTTTTATAGACCACAACCACAAGACAGTAACAAGGGATTAAATGACGTGTAAGATATCACAATACATTAGAGAGAGCAAATCTAGTGAAGCTAAAAGTTAAAAATCTTTTTCTATTATTTTTTTAAAAAAAGGTGGTAAGTTTTCTCCTCCTGCCAATGAGTTGGACTTCAAGTTTCATTTTACACAGATATAGGGCATGCCTCCCTAGTCCCTACATCTGGTAATTTCTTGACGATTTTGAAAAACTTTTGTGGCTAGTTTTCATGGTTCATCAACACTTACCTAGTTTCCCTAGCTATTTTGCATACGTGAAAAACTATAACAGACCAACGAGGCTGTGCTATCCTGCACTGCCCACTGAGGTGTGGACATGACAAAACAGGAAAAGATATCACAATTGGGCACTACAATGGGTCATGAGAAAGGATGAACATGAGCCTTATTTTCCCCAATAACCACTACAACAGAAATACAGTCCCTGAAGTTTTGTCTTCTTATGATGATATATGATCATTCCTAATAGCGGTATTGGCATATTTGACTGACATCAAATTTCACTGATGAATCCCCTAAAACCAAAACCATATTAGGCCAATCACTGCATATCGAATGCCCTGCTGAATCACCCCATTTTTTTCTGTTATAAATCCCCCTACTTCATAAGCTTCATAACCAGACTACATCTTTAGTAAGCAGAAGCAAGCTATCGGCAATCATAAGCACACGAAACTGAATGAGCACATAAGTGGATGATTTGCACAAACCCAAGTCATTTGAAGCATCAGCATTGCCCCCATCCTCCTGCATTTCTTCTCCATCCTCATCGACGTCTTCGTCCTCCTCCTTCTCTTCCTGTGGCTCCTCCTCCTCCTCCTCCTCCCCCTGTCCCGCAGATGCATCCTCCTGCACCTGCTCTTTTCCAACCTCAGCCTCACCGGAGTCACCGCCGTCCTGCACACCCACCTCGACGCCGGCACCGCCGCCAACCAAGCCCTCCACCTCCTCCCCACCCGCGGCACCGCCAGCGGCATCCGCAAGCAGCGCCTCCTCGACACGTATGAGCGCGTCCATGGCCCCATACACCTCGGCGTCGAACTCCGCAGGAAGGCCAGCCTTCCTCCGCGCCGCCGCGCCCATCTCCCAGTACGTTCCCCCGGTGCGCACCTCCCAGCGGCGCACGGCCCCGTACTCCGCCGCCAGCGCCTCCCAGCGGCGGCGGCACTCCCCGGCAGTCCTCTTGCTCCCGCTCCCGCGCCCGCGCCGGGTCCTGGGCCCCGACGCGAAGGCCTCGGACGCAGCGAGGTTCTCGGCAACCATGGCCCACTTCTGGAACGCGGAGACGGAGCGGGACCAGCCGTCGTCCACGGCCGCGACCTCGGCGACGAGCGCGAGCGTCTCGGCGGGCGTCCACTCCGGCGCGCCGCCCAAGCGGGTGCGGCGCGGGCTCGGGGGCGCCGGGCCCAGCGGGGCAGGCGCGGGGCGGCGTTTGGCGGCGGGGGAGGGCGGCGTGTTGTTGGTCTTGGCTGGGGAGTGCTGGGCCGGGAGCGCCTGGACCAGGGGCGGCGGGAGGGTGTTGCAGTTCGCCGGGAGCGCCTGGATGACACACGGCTGGTCCGCAGCGGCGGGATCCATAGGGCTGGGCACGGCGCGGCGACGCCGTCGAGGACGGCGGGGCGACACGCGGGGGAGGGAGCTCGAGACCCGAGTGAGTGTGCGCACTGTGTGCTGTCGTGGAGCCGGGAGCCGAGACGAGAGTGGCCTGCACGTTCCAGTTCCACCACCAGCACTTCTCCGGGCTGGGTCGGCCCGGCTCCTTGAGCGGGCCGCGGGCGTTTTGGGCAAGCATGCCACATATCGCAGTGCCGGACAGAGGCCTTGGGCCTTCTTCCTACCGACCCGGTGGCCCGTAGGACGTTTTCCACTGCCGGGCCGGCGGTGCCAAGTGGCCGAACAAAAAGTCCATTTTAGCTATCTCGAAGGTTAGTTTTCCAAAACTCGAAAATCGGGTAAACCACCTCCTCAACTTTTAAAACCATTTATTTTACTTCGCTGACCCGGTTATAGGTGGTTTTTAAAGACGATTTTGTCTTGTTTTATTTATTTTGGCTGAATTTTTGAAAAATAATAGTAAATCGTAGAAGAATCATAAAATGAAAAATACAATTTTCTTGGATTCCACATGAGTAGATGTATATGGTAAATATATAATATGTTATGCTTTAGTACAAAGTTTTTTTTAGCTTTATATCTATGTTTTTCTGTAATTAATTCATAGCTGCAATTTCTATGGTCTAATTATGGTGAAAGTTTTATAGCGGTCTAATTATTGTATGCCTTAACTGTAGTAAAAATTCCATACTCGTTTTTATTTTTACACACTTTTAACTATTTTAAAACTATTTAACAAGCATGAAACTAAATAAATCTGTAACTTAGATACATACAATGACCATAAAATTTTTACTACAGTTTAGCCCGCTATAAAGCTTTCACCGAACCATACAAACTGCAGCTTTAAATTAATTACAGAAAAATATAAATCTAAAGCTATAGCAGAAACTTTGTACTAAAACATACCATATTATATATTTATTATGTAGATCTACTTATATGAAGTCCAAAAAAATTGTATTTTCCAATTATAATTCTTCTTCGATTTACTATGATTTTTCAAAAATTTAGTCAAAATAAATAAAAAAGAAAAAGACAAAACCGTCTTTGAAAACCACGTATAACTGGGTTATGGAGGTAAAATAAATGGTTTTAAAAATTAAAGGAAATAATTTATCTAATTTTAAAATTCAAGGAGGAAAACTAGACTTCCACGACGGGAAGGTAAAATGGATTTTTTTCTGAGATAGACCCACCATTCAGCCACGTTCCTCCCGTCCACACAATAGACCACCACGGCGTCGCGGCCGCGTGTCGCTGGCTCGCTGCGTCCAGCTCCAGCCCAACTAACAACGTGCTGCTCTGCCTAGCATCGCTGCTACCGGACCGGACCCCTGACAGAGACTGCCAGACTGGCCTGAGATCCTGTGAACGTGCCAACTGAACGCTTTCGTTGACTAGCCGGCCGACCACCCCGACTTGGTGACTATGAACAGTTGCTAGAGAAAGACGCGGCTTTGAGATCACACGCGACTATTTGGTGAATTTTTTTTGGTTCGGCTACTGTAGCAATTTTCGTTTTATTTGACAATTTGTGTCTAATTATAGACTAATTATGTTCAAAAGATTTGTCTCGTGATTTACAACTAAATTGTGTAATTAGTTTTTTTTCCGTCTATCTTCAGTACTCCATACATGTGCCGCAAGATTTGATGTGATAGATACTGTAGCACTTTTTGGATTTACTTTTTAGAAACTAAACAGGCTCCAAACGCATGGGTGGAAAAGAAGCTTGGTTTTATATTAGTTGTTCAAGTATATTCATCGAAGTCTTGATTAGTATTTATGGCTCGTTTAGGCTTCGGCGTTATCACAATAACCCCTAGAAGCTACAGTCAGGACCTGTGGTATTTGATTGCTTGTTTGCATGAGCTAGGCTGTTCCGAGTTCATGTTTAGTTGCTCGTATAAGGACGGATTGCATGAGATAAAAAAAATATTAAATAATCATCATCATGACATTTATTACGGGCAACTATTATCTTATAGTTCTTAGTTTATCTTACTACTCCTTAATATTCATCGAAATATGTTAATATCATTTAATATGTGCTAATAATGCACTAATAACATCATTAGATGACTAATTACCGGCACCACGCGAGCCTGGCCTGGCAGAAACGGCCGATTTCTGCGTTCCTCCACAGCCTGGCTGAGGGGGGCTCCTTGCACGCACAGAGCCTGGCCCGACAGATATGCGAACCAAACAAACATGTGTTATCGCACCCGTAGAGCCTAGCTGAGGTCTGATTCAGGCAACTAAACGCCCCTTTAGCGAACCTACGCTAGGAGCTACATCAACTCCTAGTGTATTTTTAGGAGAGAAATGGAGTTTCTTTCAACAGTGATACTAAAGTAGCTAGTGTAGGGAGAGCTAGAGCCACAAGAACGTATATGAGCAAATTGAGGATAGTTTAGTTGGTCAGATTTCTTGTGATGGAACGTTCTCACCTGGGTTCAAGTGATCAACTTGACGTGGATGTTTGTATTTTTCTCGATTTATTCCAGAATTTAACTGTGTGATAGGTGACGTGCTCGTCAACAACGAGGTACATGCGACTTAGTTATTCGGAGGTGCTCACAAGGGTACGATGAGTGTATGCGCATGCATGACACACGACGTGCCCATCAACAATAAGGTGCATGTGGCTTAATCATCCAGAGGTGCTCATAAGGGATAGTGAATGTATGCACATGTATGCAAGATCTAATGCAGGTGTCTCAGTCCTCTAAAGGTGCTTATAAGGATATGGTGAGTATATGCACATGTATGCAAGATCTACCGGCTCAATTTTTCAAAGGTACTCATCGCAGGGAGTATGATGTGTGTATGTTTTGTGTGTACTATGTAATTTATGAAAAAAGAAGCCATATGAAATAGACCTTTACTTCTTTCTGGCAAAAGTTACGACCTCTTTTGCTTTTCTATTATTAATAAAAAATAGTTACATATCCTTCTAAGTTATAATTGTGGATGTGCCTTAATTGTTTTTTATAATTTAAACAAATCTTTTTCCTTGTGTGGGAAAGGCAAAAAAATGCTAATATGAGAAACTGGCACATAAAGCACTATATGAAAAAGACGCACGGCAATTTCGCATCCTTTGTTCCCATCTCCTCCTTTTCGCCTTCTTCATCCCATTTTTGCCCACTCTTAAATCCAATTTTCTGATCCAACCTACACGAAAAGGGACGACGAACGAATTATCAAGAAAATTGAAATTTCTGTAGCACCTTGAAGTTCTTTCTGCTTGGTTCCTTTGCGGTCACAATTTAATATGCCCAAAGGAGGACGAGCAGGTAAATTTTTCAATGGAGTTCTTTTTTATGCTTAGTCTAAGGCCCGCCAATCTGAAGTGGATAGTTGGTACTCCTAATAGATCTTAAACCTTGATAAAAAGTGAGATTAACTCTTAGTGGCTACTCCAACATGGATTAGGGGTAGTGGCAACTACATGACACCAAGAAAAAATCGAGTTGTCTCTTGTCCAACTCTTTCATTTCTTGCATTTACGACTTTCGTTGCCATCTTGGAGCTAGTGTGCTTGAAATGCTTAGTGGCTTTTAGACTTCATGTGGTATACTAGGTTACATTTCCGCTAATCCTAAGGATCTTTTTTCCTAGTGTGTATGCTAAGGACATAGCTTAGTTTGATGGTCTTAAGGACTCATCTTAGTTTATCTTTTGCTTAGTGTTAGGGCTAATTCTTGGCTTCTTGTTAGGGATTGAACTATTTCTAAGTGAAATACTCATAATAAAGAAAAAATTAGGAATCGTTAGACTAAAATAAAGTTAGATGTCTACATTGCAACACTAAAGGTGTGTCTAGTTGATGCCTTATCCTAGGTGGCCACGCTATGTATGTCGATCAGATCCTTAAGCGATGGAAATCAAATGAATGTGCTAGGGCTATACAAAATGTTTGGACTCAACAAGCTACTCTAGATCGACTCGTGAAAAGATTGATCCAAGCTCGAGTTTGGTTTGGAGCCAAGCTTGAGCAGTTGAGCCTGACCATAGGCTCGTGAGTCTCAACTAGCCAAGCTCAAATATCTTGATTATGGCTTGTTGTTTGAGGCCTTAGCCTTCGAACACCGGTTGTTGCTCAATCAAATCGAGAAGACCGAATACTAGAACGAATGCATGGTGAAGGAAACGAAACTGCTATATTCTCGATGGAACATTGTTTCCTCTCTTACAATTCCCGTCTCAGGGGCTATTTACACATGCCCAAAGGCTTCTCATGGACAAAAATACCCTCATATCTACTACATATTCGGGGTATATTCCCACCCGTCTAGGACTTGCTCGCCTTTCTGGAGATGTCGCCCGCCTCGGCTGGCATCGGTCCCCAAGTTGCCACATGGTCCCGCACCGTGTTGCCTTTTTGACGACTAGGCGGGCCCCGACAAACCCATATTGTCGCCACCCTGTCTCCCGGCGAACTCCTCTCCGAGCAAAACTTGCAAAGCCAGCCACACAATCTAGCGTTAACTGTTCGCCCAGGTGAATGGCCTGGGTCAATTTGTCGTCCCGCTCATGGCACGGCGGAACCAACTGTTTGCCAGGCTGAGGGCTCGTGTGTAGTGTCGCCACTGAGGCCGCTATTCGCTAATGCGAAATGGCGTGCCGGCTCACCCGCCCCTTTCGACCAAGCAAATGGAGGCAGGCCTCGCTCCCAAGTCGCTCCGACCTATGACGCAGGGCCGACTTTCTGTTTTGGCAAAGGGTTGTCGATCCTTGCAAAACATGGGGGTGACATTTCGCCTCGGCGAAATGATGGCGATACCAGCAAAGCGGAGAGTCAGCTCGTTTCGTCAAGGCGAAATGAGCAATAGTCCCCGTAAGCAGGGGGCTGGCCTGGGGACCCGGCGATGGCGTGCGCGCCATACTCCGGGTTCCTTCTTCCTGCGCGTGTACTGCCATTTCGCCGTGGCGAAGTGTCGGTAGTACACTAGGCGATGGTGTATGAGCCCATGGGGTACCCGCAGGCTGGTGGTGCCCCCAACAAGGCTCATGAGCTATCCCTTGCCTCTTGTATTTCTCATATTTTCTTTAATTTTCATTATAGATACTTTGCTGTTATGATACAATTATTTTGTAACCTTCAAGGATCGTCCCTGTAATAGGTGCTCTGCACCCTTCGTTCCCGACCTCGCCGACATTAGTGAAAAATTTATTCAGGTAGGGCTCTCACCCCTCCGGTGATGTCTTAAAAAAACATTAACTAGTATAATTGGTACATATTCCCT
Source organism: Saccharum spontaneum (assembly GCA_022457205.1). Lineage (NCBI taxonomy): Eukaryota > Viridiplantae > Streptophyta > Magnoliopsida > Poales > Poaceae > Saccharum > Saccharum spontaneum. Next base: position 13,117,570 of record CM039594.1, on the reverse strand, counting down.
CTGTCCCCTTAAGTCTGTCGTTATAGCAGCTCAATTGAATGTCTAGATGCACTCAATGCTGCATGCATCTATACACAGGGTGTGTCCAGGTTTACTGAATCTTGGCTGCACTTGGTCCAATGCTAAAACGACCTACATACAGGGACAGAGGCCTCGTTTTCTTTTACCTACATAAAGTAATTTATATTACTTTATGTCAATTATTTTGTAAAATTTTCTGTTACCTCGTTATCTTTTACTTCCCAAACAATGATGTTTACCTATAAACGAACCTTGTTGAGTCGAGCTTGAGCCTACTCCAGTCTTAGAGCGAGCCAAGCTCGGCTTGAATTCTCTATCAAGCTCGATTTTGAAGTGCTAAGTTTACTCGAGCTTGGCTCATTTGCAGCACTAGTTATTGTTGCATGCACATTTCTCAGAATAAGAACTAAACATCCTCTCTAAGATCCAATCTTTAACTTTATTATTATTTATTACTACTACTACTATATAAAGATTTGATTTGATAGGTCAGCTTGCTTATTTTGGCCTCGTTTAGATGGAAAAAAAATTTCAAACCGATGAATAGTACCATTTTCGTCTTATTTGACAAATATTGTCCAATTGTGGACCAACTAGGCTCAAAAGATTCATCTCGTGATTTCCAACTAAACTGTGTAATTAGTTATTTTTTTACCTACATTTAATACTCCATGCAAATGGCTAAAAATTGATGTGATGGAAAGAGAGTGAAAAAACTTGGAATTTTAATGTCATCTAAACAAGGCTTGTTAAAAAAAGACAGCTTAGAATAGACAAGTCTGCCCGGTCTGTCTACCTATATGCTACGACCCTGCCTTTTCCTGTGAAGGAGTAGCTTTAGGAGTGGGTTGCTGTTCTGCTAAAACGTTTGATAAAAACAGCTTCTCCAAGCAGATAAGAAGGCTAAAATATTCGCTGGTTTATTGTGCTGAAAGTACTGTTTGCTGGTTTATTGTGAGAGAAAAACACTGTTAAATGACTGCTGATTCTGATAAGTCCAAACGAACAGAGTGTATATCTATAATACTCCTGTTTTTTTTTCTTCTTTTATTTATTTTGTTCTTCCCCTTAGCCCATCGCTCTCGGGGAGACCGGGGATCCCGCGGCGCACCACGAACTCTTCTTTCTTCTCCGCCGCCCCACCGCTCCCGCTCGGACTACCACCACCGCCCCACACCTCCCGTCGCGCCGCCGAGCGACGGCGCGCATCCGCCTCCTCCGCTCCGCCCCTCCCGCCCTGCCTCCCGCGCCGTCTCGCTTCTCATCGCCGCCCCGCCTCCCTCCGTCGTTCCTGGCCGCCGGGCTTCTTCTCCGTCGTTGGCTACGCGCGTGAGGAGGGAGGAGGAGCTGCAGCGCGTGGATCCAGGGGCAGCGGCGTCCATCCCGCGTGAGAAGGGAGAAGGAGCCGGTGAGATCTACTTTTTTCAGCTCCTCCATCTCTCGCAGCTCTCTCTCAGCGCGTTTTGCGGAGATTCGTCGGTAGCGACTGCGGGGCAGTCCCAGGCTCGGCGGCGGCGTCAGCGGCTCCCCCTCCCGCCTCTCGCCAGTCGCCTCGTGCCCGCCCTCGCCAAGGCTGGAGCCAGCAGCCGCTGCTCCACCAAGGCGGTCGCGCCGCTTTGGGAGCGCTTATGCCCCAAAGCGAAGCGTTACCTGTCCGCTTAGCGCTTCTGCGCGCTGAAGCGTGTGCTTAGTGCCGCTTTTTGGAACCCTGATTTTAACCTGTTTTAGCTCACTTCATTAATTTTATCCTGTTTTATCTCACTTCATTAATTTTATCCTGTTTTAGAGATTGTGAGGGGGCAGAGAAGATGACATTTCTTGTTTGAGGATGGGCAACCTGCAGCAGCTCTATCTCTATTATTAGGATTGGATCCTGGGAGATGGCCGAGGGGGCGAGGTTTCATGGTATGATAGGCGGAGGTGGTGGCAAGGGGATGCAAGACAATGAGATCAATGGCTTCTACAACATGCCGTATTACCAAAAGTTTGGGGAGGGCTCTCACATGTCTGTAGACAGCACCGATGGCTTCAACCTGACCAATTGTGCTGGTGGTTCTGTGGCCATGTCAGTGGACAACAGCAGTGTGGGCTCCAACGAGTCCCGCACGGTTATACTGAAACACCCAGGCCTCCGTGATGCTCCGACTGCAAGCTATTCAGTCGGCAATAGTGTCTTCCGCCCAAACCGTGTGGCTGCACACACGCTAAATGAGGATGCATTGGCCCGGGTTTTGATGGACCCAAATCATCCTACAGAGATACTCAATAGCTATGAGCAGTGGACCATTGATCTGGGGAGGTTGGACATGGGGGATCCTTTTGCTCAAGGAGCCTTTGGGAAGCTGTACCGGGGAACATATAATGGAGAAGATGTTGCCATTAAGCTGCTGGAGAAGCCTGAGAATGATCCAGAAAGAGCCCATTTGATGGAGCAGCAATTTGTGCAAGAGGTTATGATGTTGTCTAGGCTGAGTCACCCAAATATTGTAAGGTTCATAGGGGCGTGCAGGAAATCAATCGTGTGGTGTATTATTACGGAGTATGCAAAAGGCGGCTCAGTCAGGCAATTCCTGGCGAGAAGGCAGAACAAGTCAGTGCCTTTGCGGTTGGCTGTGAAACAGGCGTTGGATGTAGCCCGGGGAATGGCATATGTTCATGCATTGGGATTTATTCACAGAGATCTGAAGTCAGATAACCTTCTGATTTCAGCAGACAAATCCATTAAGATTGCTGACTTTGGAGTTGCTCGTATCGAAGTGAAAACTGAAGGGATGACACCAGAGACAGGAACCTACCGTTGGATGGCACCGTAAGTTATAGTTTCCCCTTACTGAAGATTGCTCTATGCAGAAATTTCTTTGTATCTCTGCATCTGTAATGCCTGGCATTTAATTTATTTTGAAACACAATTTGCATAGCTCACAAGTTCTCAGGCCTTCACTCCAAAACAGTACTCCCTCCATCCCGTTCTAACTGTCGTTTTCGTTTCCCGAGAAACAACTTTGACTAAATATATATAAAAATATTAATATTTATGGTACTCCCTCCATACTGGTAATTCAAGTTGTTTTGGACAGCGACACGGTCTCCAAAGCATAACTTTGATTTCTTATTTTTTATAAAAATATTTATTGGAAAGTGATATATGTATATTTTTATGAAAGTACTTTTCAAGACAAATCTATTCATATGGATTTCACATTTCCAAACTCAACGACTTAAAAGTTATTCATAATTTATGTTCCCAATGTTTGACCCAAGCCTTGTCCAAAACGACTTGAATTACCAGTATGGAGGGAGTACATAATTAATATCATTAGATAGATCGTTGAATCTATTTCCATAATAAATTTATTTAGAGATACAAATGTTGCTAATATTTTCTACAAATCTAGTCAAATTTATTGGCACGCAAACCGTGGCGACAGATATTTAGGGACGGAGGGAGTACTGTAGGTCAGTATTATGTTGAATAGCTGCAAAGTTCCTGAAGTGCAGGTATTCAAAATTTTCAGACACTTTGGTAGTCTTACTGATTGTACATCCAACTTCACATACATAATTACCGGAAAACTCAAGTACTCAACTGTGCATGCTGCATAGCTGTCTTTTGGATTACTTAACTGTATTATTGAGTGTTCCATTATGCATTGCTGTCCAGGTTTTCATTATACTAGCAATATATACTGTTGCATATTGTCAAATCATGTTAATGGGAGTGAGTTGCATGCTTATGCACAACACAGTGGATAGACTAACTCTAAAGTTATTATGGACTATCGTGTCCAGTTCCAATTTTTTACTAAACTATTGCTGAGGTTGCACACTTGCACTTATTTTGTCCACAGTGGGGAAGGGTGAGTGGCGACTATACCAATTATAACAAAAATAACTGAAAAGATGTTTCATTTTTGTAGACATGGTCTAATTTGTTTTTGGTTACAATAAGAAATCGGAGATAAATGTTCAACTTGCCATTGCCTCACTAGCAGCCAGTTGCTTCTGGAATTTGTATTTTCTTAATGCCATGTGTATAGTATATGATTTGGTCTTCTATTTTTCTTTGCAGGGAAATGATCCAGCACAGGCCCTATGATCATAAAGTTGATGTCTATAGCTTTGGCATTGTCTTGTGGGAGCTAATAACCGGCATGCTTCCCTTCACCAACATGACGGCCGTTCAGGCAGCTTTTGCTGTTGTAAATAAGGGTGCTCGTCCGGTAATCCCTCAAGATTGCCTGCCTTCTCTAAGCCACATTATGACTCGTTGCTGGGATGCGAACCCAGAAGTTCGCCCACCATTTACTGAGATTGTCTGCATGCTTGAGAGTGCTGAGATGGAGCTTGTGAGCAATGTGCGGAAAGCACGCTTCCGCTGCTGTATTTCTGAACCCATGACCACTGACTGAAGTGGGAGTTGGTGGCTAGATGACCACAAAGTGGGTAAGAGAATGGAGTGGGAAAAGGATAAAGAGCCTATCTCGTGTATTTGCGTCAGTGCCAGGGTCTCTTCTGAAGACCCTAGGATTTGAGCTTCCGTGTTGTTGCATTCTATCTTGTGTAAGTTGCATAGCTGGAGTAATCTCTTCTGAAAGTATAGGTGATGTTTCCTTGTATGTAACAAGATCTAACTCTAATGGAGCTTTCCTATGTTAATAACATCTGCCTGTTCTTGTAATCAGCATGTTTGCTTGCACCATTGCTGTTCCTTGCCTTTGTTGTTGACCTACGTTCCAAGACTACTGCTGTTTCTGCAGTTCAGAATGATATATATAACTTTAGTTTTCGGTATGCACTTCAGAATGATATATGATTTAAGTTTTTGGTATATGTCTTTCTCTTGTGTATGTGTCACCATCTGTTGACTCGTGCAAGTTTGCTTGCACCATCGCTGTTCCTTGTACTTGGTTGTTGACCTACGTTCCAAGACCGCTGCGGTTTCTGCACTTCAGAATGATACGGGACTTCAGAATGATGATATGGCTTTAGTTTTTGGTATCTGTCTCTCTCGTGTATGTGGCACCACCTGTTACCGAAGTCGCACATGGACTTTTCATGCGGCCATGCTTGTGTGGAGTGTGTGCCGACCATGGACATTTTATTTTCTGGAATTTGGCTGGTAGTTCCAACACGGGAAGCTGTATAATGGTTTGTCTGGTTGGTTGCACTGAAGACGGGATTTCCGTCCGCCACATACGCATGTGGGTCAGGGAGGCTTGTATGGAGACAATCGTGATGGTGACCAAATTGTATGATTCCCCACACCTAGAATCAAAACATCTGTTTGATTTGGAGACAAGATTGATTTCTTTACTTGGAATTATACCATAAATTCTTCTCCTATTGTATCAATAAAAACACAAAAAAAAAGCAGCAGGAGCTGAAGTCTTTCTAATATGTTGATGATGTCAGTATTGTAACAACAGCTTTTTTTTATATTATTCTATGAAAAACATTGAAGAAGCAACAACAATATACACAGACACACAAAAAAAGGTCCAGATTCATCAAGTACAGTTTCAAAGATACCCAACCGTTGACATCATCGTCATCAGGGCAGTAGAAGTGTAAAACTACAATAGTACACTTAGAAAGCTCCAGAGTAGTCACACCACAGGGGGCAAAAAAACAACAGAAAAAATGTGTCAATCACAGGTTGGAACTGCATATTAAACATAAGCTGGCCTACACTCGGTTCAACTTAATTCAGGGATGGCCAATAAATATGCAGATAACATTAACAGAGAGATCCTTATGTCCGGTGGTTGATTGACGAACTTTCCTGCACAAGCCCAGGCCATCTTCATGGCTATTTATCCAAATGATCAAGTGGCGTGTTTCTTTCACGCTTAATTTATCTGGTTTACACCAAAGAAACTGGGCTCATAGACGTTGTTGCTGGTATCCATGGTAAAACGAACCAGCTGAGACTGAGGCTGAGTAGCTATATGCTGTCCATCAGCGCATGAAGCTGGACCAGAGTTCCCTCCGTGTGATAAATGAAGGTCACTACTGTTCTCGCTGGCACCAGTAAATTGGATAACGCAAGATGTTTGATGTACAGGATCAGGCAATCCACAAGCGCCAACTGACAGAAGAGAGAGAGCACGCTGAAGATCCGGTGCTCCATCGAATTTTGAAGCAGTTATAGACATGTCCGGACCTGCACAACCAATCATTCAGACCACCCATTGGGGCAACACAGAACATCAAAATGCAGAAGTTGCAGGAACGGCATGGCAAATGAAATCACATGGTTCAACATACTAGCATGAAAAACAAGCATAGGTGGACAACCGTCAATTACAATTTCTAACTCTAGCACAGGAAAATGTAAGTGCAAGAGAGTCAAATGGACCTGCAGTTTATTAGTAATATCTTGCAAGCGAAATGAAGTTTATATGTCATCCATAAACGGAACAAGGAGTAAGTATCTCAACAGTGATATAGAACTTCAGAAACCTAGAATACGTGAAACTAAACAAACAAAATAATGCTACCAAATATGATATTGATAGAAAAACATCTACTTTTTCTTGGCACTCAAAATCCATCATCGCTAATAACCAACTCCCAATACCATTTTGGAGAAAATGGTATCAGTCCCTGCGGCATTCTATTTCCCTTAAATCTAACATAATCAAGTGTTTGGATCCTAGACTTACACGTGAATACAACTGACAGTCCAATTCTTGTAGTATTCTTCTTTTTCTGGGAGAAGAATCATGCCACCTAGTACCTACAACAAAACATCCACTAGCCCAGTATGGATTGAATTATGGCAAGGAGTTCGGTGTTCTTTGTTCCACCATACATTCTATGTAGGCTAAATCATATGAACAACTACAAATATATTTTGACTTGTAAGTTCACAAGCTTCTGCAACGAAAATTCAAAGTACTCGTGTAATAATAATCAGCTTCCCATCTCTACAAAACTTAGTAGCGATGAGGGAATGACTAAAAGGTTCCTTTTATGTGTCAACTATCCAAGATGTTAGGTAAGGTCTGACTAAACCAGAGATTCTTTACAACCCTTTGTCAACAAATATGGTGAACCAGTTAACAAAGCAAATAACAGCTTCTTCCTTGAACACATTTCTGCAGCAGGTAAGAATAATGTTTGGAAAATCAAACCTTTCATTGGCCAAGGCTCATCTTTGCCATGGCTAAGTGTTGGAATAGCACTGGACATGTGAGATTTATCCAAATGAACTTGTCCAGTAATTGTCCCAACTTTTGTTGATACCTCTCTTGTTTCCTTTGCATGAGGGAGCTTTAAGTCAGATGAGCTGTCCCATGGAGAAGTGAAAGGTCTTACATGGCTAACAGGAGCTTTATTCCAGACGAAACTTATTTGCCTCCTATCATCTGCAGTGGCAGAGGAGTTCAGGGATAAGAACATTTAACTTTACAAATAGGAGGTAAGAAGGTAGAATAATATAACTGAAACACGATAATCCTAGCTGTATAGTACAAAATATATAGATTACTAATCATGGTACTCTCAAGTCCAATGCCAAGTTTGTATTTAATACCATGAAGAAACACAACAGACAACTTATTACAAACTATAAAAGATAGAAAGCTTGCCATTTGCGCAACGAGACATCTATTTGGAAGTTGTACATGCAGATAAATTTAAGCATGCTAAGAGCCCATCACCACCATTTTGCCAGTGTCCACTGATAGCAAATTTCAAACACTAGTTAAGATATAAACACATTACCAAACAATGACGAAGGCAGCCTTGCAGAGTCAAAGGTGAATGCATCTGGCTGAGGCTTTCGGCGGCGGGCATTGTGATCAGACAGACGCCTCCTGCAGCTCCTCTTCTTCTGATCAAACTCTGACAGGGCATGGAACCTGGATTACCAGAACCCAAGCAATCAGCCAAAACAAAATAGGTCCTAAGTATGGTCAATTGCCATGTAAAAGTGCATACAACAGATATATGCCTGCAATCTTTATACAGTAATAATGGAATAAAAATAGATACAGGCCAAAAGCATACACATATATCGAGAGCCATACCAAAACTGGGGCCTTGTTTAGATTGAAGATGTTAGAAAAATTTGGAACGTAGCATTTCATTTGTATTTGACAATTATTGTTCAATCATGAACTAACTAGGCTCAAAAGATTCGTCTCGTGATTTATAACTAAACTGTGCAATTAGTTATTTTTTATCTACATTTACTGCTTCATGCATGCGTGTAAAGATTGATGTGATGGAGAGAGTGAAAAAATTCTAACTTCTTGAGGCAATCTAAACAAGGCTGGAAAAGGGAAACAGGCAGTGCACAGCCATTTCACCCATGCGTACGATTCTCCACAAGTACAGCAGTACTAATAGTGGAAAGGAAGCATCTTTCACTCCCAGATCAGGAAAAAATGCAGTTCCGTACCAAACAAAACCCGCACAGCCGCGCACGCAGCCTCACACGCCGTACACTCACAGACACAGCATATAGCCACAAAGAGAACACGTAAAAACACCTGCTTGTCCAAACCAATCAACTAATCACGCGATTATTGCAGCCCAAAAGCGCGACCCATCGTTGCAGGAAGCAATCATAGGAAAGAAGGCGGAAGCAATCGCACAAAGCAAGCAAGAGCAGAGGTCTGGGGGCAAGCAAGAAGACGACCCACCGGCTGCACTGCTGGCAGAAGCGGCGCTCCTGGCCGGCGACGATGACGCGGGGGGACTTGGTGTGGGCCTCGCAGACGCGGTGCTTCCGGTGGTAGTCCTTGACCCTAGTGAGGTCCAATCCGCACCCCTCGACCTGGCACCTCACCTCAGCTCCCCCGCCGCCGTCCTCGCCCCTGGCGCGCTTCGCCTCCCGCTCGTTCCCACCGCGCCGAGCCGGCGCGTCGCCGGAGGAGGAGCCCGAGCCCGTGGCGGCGTGGTCTCCCCAGTCCCAGAGAAGGGGAGGCGAGGAGGCGGGCTTCGGGGCCGTCCACTCCATGCGGCCGGGGCGACGATTTGGGCTGGTCAATTCGGATTTGGGGATCGAGAAGAGAGGAGGGGAAGAGGAGGTGAACAGTGTGGACTGTGGAGAAGAAGCGATGGGGGAAGGAGAATTTGGAATAGAAAAAAGGCAGGTCTTTTTTATATTTGGACCTCCTTTTTCTTTATTTTCCCCTCACTTTTTTGCGTACTAATGTATTTTCTTTACACGTTTTCTCTCTCTCTCTCTCTTTTTCGTGAAGATCTTTTTTATCCAGACAATTCTCATTTCGCGTTTGCGTTCCTACAAAAGATGGGGTACGTATATGCAAACATGGTGTTCACATTCAGCCTTCGAGCGGGCCGTGAACCGGGGCAAAAGAGAACAAGCGCAGGCTTTTCACTCGACGTCTTCACTCTTCACCGTATCCTGCATTATCTTGCTGCAGTGATGACTTCAGAAATGGTTACTCGTCAGCCAATAATGTTGATTGCTTTGTGCTAGGCTGCTAGTGGGCCACTTAATTAGCTTTTGATTAAATAGTTTAGTTGAGACGTGAGGGGCTTTAGATCTCTTCTTCGGCTGCGGAAACTTCTTCCGTCCTTAAATATCTGTCGTTTTCGCTTCTCGAGAAACAACTTTGACTAAATATATATTAAAAAACGTTAATATTTATGATACATAATTAGTATCATTGGATAGGTATTTGAATCTAGTTTTTTTAATAAATTTATTCGAAGATATAAATGTTGTACATATTTTCTATAAATTGAGTCAAAGTTATTGACATGCAAATTCTGACGATAAATATTTAAGGACGAGCATGTAATAAAATAAACAGACAAGTGGGGAGGTCAGAGGTCGTTTTCCTGGCTCCTTCTTTATTTCCCCTCATCGTCAGAACACACACTGCCTCCCTCCCTTTTGATTGATGGATGGACATGGAAGGAACCATCGATGGGTATGATCCCCCGATGGTGAGGTGGCCGTGTCAGTCCGACGCCTCCATCCACCACCACCCCCTTATTTATGAGCTACCTATTGCGTTACATATGTTAATTAATAGTATATATACATCTTGGCCCTGTTTACTTCATATACAAACCTAAAATATTTCCTCTTTCACCCATCACATCGAATCTTTGAACGTATGCATGGAGCATTAAATATAGGTAAAAAAATAACTCATTTGCATAGTTTATCTGTAAAGTTCGAGACGAATCTTTTGAGTCTAATTAATCCATGGTTAAACAAATTTTATAAAATAACAACGAAAAATGCTACAGTAACTTTTCACCCAATTTTTCTCAACTAAACACATCCCTTATCGCCTCACTGCTCGATTTTAATATATTTACTTATGTGGTTTGCGCTCAAATAGAAGAGTCAACCTAGCATTCTGCCCAAGTGTGCTGTAGGAAACAAAGAGGACGAGCTCACCGTTCAACTTCGATCTCAATATACAGATGCGGATGGATGAGTCTTCTCAACAAAGTTGCAGAGGATTTATTTCCCTCTATGTGGCTTGTTTTTTTATGTGGCTTGTTAGACTTGGGTTTTCTTTCTATACAAATCTGTTAAAGACTTATATATAAGCAAAAATAATTGGGATCAATTTTCAAAAAAAAAAAATTGGGATCTTTTTGAAATGCAAATACTTTATACAGATATAACCATAGGTTATTGATATAATTTTTCTAGAATTCGGTTTTAACCAACATTTTTTGATTCATTTTTAGGTTTTTTTATACTACCAACATGTATTACCTTCCAACGAAAATATACATAGGCGAGTACAGACACATGAACATACTAAAAGGGCATAGAGAGAACACCTATTCAAACCTTCTTAAATAAGCGAACCTAGACAAAAAACAATTGCAAGTAAGTTCTTCTTTGGGATCTTGTGTGCTACCCGAGGATGCAGCGTTTGGCTCTTTTCCCTCGTTGCCGATGCTATCACCAGAGAAAGGAGAAGCCGGCAAGAACCCCAAGGCCAAAGGTACCACCATTGCATGAAGGCTTTGAACCAAGCCGCAATAAAGTCCCACCATGGAGGATTGTACAAGGCAACCTATGCTTCTCTGACCATGAACCTATGCGCATCACCGATAAGCAGCAAGGATAGTTTACTCACATGTCCATCCCCCACAAATCCTCGAATCCACCATCCATCCCTCTGTTCCATATCAATGACATTAGCACCATACTTGGTCGAAGCGCCATGCACGAACCTTCTAAATAGGAACCACCAAGATCTAGGAGGAGAACCATCACCGGTGTAGACACTCTATACCCTATCTGCAAAGTAGGAAGCAGGAACTGAAGTCGTGTTCGGGTTAGGATACAAGTACCCCAAACAATGCCTTGCAACTTCGATCTCATACACTAGGCTGATATTTATTCAGATGCTTCTATAGGCTTTATTGGACTTGGCTTTTGCCTCCGTAGAAGTTTTGTGAAAAAACTTGTAACTTGTACTCCCTTCATTTCATAATTCATTCTAACTTTTCTAGATAAATATTTTTACCATGTACCTAAGCATAATAGATATCTTGGTGCATAGCAAAAGCTATATATTTAGAAAAGCTAGAACAACTTGTAATTTGGAACAGAGGGAGTATCAAGTAACCGAGTATCTTTTAAGGTACAAGAATGAGCTTTACATGAAGAAGCTAATATTAATGTATCTAAAGAAAACTTTAATATTCCAAAAGCAGGTCCAAAATGTTGCCTTGCGTCGCTCAGCAGGATTGACCGTGATTTTTTTCTTTCAAAAATTTTGCCATCCAAAACTACATACATTACAAATGGATGGACTATTAGATGTTACTCCGTACTTGATTGTAATTTGCATGCAGTTGATTGGAAGTTTCAATTTTCTATTGAATGAGCATATATTTCTATAGGAATGCACATAAATCACATGGTTGATGCCAATAATTTGCCAAGAAATACAACATGAGGAGTGGCTCATGCTTGTCTTCGAGTACGTTACTACTATGCAAAGAATTTATAGAAGTGTCTGCGTTTCTCTCTAGCTAGGGTCATATTAAAACCCATCTTAAAAATGTCCACCTGGATTAGAGCCCCAGGACAACCCTAGAAATCAATTTCTATGACTGGTTCATATAAGAAAATCACTCCTGAAAGTCTTCCTATTTTCAAGGCCGGTTAGCATAAAACAATCGCCGTGGTTTTCTAGAGGTGGTTTCTTATGCCAACGATGACAATTACATACCACATGTGTATCATCATAGAGAACAACTTGGCCTCCTAGACATAGGGTGGACCGGGTCGATTGACTGGAGCGACATCTATGGTCCTTCGTCTACTTGATGCACAAGGTATATATACTTTTAACCCAATAATTCAGGGTTTTGTAGTAACGAACTAGAAAACATACATGTACACTGATCAAGGAGATATCCATTAGTAACCTTATACCTCAAGCTATTCAAGGTGGGGTAGGGAGCCCATGATTGGTACCTGACAACGTAGTTCTCAGGAACCTTAGTGCACAAGCAATGCAACTCATCATACACTGGATGTTGGGCATGCTCATTTGAACCGGTATAAACTCTCTATCTCTTGTGCTATCATCTAGATATGTTATGCGTAACACGTTCCATAATCACTACCGGTGGTAAAAACATTGTCACTCTCTTGAGCAAGCAAGCCAAAAGCTGGCCAACACAAGCCTGAGATAGTCTCGCTCATCAACCAAATGCTTGTTTGTCAATTTCCATGCTCAGCTAGGCAAGGCGAGCGATGGAGCAAGAACCAAACACACTCTAAAAGATATAAATATTGCTTGATTATTGCTAGTATTTATAATTTCAAGTTGAAACTAGAAAGTTCTCCAATCTTTATTTTGTTGAATAAACATGGTTATCCGTTGAAACATGATTGTAAATCACATGAATCATGCACTATCGATTTGCCAGGAGATCCAATCCTGGTGCAAAGCAGCATACGTATGACCGTACCACACCTGTATCCAAATTACTTTGGATACATATTCTACTCATCACATTAATTGTTACCTACCATACAACATGAAAATTAGGGCATGTTTGGATCACTGGACTAAAGTTTAGTTCGTCATTGGATAACGGGCTAAACATGGACTAATTAAAAATTTCTTTTTTCTAATGAGTTGTACTCATCGATTAGCCTCTACTAGTTTTTGTTAGACCATGATTAGTTAATATTTAGATCTTCTATTTGGCATCCAAACACATGGACTAAACTTTAGTTCTTGTCACTAGTGAGAGGTTTCAAGGTTGTTTTGAGTTTTCATATATTGAAAGTGCTACCTATCACAGGAGCATCTCCAATAGTCCTTAAACTTACCTCTAAATTCTCATTTGGAGAGCCTTTTGGATAAAAATTGCTCTCTATATATTTCCACTATCCAACAACTTATCTATATCTTGTGCAAACTAGTTTGGAGAGTCAATCACACTCTTCATCTTTGACTACTGAGAAATCAAGAATAGAGGATTGTAACATTTGGAGATCTAAATAAAGAAGTTGTTGAAGAGGTTTTTTTTACTAAAATCTCTATTCCTATTGAAATGGAAGGATATAAATTAAAGAGATTCTTGGAGTTGCTCTAACAACATGAATTACTCCCTCCCTACCATTACAAATTTCAGTTATATATTATTTTATCATGTTTTGAGTTCGGATATTTGGAAATGGTACAAATAGGTTTGTATCGACCTAGAGAGTAGTTTGATAATAGTATATACATTATTCTTTGTGTTACAGTTATACGATAATAATAAAAAGTAGTGCTCAAATGAAGTTATGTTTCAAAGACTCTGTCAACGTTGTAAACATCAGTTGTTAATTTGTGACCGTAGAGAGTACACGATCACTTATAATTCGCTACTGAAAGTTCCAATGTTCTAGAGAACGAAGAACAAACATTTCTACCGGAACATGCATGCCGTCAAACCACATGGAGCATGCAAAGAGTTTGCCAGGAAAATTACCATATGATTTTTTTCCTACAGGAACATGCCGGCAAACCACATGAATCATGCAAAGAGTTTGCCAGGAAATATTGCCATACGAAGCATCAAATAAAGCCGTCATCAAACAGGTAGGTGAGGAGGCAACAGGCAAGGAAGCAATGGACTGGTAGCCTGGTAGGACATCCATGAGAAGAATAGACGAACCAAGAAACGCCCTAGCTAGGGCCCATGCGTGAACGCGAGCATCCAGCGACTGGCTAGCTGTCCGGTTTATAGCCGTCCATTGAATCCGATTGGTCGACGACGAGCCGACAGGCACACGATGAGGGCCATGCACTGTCATCGTCTGACGCCGGCCTAGGCGGCCATCAGTGCCTTGACGGATAGCAACAGGCCGGCCTTCTCCTGCAGAATAAATCCAATAATCCATTCTGAAAATAATGAAGAGAAGAAAAACACGTGCATGAAGATAAACAAATAATCTCCCGTCTAGCTGGGATTATTTGCATTGGATTCTTCTTCTTCTTCTTCCAGACAACGATCATGCATGCATATGCAGAGAACTTGATCGAGCTGGGCTTAATCTTCTAGCACATCATCACTGGGCGGAAACAAAGCCCACTTAACGGCCTCCCTGGGCCACCCACCGAGTCGTCATTTCATACCTGAGTCTGAGTTCGAATCGGCCCATATATATACCAGCCCTGCAAAACGTCTGATCCACGGATCCTTGTGTTTTTGCGGCCTGCACGCATGCATGCACTTGACTGCAACTGCAACCAAGAAAAAGAAATGACGAACCTGAAGCTGAACCGATGGTCATCAGCAGAGTCAAAGAACGCGTTCACACGGGCACCAAAAGCTCAGCAATTCAGCCGCGACAGGGGAACAGAAAGCGCGCGACAGGTCACTTCAGTTAGGAAAAACTTTCACCATGGATGCATCTTTCAGCAACGGCGACCAGCAGGGATGTCTAGTTTCAGTGAGAGTCGTCGTCAGTCGACGTATGTGACTGAGCTAGCTAGCATGCGTTGCCTCGGCGAAGTTAACCGTCTTTTTTGTTTTTTAGCCCTTTTTTCGAAAGATTTTCTCAAATACGCCCCTGACGGAAAGATTTCAGAAAATGGACCCAGGGCTTGGCGCCATCCACGCTGGCGCCAAGGTAACACAGCTTGGCGCCATTGATGTTGGCGCCAAGCCCCCATGCCACTTGGCCGACGACGCCGAGCTGGCGCTGACGTGGCGGCACCTTGGCGCCGTCACCGTTGGCGCCAAGCTTGGCGCCATCGTAATTGGCGCCAAGCCTGGCGCCACAATTCACGACGTCAAGACCCTGTTTTAAGAACTCAAATTTACCGTGAGATGGACATGTTGAAATTTGTTAAGTCTTGATATTTACTAAGGTTTAGACATAAGTAAATTGGCTAAGTCTGAAAATTTACCATGAGATGGACATATGCAAATTTTACCATGACTTGGATATTTAAAATTTTGAGATTAAGTCTTTAAATTTTGCTAAGTCTGGAATTTACAAATTTTGGCTAAGTCTTTAAATAACTAAGTCATGGTAAAATTTGCATATGTCCATCACATGGTAAATTTGAAGACTTAAAATTTTACCATGACTTGGATATTGCAAAATGGCTTCATGTTATGGATTTGGATATTCAAAATTTTACTTGGGGCCAAAATTTAAAACCAAAATTTGCATAAGCCCATTTCATGATAAAATTTGCATAATAAAATTTGCATATGCCTATCAAAATTTTACCATGAGATGGACATATGAAAATTTGTTTAAGTATGAAAATTTACCATGAGATGGATAAAGTAAGCTTTTTGCTGTTTTGGAAACTATTTTCGAAGATCCAAATGAACTCCAAACTTGATGAGACTTGCTTCATTGTTTCCACCATGAAAAGTACTTCAACCCATATTAAGGAATCCAATTGAGCTTTCACATGAATTTGGAAGATAAAAGGTCACAAACATAGCAACTCACTGCTGTCAATCCAGGACTTAGAATTATTTCTAGGGCTGAAAAACAGCAGCTGATCCAAACTTCGAGCCTCTGTTTAACAAGCTTACAAGTTGATCTAGCTCTTGGTCCAAAAACAAAGTTTCTTCTATATAACATGAACTACAACTTTCATTTAAGGTCCAACATCATAACTGGTATAGAACTTACATTTCTACTCTGACCAAAGTAGTATCGCGATAAAGCTTGAATTGTCCGTTTTGATCCATTCGAGCATTTTCTGGGCATTTGCTCAACACGAACCTTTCACGACTTTTGTTGTAGAGTTCATCTAGAGTCTTTTGGGTAAGGTTTCAAGATTTGGTTGATGACCTATATTTCCATCCACTTAATAATGCAATTCTAGCACTTAGTAAAGTCATTCCAACAAGCATATAACTTATCATTTCATGTGACTTTTTGATTCCAAACGTCATGAAACTTTGCCCATAGGTTGACCTTAACATCATCATCTCCACTTAATCTATCATATTTGAGCTCAAACCCACTGCTTAACTGGTGGCAAACACTTCGGGTGTTACATCTAACATATTCAGGCCGCAGCAAAAATCCTGACTACCTAATTTTACCGTGAGATGGACATACAAAGCTCTAAATTAACATGACTTAGACCCTAATTTTTCTATGAGATGGACATATAAAATATTGGCAAAGTCTTAATATTTACCATATGATGGGCAACGTAGAAATTGGCCAAGTCTTGAATTTTACTATCACTTGACTATGCTAGAATTTCACTAAGTCACGTAAAAAGGGCTTCACGTTAAGTCATGGAATTAGGTCCAAGTCATGGTAAAATTTTAAATATCCAAGTCCAAAATATGAAGCCCTTTTTTAATATCCAAGTCATGGTAACATTTTAAATTTCTCAATGTCCAAATCACAGTAAAAATCCAGACTTAGCCATATTTCCATCCCCATCCCATAGTAAATTTAAAGACTTAGCCAAATAAATCTGGATTTTTGCTATGGCTTGGATATGTTAGAATACCAACTACCATGTGGTAGACATATGGAAAAATAGCTTTTTTAACATGACTTGGACATTTACAAATTTGAAATTTTACCATGACTTGGATATTGAGAAATATGACAAACTCTAGAGTTTTTACAGTGACTTTCTATTTGATCACTTAGAACAACCTTAAAATACTTAGGATAAAAATTGATATACATAGTAACAGGTCTATGACGCCAGGCTTGGCGCCAATGACGATGGCGCCAGGCTTGGCGCCAATGACGATGGCGCCAAGCTTGGCGCCAATGGTGACGGCGCCAAGGTGCTGCCACGTCAGCGCCAGCTCAGCGTCGTGCGCCAGGTGGCATGGGGGCTTGGCGCCAACGTTAACGGCGCCAAGCTGTGTTACCTTGGCGCCAGCGTGGATGGCGCCAAGCTCTGGGTCCATTTTCTGAAATCTTTCCGTCAGGGGCGTATTTGAGAAAATCTTTCGAAAAAAGGGCTAAAAAATAAAAAAGACGGCGAAGTTAACGTCAAGTCGACCGAAACGGATGGCGTCCCCGACGCTGAAAGGTATAATAGCTCGATCGCTCGTTCAATTCAGCTCGGTTGTGGATTGTGTGGCTGTGCGGCGACCACAGGTGAAAAGCGCCTCGCGAAAAGGGCGCCGCGGATGGAAAACAACGCTACTAGCTCGTCTTGACCGGAGACCCAACGACCGGATCTCTTTTTGAGTTCAGTTCAGTTCCGTCATTCCGTGCATTTACACGCCCGGGTTTGCGTTGTTGAGAGCTCAAAGCTTGACGTTTGTTATTCCAAATCTTCCATAAAAGATTCAACAATCTGAAGGAAAAAAAGGTAGTAATTACTTTCTCGGTCCCAAAAACTTGACGTTTTAGAATTTCTATTTAGGATAGATTAGTGTTCAATGGAAATTACTCAAACACCCCTATTTGTTGAACATGAGTCATTCTAATTAAGGAATAAGCTACTGATAAAAAAGAATGCATGGAGGCATACATACCGCAATCTCAAGCTGATATATGTAATTTTCTAGGTGGAGGGAGAAAGTACAATAATTGTAATGTTCATATCAATTAGAATAGCCTTCCAGAATGTATAACCGTCTAAAAAAAGGCCAATACACCTACGCTGTTGGATCTTTTTGAGTGAGACTGAAGAAGATCTGATATATGAGATTTCGCAATTTTCATATGATAGAAAGCTAACTTATATTTATGGGACACTCTAGAGAAGAATCTCCCAGTTAATTGATTTATCTAATAAGAACAAGTTCTCACTTTACATCAGTTGCATTTTCCTCTTCTTTTTGAAATAGAAAAAACAATTAATATATGGCATATGTACACAGTAACTAATAAGGAATAAAAAAACACCACTTGCCATGTATACATGAGGCGACTTAAACGTAGGATGTTATTTATAATTATAATTATCTACTTTTGGCTTGTGCCACTATATAGGGAGCGTAAAGTGTATACACGCCGCATAAAATAAATTCCGAATTGAAGAATATTGTTTTTTAGGGAACCATAGTATCGTCAATTACTCTAAAAATCCTTTGCATCTAGACAGGCCATATATATGGCTAGATTGTCTTGTAGTGAAACCATGTATGACCGATGACTAGTTTGAAGTGTGAACCACACTTTAGTTTGCCTGAATTACAAAATAACTTTAGGGACCCTCATTATGCCTAAACTAGTCACATAATAATCATCCTTGTTCAAAGATCACACAAAAAGGTAAAGGAGAGGGCAATGAAAGGACAAGATTTCAGACACTTCCATGCATAGATTTTGTCCCTTTAACAAAAGCTTCCAGTGTGCTCTTTCACCACTAGTATATCGGGATCCATTGACAAACAACTCAAGCATGTTCACACCATTCAGAAAATGTATCGCTACATCATGATTAGAAACCAAAGTTACGTGTGAGGGGTACGTCTAAGGTTGCAAGACGAGCTTTGTGCTTCATCTTTAATCATTTCAGGCCAAAGATGAATTTTTTACGGTAATCTAGCTATTAAACTTGGTTGCTTTGCCAAAGAACAAACAAACAAATAAACTCCCTATTTAAATTTAGACGGATTATACAGCTATATTGTTATGCACCTGTATCTTTTTTTTTTGCAAATTGCACAGCACAACATAGACCCTCACAACACGCACACACTCACCCTTACGAAGGCACAACGCAAATCCTACTCATACGAGCATCTTCGAAGACTAGGCTGGCAAATCCTCGAGATCGAAAAAGTCATCACAGGTGTATTGCTGTCGACGGGAACGTTGCCTACCACTAAAAGCACAACACCGTTAAATCCTAAAAAAATCGCTCTCACGCGGAGTCCAACCCAGAACCTGAGTTACTACTAACCCACTAGGCTACATACCTAATAATAATAAGAAAGAGGATTCTTGTAACCGTCTTTTTTAAAGGAACAGTGGAGCAGAGCTCCCCAACATTTCATTAAAAACAAGAACGACCAGTTACAACCGAGATGTGTGGTCATTGAATAAATCTCCGAACCATCGTCCAGGTGATCACACAACAAGCTGTACATTCCGTTGCAAATGCACGAACACGTCTACTAGATGGTACATAGTTGTATTCCAAGACATATTGAAATACATGCCGATCCCTAAATGAATCTTCAAGCTGCAAATCGACTACTCCACAACAAAATGAATGTAATATTGCAACACACGGACATATTTGCTAGTAATATATACTCCCTTCATCCATAATTAAATAAATTCTTAGAGTTGTTCAAAATCAAACTTTTCAAGGTTAGACCGAACTTATAGAAAAGAGCGCCAAGATTTATGACACCAAATTAATTAGTATTATTAGACACATTAAAAATTATATTTTTATAATATACTTATTTGGTATCATATATATTTACATTTTTTTCTACAAATCCAATCAAATATTTAAAAAATTGACTTAGGACAACTCTAAGAATAGATTTATTCAGGGGCGAAGGGAGTACATAATCAGTAGGCACACTATACAAATAAATTTTATGGACACCTGCGGTTTATTCTAGACACAATTGAATTTGGAATCAATATCCAAATAAAAATATCCAGTTAGGCCTACTCAATATGTGAACATTTTCTAGAAAAAATAAATTTCCATGAACAATTTTATTCTGTCTGTGAACATTTTCTAGAGGCGGCCCAAATAAACATCTGGCTAGAAATCAGTATGTGAACCTAAGCTCTTGGACCACCTCTAGAAATCAATTTTTAGAGATAGTTCACGTAGTAAAACTGTTCTTAGAAATCTATTTTTAAAGCGACTTTTTTGCAGTTTTCAAGACAGTTGACTTTAATCAACAACCCTTTAAATCGATTTTTAGACTTGGTTTCTCACGTCAACCATCTCTAAATGTCGTTTTTAGGGGTGGCTACAAACCATCCATATTTAAACGGTAATGCTAGGTATAGGGCGTCCGTATGTGCGGATGGTGCCGATGGTGGGCCACGACGTAGGTCAACATCCACTCGCCCCCAATTATTCTAAAAAAAGAAAAATCTCACCTCACCGTAGCACCATGACACCTCTCCACGACCGCGCTCCGCCTTGACGACGGCGCTCTCCACCATGTTTCCCTCTCCACCGCGCCTCCCTCTCCATCGCGCCTCCGCTCCGCCGGCCGGCATCTCCTCTGTGCCAGAACATGGTAGCATGTCTTCCTCCCTCTCCACTGTGCCTCCCGCCCGCCGCGGGCTTCTCTAGCGCACGGACTCGCCGCAGCCTTTTCCACGGGACCTTTTGCTCCCTCCTCAACTGGAGCAGCGAGCTCTGCGCCACTACCGAGCTCTACACCGGTGAACTCCGCGCACCGATGAGCCTCTATTCCCAAGCAGCAAAGAGATATTGCACTGAAAGCGCATGTTACAAACGTATGTTTCAAGTGTTTCAGATGTTTTAGATATATGTTGCAAGTGTTTCATATAGATGTTGCAAAAGTAGATCGGGACGTTGTATATGCTACAAGTGTTTCAGAGGCATGTTGCAAAGCGTTTGTTCAAAGTGTTTCATCTGTTTCAGATGTATGTTGCAAGCGTTTTGATCTAGATGTCGCATATGTTTCACACATATGTTGCAAGAGTATGTTCTAAATGTTTCAACTGTTTCGTTCTTTGCAGTAAGTATTTTTATGTTGCAAGTGTCTTATCTGGATGTTGCATATGTTTTAGACATATGTTGCAAGTTTATGTTTCAAATGTTTTATCTGCTTTAGACTTATGTTGCGTTCAAGTGTTTCATGTTGCAAGTGTTTCGTGTTTCAGCGGTATGTTCAAAGAGTCATGAGGGCATGATCCGAGCTCTGTGGGAAGGGGCGCGACGAACCGGGGGCGGCAGATGGGGCACATAGCGCGCCTGTGTCCTGCGGATGGGACGTGCTCGTCCTCATCCAGGCTTCTAGGTCCTGCCCGCACGGAGAGAGGAGGGGGCCAGGGGGAAGGAGTGGTGGACGCAACGGGGTGCATGTGTGCGGGCGGGGCGAGGCGGACTGGAGCAAGGTACGTGTGCGGGGCGGGGCGAGGCAGACGGGGGACAGACATGCGCGTGCAATAGCAATACGGTGGATATCTGGGCACTAGTAAGTCTCATATTTAAATGGCTCATTTATATAATTGGTGACTTTGGGAGGTTTTGAAAACCACCCCTAAAATAGACTTTGATCATGTCTAAAAAACATTTTTGTAGTAGTGACTATTAGTGAGAGATCCTCTACAACTTGTATGCTACAGGATCTAACTTTACATGATTAGTGCCAGTATTTTTATATATCATTATAATAACATCGTACTAGTATATAAGAAAGTATAACCACATATTCTATGCATATTTGCACACTTAACATACATCCGACCCTAGATAGTCTAGTATGATCATATACACCATATACATACACACTTCGTCGGATTATATACAACCTAAACATTGAGATACACATCAACACATGTAGGAGTAGGTACAAGAGAGGGAGTATATATTTGTGCGTGTGTGTTACCCGATTATCCAATTATTAGCTATTGATTCTGATGAAAAATAAAGTTCTGTTTGTTAATACACTTGAGTTAGTTCCTGACCGCAGAATCTGAGGCCAGTGTACTTAGGGTTTGCATGATTGGGATGCTACAAATAAAAGATCTAAGAATCTGACAAATTAAATAACAATCAAGGAAAGGTGTCACTGGTTTGCTAGGGGCCGGGGCATCTCCGAATGTGTGCTTGAAATGTAAGCTATCTTATGCTAAGTGGATGTATTTTTTAAGCTTGACTAATCAGTGAGCTAAAGGTTAAATACCAGCTTTACTCGGAGCCAGATTAACTATGCGACGCAGCTTTCCTTTTGCACGTTATTTTTTCATATATCGGATCTGCAAGTTAGTAACCCACTAAACTCAGAAGCAGCTTCTTCCAAATACATATTTATTTCAGAATTCCTTATTGTATATGAACATGGGTTAAGTTCAGGACTGAAATATATAAATTAAATAACAATTCTAAATCATTATTCCTTTGATTCTAAGCAAGTCTTCCATGGAGAACCACCGCTTAACCAGCATATGTCTAAAAGGGTACTAACACTACTACAGAAACCCAATCACCGCTGGCTAAAAAATTCATCACGACCAGTTTCACGCCTTGGCAGTGAATGTGGATGGTGATGTCCAGCTTCATCTCTGGCAGTTTGAAATCATCGGTGAAAATTAATTTAAAATATTAAGGGGGTGGGGCCTAGGGGCCACCGCCACCCATGCCCACCGTCGGTGTCCGCTTTCACGCCTGCTGCTGCTCGTGCTTGAATTTCGGCTGCCATCTCCGGACACGCTATAGGGCCACCGCCCCTCGGGCCAGATCAAGGCCGTCGTCGCTGCACCCTAGGGCCGCCACACCGCCACCACAGTGGCTTCATAGGTTCACATCACCACCACTACTGCCTCTATGTCGTCGTGCTAGGCCATGCCGCTAGCCCAATCTCGCTTGCCAAGCCGCTGAGGGGCCAAAGCAGGAAGGGGGTGGGGGCGGCATAGAGAGGCAAAGGAGGATCTTGGGTCAAGGACTGCCGCATCTCTGGGGAGAGAGAGGGGGTTGGGAGGGTGTGCATGTGAGGGACATGGGGGGGGGGGGGGGGGGGGGGCGCTAGGAAGGACTGCATGGCTGAGGGCGGCTGCGCGGCCCGGAGAGAGATGTGGTCGGGAGCTCGTGTGTGAGGAAGCTCACGTGGCCTAGGGTCTGTGACCGGTTGTATAGCCAGTTCCATTGTGAACCGGCGGTAATATATTTTCATCAACAATTTTAATAGAATCGACAGTGAATATAGCAATAGTGAAAATTATTTTTGTAGTAGTGACATTTATTCAGAATAATATTGTCCAAATAAAGAATTCTCGGAAACTAGCAATAAGGTCATTGGTTCATTATGCTTTTGCCTTAAAATAGATTAGTTGACTTTGTTATCAGAGTGCTGTCTTTTCGTTTTGAATCCATGCGCATGATAAAGACAAGACGAGGTTATTAGGCTAAAAGATAAGCACCGGAAGCCAATAACTTCTTTAACAAAGAATCACATCGACTAAAAACGAGTATATGCTTAATAAGGCTGCTATTGTATCGTGTTGTTCATATCAGAATATTGTTTTTCCTAATGAAATACACGAACAGTGTGTTCTAAAGGAAGTCAGAATATTGTCTTTATGCTTCCACTTCAGTGTGTAGGATCACCACTCACTGGAAAGTAGCATACATTTTGATGAACCGGATGATGTTGATGTCGAAGTATCAAATTGATAAGCTATATCAAAATAGATGATGTTTTATTAATTTTTTGGTTTGTAAGTGTTAAACATTTTTGTGAGGTAATATCTTTTACCAAATGCTTATGTTGCTCTTTATCGAAAAAATGCTTATGTTGCTTCATTTTATAAATGATTATTACTATAAAAATCAGCATTGTTAGGATACTAAACAAGATCTGTAGTGCATTTCTTTGCTAACAGTAATGAATTTAGGTTATGATATAATGTTTGTTTGATCTAATAAAATATGGTGTCACATTTGAAAAAATTACAAATCTTCACGAGAAAACTACTCATATCCTTTTCTAGCTAGAGCCCATGTGGATATTAATAAAGATATCATAAATCAAGTAATAATAAATATTTTGACTTATGCATATTATATTAGCAAAGTAGTTATTGTAAATTATTATGATGAGTTGGTCATGCAGATTGAGATTAGAGATTGACCTCGAGCTCAAGATCATCGTAATTAATAGATTGAGCCAAATCGATCTAGCTAGAATTGTTTCATCTCAACACACTGACATCCCTAATTTACCACCCAGTGTCTTCATAGAATAAAAAATAAGTAAATGTAATAGGTAACGAATTAAAAAATTAGGTTAAAAATATTCACATTATTTTGCAATGCGACCATATAGCTAGCAAGCAGGTGTAATTCATTTCCATACTTCATCCTTTTTTTATAGGTTTCTTATTGCTTAAGGAAAGCCACCAGCTAGAGAGAGCTATAATAGATCAAATGAACCACATTTGGAGAATGTTTCAGAAGAATCTTTGCTTAATTGTCAAAGAAGGAAGCATCTATTCCCTTGTGGATAAAGAAAATGGCAGGGAGGGTAGCCCATCAGAGCTTTACAATGTTCTTACTCATCCTGTCTACTTTTTTTCCTCCTAAAATGGGACCCCGTGCTGAAGCTTGAAACTAAACCCTAGTTTGACCTTTCACAAACTTTACAATTTTGTTTGGACTTGGAGCCGTCATTGGGAATTCTTTGGTGGTGACGTAAGCATGCATGCTCATGTTGAGTGACGGACATGCATATATCAAAGGAAAGTGATGTTGCAGCCAAGATCAGAACCTGTGCTCTTTTGATTCTGTCATAGAATCAATATCTACGGAGGTAAGATTAGGAGGTTTAAGGCCTGTTTAAGACTGCTTTGCTCTGCTAATTTCAACTTCGCTTTCAGAACCACAAATTAAATGAAACAGGGTAGCTCCATGCTCTCAGCTCCAAAAAAGAAAAATAATTGAATCAAGCAGTTCCGCTTTTTTTTGTGGAGCTCCAAAAACTCTATGTGCTGTTTGGTTCAGTGGTTGCAGGGGACTGAAAATACTATTTGTATGGTTGACAGTAGGAATTCTTTCCATTACCATTACAACACTGTTATTCTTCTTGTCCTCAGAGGATGACGACGACGCCTTCTTCTTTGCTAGCACGGGGCGGGGGCCTTGGTGGGATTTGGTATCCGGTCGGTGTCGCGGCAAGCACATCTAGCACTGGCGCAAGCGCACAACCGTTGTCATTGCAGAAGCCTTGGCCGGCATTGTGGCAGGAGCTGAGGCAGCGAGGGTGGTTGGCGCGGCGGTGGTGCTGGTTGTTGATGGTCACTAACACCCAATTTGACCATCAACATTCTACACAAAACTAAGGTAAACCATCATCATATGTGCCATATTATGTTTATAATTCACCTAGTTCCACTTGTACTTGAAAAATTTATTTGTATGCAGGAAAAAATCACAAAAATGGACAAATGATGTGCATAAGAGGCAATGGGACGTGGCAGGGGGCTGTGGGCCCACAATGCCACGTTGGCTGACGCCTAGGGGCATCGCCCGACGGCCCCACCCCCTGCCTTGTCACCGATCCATGTGATTGCCAAGGTGTCACCTCCAGGAAGCCTATCCACGCTTGATCCTACGTCGGTTTGATCCGAAGGTGGACGTTGAGCTCCCACGGATCGCCGCGTCCACTATCATTGACTCGGAGGGGCCAAACCGACCTCCAAACTGCCATTCTGACCACAACAACTGACCTACCTGCCATGCAACCGCCTCCAAGGGCCAACCATCGTCGTTGCATGGTAAGGCGGTGGGATGGACGGTCGGCCCGCCCGACGCCTCCCTGCCTCTCCACCCCTCATCTTCGTCTACAAATACCCCCATGCCCTCTACACAGTATAAAAGGGGCTTTGGTGCTCAATGGAGATCATCACTCAAGCAGCTCTCAAGCATTCCAAGTGTTCCAAGCTCTCAGAAGCTCTCCAAAAGTAGTAGCTTAGAAGTAGCAGCTAGCTTGTAGTGATAGAGTAGAGCGGAGTTCGCCTCGGAGTCTGGAAGAGTCTTCTAGTCTGGTATAGCTCCTTTGCAATCTTTCTTTTAGCATTTACTTTATTTAGTACTTTACTTTGTCAAGTACTTTATTCAGTAATATAGCGTTTAGTTCAAGTCCGATTTTGCTCTTGTTTATAATTAGTGAGCCTAGGTGCTTGTTCTCTGGCATTTGCATCATTATTATCTTAGTGTTTAGTTCGTTCATCGTTAGTACTTGTTCTACCGTCTGGTTGGGGTGTTTCAATCTTATTTCATCGGAGCTCGGATCGAAACCGCGAGTTTATAGATTAAGCATGGTGCTTAGGCTATATCTTGCCTGTAGGTACGGCTAGATCCCTGGATATATTGTGGTAGTTGGCAGGTGGTGACAGCCCTGTCCTTCCTCTGTATTCCACCACGTTGGGTCTAGTTATTAAAACGTAGAGCTCGTAATGTTTTGTGCCTGATTGAATTTAGGGCAGGTACGCCCCTCGTACTAAGGTCGTTCTCACTATCATTAAATTACTTTTGTTGCTTTAAGATTACATACTCTACTACTTACACTCAGCTACACTACATTTGTAGCTACCTCTGTCTATGTGATCAAAATCCTTTTTATCTTTTTCCGTCCATCATCCATACTACCCTCATCACCCTCGTGTTGCTAGACATACTTACTTAGTCTACCTAACCAGTGTCCAAACACGTCTTCCCGCCTTCCTTTGGGAAAATATAAATTCGACACTTGGTTCTCACCAAGCGAAGTGCTATATGATAGTTCTATGCGTTTGCGAAATCCCCTTTCCTATATACACACATACGAACCATCAACAAGCATTTCTGGCGCTGTTTGCTGGGGAAGGCAACTGGTGCGTGTTACCAATCTGTCATTAGGTTCTGCTAGCTAGGTCTCCGTCTTAGCAACCTTCTTTTCCTTTTTATTTTTCTATTTTTAGTTATCTTCTTTTCTTCCTAGCACGGTCATGGCCAATAGGACCATCCGTGATTTTCTGCCCCCTTGACTGCTAATGTAGCCACTAGTTCTAATGTCATTAATGCATACACTCACTTTGAGCTTAAGCCCGCATTGATCATGATGGTGCAAGCAAGTCCTTTCTGTGGTAAATCCCACGAAGATGGTAATGCACATCTCCAATATTTTTTGGAGATCTGTAGTACTTTTACTGTTAAGGAAGTGACCCAAGAGGCCATACGTCTTCGTCTTTTCTCTTTCTCTTTGTTGGGAAAAGTGAAACAATGGTTCTACTCAAACCGCAATGCTGTAGATACCTGGGACAAGTGTTTCAACGCTTTCCTAGTTAAGTTCTTCCCGATGGGTAAGACCAATGGTCTTCGCAACAAAATCTCTAGCTTTCGACAGCAAGCTGATGAGTCAATTCCCGAAGCCTAGGAACGAATGCAAGAGTATGTTGTCGCATGCCCACACCATGGTATGGAAGACTGACTTTTGATCCAGAACTTCTACCATGGCTTAGTTCCATTGGATAGAAGCCATTTAGATGTTGCCGCTGAAGGAGCATTCTTTTCGCTTAATGTCACAGATGCGAAGGCATTGATCGAGAAGATGGTTTTCATCCAAGGATGGAGCGATGAACGACTACAACCCCACAAAAGAGGTATGCATTCTCTTAAAGAAGCTGACATGCTTGCAGCTAAGGTAGATTTGCTTGCAAAAAGACTAGAAAATTGCGAGAAAATGAGTGCCTAAGAAACTGTACAAGCCATGGACACCCACATGACTAGTGAAGTTTGTGGAGAGACCGGACATTCAGGTAATTTCTCCAAGTGTTCCAAGCTCTTAGAAGCTCTCTAAGAGTAGTAGCTTAGAAGTAGTAGCTAGCTAGTAGTGACAGAGTAGAGCGGAGCTCGCCACAGAGTCCGGAAGAGTCTTCTAGTCTGGTATAGCTCCTTCGTAATCTTTCTTTTAGCATTTACTTTATTTAGTACTTTACTTTGTCAAGTACTTTATTCAGTAATATAACTTTGCTTAGTTCAATTCCTATCGTGCTCTTGTTTATCATTAGTGAGCCTAGGTGCTTGTTCTCTAGCATTTGCATCATTATTATCTTAGTGTTTAGTTCATTCATCGTTAGTACTTGTTTTACCATCTGGTTAGGGTGTTTCGATCTTATTTCACTAGAGCTTAGATCGGAACAGCGAGTTTATAAATTAAGCGTGGTGCTTAGGCTATATCTTGCCTGTAGGTATGGCTAGATCCTCAGATAGATTATGGTAGTTGGCAGGTGGTGACAGCCCTGTCCTTCCTCTGTATTCCACCATGTTGGGTCTAGTTATTAAAATGTAGGGCTCGTAGTGCTTTGTGCATGATTGAATTCAGGGCAAGTACGTCCCTCATACTAAGGACGTTCTCACTATCATTAAGTTACTTTTGTTGCTTTAAGATTACATACTCCACTACTTACACTCAGGTACACTACACTTCTAGCTACCTCTGTCTGTGTGATCAAAATCCTTTTTATCTTTTTTCCGTCCATCATCCATACTACCCTCATCACCCCCGTGTTGCTAGATGTACTTACTTAGTTTAGCTAACCATAGTGTCCAAACACATCCTCCCGCCTTCCTTTGGAAAAATATAAATTCAACACTTGGTTCTCACCAAGCGAAGTGCTACACGATATAGTTCTGTGCGCTTGCGGAATCCCCTTTCCTATATGCACACATACAAACCGTCAACACTGGTATGGCCTTGGAGGACTTGAGCATAGGTGCAGCCATGGTGGCAGATGTGGGTATGAAATGCAACATATAGGAAAAGTGGCTCGAAGCACACGGAGGCGAGTACTGGGGCGATGATGCTGATTTTTGTCTGTAAGTGCCAACTCCATGAGTGGATAACACAGGGAGGAGAGGGGGAACCAAGTTGTATTGGGCTAGATCAGTTTGCACTACAATTTGTTACCACTGGACCCTTCCAAACGCAAAGTAATGCTAATAATTCACGTTGTGAATCGATGGAAGAATGAATGTGTTGCGGGTTCAAAACCACAATGAGCATTGTGTTGTTCGTTGAAGGTCGATGTTTGGATCTCCAGTGGCTTGAGCACTCAAAACACTTATGGACATGTTATCCTAGTTTGGGCATCTGAGCCCTACGTCTAGCAGTATGGTATTCTTCATGATAGGAATGCTCAATCGAGTGTTCTTACAATGGAGAAATCAAGAGAGAGAGAGAGAGAGTGGTAGGGGATTGTGCTGTGCTATCCTAGGGTTTTTCGTTGGTATGGTTGATCGATGTGCTAATCTTTCTCCCCTTCTATGAAAGCCCATGCCTCCCCTTATATACCGATGAGGGCAGGGGGTACAAAGCGGATGGATCCTAACCTAGGGCTTCTCGCCTTGGGCTTCGGTCTCCGTTACCTTGGCGTCATCATGGTCCTTCTTTATCTTGTAGTTAGAGCCTGACAAAACCTCAACCACCCCCTGACACCTCTGCTGCAGCTCTATGCTGACCATTAGGTGTTGTCTGCCATAGCGGTGCCTTCCCTAGGTGGATCTTCTCAACTTCTTTGACATGCCAGGCTCCTTATTTCATCCAGAGGGCCTGCCAGGCGGGCCTGGAGCCCCTCCTGTCGTGGGTTTCTGGAGCTCCTTGTCCTGATGTGTCACACCCCAGGCGTGACCCTGCTACCGAGGGAGTGGCCGATAATGCTAAGGGAGGTGTAGTGCTTCTACGCTTGTCAGGCTATGAGCGTCTAACAAATTCTGGAGTTAGCTTGTAGTCTTGGCTCGAGATGTTTGTTGGCCCCAAGCCAAGGTTGGGATGGCCACCAGGACAAAGCATGGCCAAGGTTCCCCTTTGGTCGGGAATCCCTGTGTTCTGGCTCAGCCCTCGAGCCCCGAGCGATGGCGGCTCTCGCCTTCTTGGGCTTGCCTCTCTGATATCAAAGCCCCCTCACAGGATGGTCGTGTATAGGCTGCTGAGCCATCCCTTTCCTACCCATGGGTGCGCGCAAGCGGACAGAATGGGTGTAGCCCCCGAGCCCCCAACTGGTTCAAAGGGTCAACCTGGGGGTTAGTAGGACTGTCGTGTCTTTAATCTAGGGACTTAACATACCCCTATGTTAGTCTCTTGTCAGTATGTATTACACACATACCAACATACATATGTATGTGATACCCCTGTGGTCAAGAAAATGAAAACTTTAATCAATTTTTTTTTAAGTTGAACAAATTTCGAGCTTGTTTATGAGTAAAATTTATGTTGCCGTAGAAACATTTCATCACATGAGCACATGATGTGCAACTCACAAAAGGGACCTTGCAGCACCTCTATGAAACTTGGTTTGACCGGTTTTATAATCTGACCTAGCTGGTTTGAACCTTACTTAGCCTATTTTGTAACCTAGATTAGCTGGTTTTGACAAATTAGTGCCACTACGCCAGATCTGATAATCACTACCAGGTCAGAACCCCCATCCTTGCTAGAATCCATGCCGACGGAGGCTAATAGGAAGTGATGGGGTGGTCTATCACTATAGGGTGGCCGACTCAGCAGTGATATAAGAACATCCCACTATCGGTTCAGAGCAGAAACTGGTAGTGATATTCATATCACTATCATACTGGATCATAAACTACAGTGACATGGTTAGTGACATTACCGGTTTAGGCCATGACCCAACAGTGATACTCATGACACCACTGCTGGTGGTGGGATCATGGATATGCAAGCGTGCGTGAGAAGTTTGAAATGTGTAACACATAGTCTAGTTGGGGGTCATCAGACCAATTTGGTGACACCGCGAAGCTCTCTGGTCAAGGGCTTTTGGCCTGGTTGGACCGACGCTCGGCACGGTCAGACAGCTAGCACAGACATTCACTGATAGGGCCACTATGGCAGGTAGTCATTGGAGGCGCGCATGCGTCGACTGTTGGTGTCCTCACTTTGGGACCGCTAGGTGCGTAGAAAGCTACTGCTTGGCCCAAATGGCTAGTTTGGCCCTCCCCTATATAAATAGAAGGGGTGGCTGACCTTTGAAGGTGTTGAGCACCTTGGGATGTGTTGCCCAAATGTTGTGCTTGACTTTGGGCCTCTACTCTCATATGTTTGATTGAGATCACATCCGATTGATTGAGAGAGCGATAATGTGTTGCATTGAATGATTGCATCGAGTGGTACTAGGTGTTCGTGTTGCAAGCTTGTGGTGCTTGTTACTCTTGGTGGTTGCCACTTCCTAAATGGCTTGGAGGTTGAGTCTCTATTGAAGCCCACGTGAAGGTTGTGTGTGGCTCCGGAGGAGCCATTGCGAGGGTTGTTGTGTGCTCGCCCGTGGGAGATCGCGAAGAACAACTCTAGTAGAAGCGAGGTGCATGCGAAGAGCATCAAGTGGTCTGGCCAGATTAAAGTGCTAGAGCTCTTGTGTGAGCACACCTTGAGGGGTGAGTGTTGGCTTATGGTCCACCACTAACTAGAGGATCAACGGCAACCCTTGGGCTTGCCTCAACAGGGATTAAGTGGTTGGCAAACCACTAAACCTCGGGATAAAAACCATTATCATGTCAACTTGTCTTCCCTTTGGTTTGCAAATCCCTTTGCTAGCTTTTATTTACTTGTTCATATACTTGTGTTAGTTAGTAGTTGTTGCTCTTGTGTAACTAGTTTACATGTGTAGTAAATTAGTTACTTTGTTGTGCTAGTTAGCTTATGTAGCTAAGTAGTTGTAGCTTTCTAGTTGTGCTTGTGAAGTGTAACTGGTGAGTGATGTTAGTGTAGTGCTAGTAGTGCTTGTGCTTTGAGCGCTTTACTTACTAGTATGTGTAGGAGTGCCCAGTGTGCTTAGTTGACTAGTTGCATAGGTTTGTGTGATTTTGCTAACTAGAATTGTTTAGGTAAGTTCCCACTAGCTCATCACCTTATTTCATCAATTAAGATCTTTTATAAGGTGCTTGTGTGATAGATAGAGGGGTGTAGTATTGGCTAGACCGATTAGTTTAATCCCGCATTTATTTTGGTTAGCCATAGCGATTAAGTTTTAGAAAGGACTATTCACCTCCCTCTAGTCCGTCATCTCAACCCTACAACATCCCAGCTCATGTGTTGGAACATAAGAGCGTTCACCATTTAACACAAGTGATCGTAATCATGGACCACTCGCACGAAGCCGCACCAAGAAACTATAGATGAATTCATTCCTAACTGATTATGATTTCATGATATATATAAGGATCGTATACTACCTTAGTGTTCTACATTGATGCTGCTTAGGAGCAAGCCACGGAGGTGGAGAACAAGTGCAACGATTGGGTGACGACGTTTCGACCAACAAGTGCTCATGTTCGGACCAGCACAAAGAAATAGTCATAACTCTTGATTCTCGAAGTCTCTAGGGGTTAATGAGTATTTGATGGAAAGTCTAGTTTCCAATGCAACAAACCCCATGTCATTTGAACTTCACAATGAAGAGTTATGACCAGATTAGTGGGGACTGCTCAAAAAGACTAACAATCACCTAGAAATTTATGTTATGGAGAACTTCTCATGCAAACATGTATCATTATGCACTCCGCGTCTTCGCCCCCTCCGACTCCACCCGTTCGGCTGCCCCTCCGATTCTGACTCCCACTCCGAGCATGGCCACGCGAGTAGGGAGGGAGCATATGGCGTACCGTGTCCACAGCGAGATCTATGATGACTTCTTCTGATTTTGTGATTGAATCTTTCATAGTTTGATGAACCTGTGATACACTAATATTTGATTGATATGTGAAGATGGAAGATGCAAACTTTGTCGATTGTTTCCGAGATGTGTGGTATCAAGCTGGCACTATTAATTGCGTCTAATGTCGTGCTTGGGCCTCAGGCGGAGCCTGTGGATAGCACAACATGGCATCTTAAGGTATTCGTTCCTATCGGACATGCTTAAATGGGCCCGTGCCATGTTGGATCGTGCCGTCCATTTGGCCATCTATACACAGGGCGGGGAAATGCCGTATCCGGCCGTGGTGCGGCATCGAGAATTGGCACGCTGCTGCCAGCCCCATATGGTGAGGACATGATCGGAGACCGCCGCCACATTATTTTTATATGTCCACAGAATATATATAGTGGTGTATCTTGTGTCCATGAAATTAAAGTACCTAGATATGTATATATTTTATGAGTACGTTGAGCGGAGTCAATAATTTGTATCTTGTTTCCTACTCCTTCCATTCTAACTGCTAAGATGTTTTGATATTTTTAGATACATAATTTTTGCTACACATTGCATCTAGATACATAATTAAAACAATATATGTAAAAAAAATCAAAACATTTTTATATTAGAACGGAGTATTACAGTACCACTCCTAGCTAGCTTAGCTTCATGCCGCACATTATGTGTTACTCGTCGGGTTCTTATAGTCGTCTGCTGCGCAGAAGTCCCGGTCAGCAATGTAAAGAAGAGAAAGAAGGAAGATGCATGGCTTCTATGTGGCCCACACGGGCACCAATGCCATGATATATATCGCATAGCTCTCCAGAACGTACTGCAAGAAATGAGGCTTTTCTGCTGCTGCCTGCTGGGCAGTATATAATATGTTGTCATGTCTAGCTACGTGCCCAACTACCAGTGCTTTTTGTTGGGTCTTTGTGCCAGTGCATGCTTCCATTTCTAATTCCCACAAAATCTACGCGCAATCATTTAGATATGATAGTGTCGCCGCCGTCGATCAACTCCTGCATGGATATATCTCTTCATGTTGAGGTTGTAATCGACAGCGCATGATTAAATGCATGACAGTTCAATGATACCATTGTTTCTCATCAATTCATGATGCAGCTTTGGTGAATGTAAAACAAAGCCATGCTTGCACTGCAAATTAATTTAAGCACCATGAACCTAGGGCAAAACCGCAAAAGTGAGATGTCATACGGATATGTAGCCTGCAGGCAATCTCATCGTATGAGATATATATAGAGATAAATCAAGTTTGTTGTGAACTAATAAATAACAATAAATATACATGTACATAAACTCATAGCATTTCATCGATCACTTCAATTATGTAGTAGTAGCTAATAAGACTGGGGTCAAAGTAGGCATCTTTTTGTACTCTAGATTGGGGTGTGTGCAGTGCCAACACCCCAACCCCCTCTTTCCGTAACGGTTTCTAATGATAGTTAAGAAACATGTAGGTCCTTACAGTTTTAAGATGGTAAAGTGCCCATATCCCTCAGCAAATATCATAGATTTAATTTATAGAACATATTTACATATTGAACTGCGCGCCTATTTGTTTTTCTAGCATGGTCAAAAAGGGACGGAGAATGGACACACTTAGTAGTACAAACTAAAGGTGGATAACTTGCTTGTTTCTAGCGCCAAAGGAGAAGCAATGAAAGTAGTACTAATCCTACCATGTGAGTGGGGCATATACAAAGACAAAATCCCGCAAGGTCGACTTCTTTATTTTGTCGATGTAAAGATTTGGAGCAACTCTAATATAGTGGTGCTCTCACTAACTAATATTATTGCAACTCTTAGTTTTTTTTTAAAAAAAGAATGAAAGCAACATTTTTAATTTCTTGTTTACTCGTGTGACACCAATTGTGTACCCTATATACATCATCATATTGTGTGAATAAAAAACATTATTACATTAGCTAGGAAGCGTATCAGGAGACTTTGGTATAGAAAATATATACTTCCTCTAGGCATAGGTGGAGCCAGAATGGTGGCAATGTGCCGTGAGCCACTCTAAAGTTTAATTCAAGCTTAACCTGTTGTACATAAGTTAATTAAAATTATAAAGATTGCACATGGACCACCCTCAACGGCGGAGCCAGCGCGGGGGGACCACCGTGATTCCTACATAGCCCCCCCCTACAAATTTGAGGAGGAAGAAGAAGGAAAGGAGGGGCGGGAGGAAGAAGAAGAGGAAGCAGCCCCCTGCCGTCAATCTTGCCTTCGCCGCTGACCACCCTGTAATTTGGCTTTACATCTAAGATGGATCATCTTCTCTTAAGGATGCATACCTTAACTATAAATCCTAGCTATAACACTACCTCCAAGCTCCATTCATTAGTTTATTTTGTTTGTCCTATTTTTTACTAGATGGAGTATATATTGTGCATGGCTCTTTGCACCATGATAAATATTAAATGGTCACTCCTCCACTCCCCTTCAGCATGTGTATTTTTCAATGTTCACCTAAACGGTAAACGTTAAACGGTCGGTGTGGGTCTGTGTAGCGTGTAAACTGTGTACACGGCGTGTACACGGTATTACACGGATTACACGTTTTTGTACTATGTTGATAAAATTAATTATTATAACATGTATATATGTCTAAATTTGGCTAAAAATAATTATAATGACAAGATGCAAATAAGTAATTTCAACTGAGAATGACTATTGAAATGTTTTGCATGTGCTTTGCATGAATTAAAATTGAATCCTTAAACAAGGCCTACAAAAGACATGCTCTATCTCCTAAACAGCATGCTACTCACCCGTTTAGGATGTTTTTTCCCGTGCCGTGTAGCCCGTTTCGGCCGTGTACACACCGTGTAGCCCGTGTAATCCCGTGTAGCGTGTAATGTACCGTTTAGGGGCTAAACTGCACGGTAACACACCGTGTACCGTTTACACAGCGTGTACACGGCCGTGTAGCCCGTGTAGGCGAACAATGGTATTTTTGTCGCCGATATGTCATTAGCGATGTTCATGTCGGATCTAACGGTTCTATCAGATTTTCTATCTCCAAATAGGCTATGGCCATGTTTTTTTTCTTATAATCATATTCTAATAACCGCTGCTTCAGGACTTTGAACTAACAAATTGAAAATAAAAAAACCACGTTGATTATAAGCTAAGTCAATTATGAGGGTTTATTTGTTAGAGCTCCTCCTTTAAATTCTCTGTGGAAGCTGATTTTTTTATAGAAGTGATTCTTTGACTGAAAAATGATTCTCTAGGATAAACTTTATGCATACGGTGTCTCTATATGTGGAGTGGATCAGGAGAAACTACTTTTGTCAGCTTCCAACCCACTAGTTCATTTTAGAGAATTACTTCACAGACTCGGCCTCTCATCTTTTCTGCCGAGAATTGAATTAAAGGAGCTAGCTAGAGATCGAGGGGAGACTTCGAGTTGGGTACGGCGGGTGGCTTTGTTTTCCTCCGGCCCGGGGCAGCTGGATAGAATATCACACACACCATGAGCTTTGTGTAGGAGAAGACTCCTAGAGACAGAAAGCAAAATGGAAAGAAAGAGAGAGAGAGACGGGGAGGAGAGAGAAAAGATGGAGCGACAGGAAACTAAAGCGCGCGAAGCGACCCCAAGGCAAAGAGAGAGAAAGCTAGAGAAAGAAAGGAACCACCCCCAGCCCGGCCCTCCTCAGCACACAACAAGAAGAAGCTAAGCGAGCTAGCAATCGAGGCAGCAGCAGCAGCAGCAGCACCACAAGGGCAAGGCCTGGTCCTCGTTCTCCACGCCCGCGAACCCTATTCCTTGTTCTTGAATCTCTCATCCCCAATCACACACCAGTACACACACGCACCACACCCTGCTGCAGCAGCTGCGGAGAGAGGAGAGAGAATTAATTCCATCGGGAGATCTCTCTAGAGAGAGAAGGAGAGGAGGAGGTGCGTGGGAGAGGGAGAATAGATAGAATGTTCCCTTCGAAGAAGGCCACTAGTAGCGCCGCTGCCGCTGCCGCTGCTGCCGTGAGCTCAAATGATAGGCAGGCGATGTGCGTGCAGGGCGACTCGGGGTCGGGCCTCGTCCTCACCACCGACCCCAAGCCCCGCCTCCGGTGGACCGTCGAGCTCCATGAGCGCTTCGTCGACGCCGTCACGCAGCTCGGTGGCCCCGACAGTATGTACATGTAGCTCGATCCTGCACTCTCATGACCTCTCTGGCTTGTCGTTTTGGTTCTGATTTCTGTCTTCTCTCACGCAGAGGCGACTCCAAAGACCATCATGAGGGTCATGGGAGTGAAGGGGCTTACTCTCTACCACCTCAAGAGCCATCTTCAGGTAGTTAGGGTTAGGTTTCCTCTGCAAGCTACCTGCTACTTCCTTCCTGTATGGCTGTATATATATTTCTACTTATGACATATTTTTAACTTTGTTTGTTTGATTGATCTTTTTGTGAGCAGAAATTCAGATTAGGGAAGCAGCCGCACAAGGAGTTCAACGAGCACTCAGTTAAGGATGGTAAGCTTAAGACAGGCTAGCTTCACCGGCTGACCGGCCAGGCGGCCAACACATCAAATTTCCCTGCTGCACGGTTCTATATATATAAAGATTCGCAATTCAATTGTGAAGAATCAAGTATACACACTACTAATAATAACTGGCCTGCTCACCTGCTTTTCAACCTGCAGCCTTAGCTACCATTCGTATATGCTTGAATATCTGTAAATATATATATGTGTATATTCATATAGCCTATGTGTTCGTTCATCACTTCCTAGCTAGCTGCATATACACATGAATACCGTACAGTTAACGTTAATCTCTTCAAATTATCGCAGCTGCCGCAGCAATGGAGATGCAACGAAACGCAGCCTCTTCTTCAGGCATGATGGGAAGAAGCATGAACGAGTAAGTTCATTTCATAGTAACTAACTAGCTATATGAAGAATTACTTTATGCACACTCCATCATCATCCCAATTAAGTTATTTTTTTTCATCTCTGGAAACAAAATTTATGCTTTTCTCGCTCTCTTTTTTTTTTTTTGCTCCTTTTTTCCTTTTGGGGATCTTGCATGATTTCAGCCGCAGCGTGCACATGAATGAGGCCATCAGAATGCAAATGGAAGTCCAGAGAAGGCTACATGAGCAACTAGAGGTAATCCATACTGCAAACTACTCCTAAAGCACATGAAATTCTCAGGAAGCTCGAGATCTTCTTTTTGAAGTATACGAGGAAGTTTACTTAACTCCACTTTTTGTGACCTTACCATATTACTACTCATGACCATGCATGCATTAACTTTACACATCCATCATGAACATTCTTAGGAAGCTTACCGCCACTACTATACCATACCTTGGTAATGTCCTTCACATGCATGTTGGGATGACCAAGTGGTGCATGCAGGTGCAAAGGCACCTCCAGATGAGGATCGAAGCCCAGGGGAAGTACATGCAGTCCATCCTGGAGAAAGCCTACCAGACCATCGCCGCGGGCGACGTCGCTGCGTGCCCGGCGGCAGGGTACAAATCCCTACTAGGTAACCACCAGGCGATGCTGGACGTCTGCTCCCTCAAGGACATGGGCCCATCCAT
Source organism: Saccharum spontaneum (assembly GCA_022457205.1). Lineage (NCBI taxonomy): Eukaryota > Viridiplantae > Streptophyta > Magnoliopsida > Poales > Poaceae > Saccharum > Saccharum spontaneum. The sequence goes on along the minus strand of CM039594.1, from coordinate 13,079,186 downwards.
GGGCTTCCCTTCGCTGCAAGACCTGCACATGTACGGCGGCGGCGGCGGCCACCTGGACCTGCAGCAGCAGATGGAGCGGCCGATAGAGGCCTTCTTCGCCAGCTGCGACATTGGGTCGCTGGCCAAGAAAAGGCCCATCAGCCCTTACGCCGACGGCAAGAGCCCGATGATGTGGGGCGACGACGAGGACGGCAAGGGCATCGTCGACCAGCTCCAGATGGCGCCGCCGATGATGGACGCCGCCGGCATCGACGTCATGGACTCCATCGCGGACGTCTATGGCGACGCCAAGCCCATGATGTCCGGCGACTCCACGGGGAGCAAGGGCGGCTTTGACGTCAAGCTCGAGAGGCCGTCCCCGCGGCGGCCGCACATGGGCGGCAGCCCGTCGGTGATCGGCGGAGGCCAGCAGACGAGGAACCTGTCCTACGGGTAACTAGCTCACTGATGATTAACCATCCGACCAGTGCTTAATTAACTCGCAGTGAAATTAAAATTAAAGCAGGCGAATACTATTAACCGGTGCAATGGGCTAAAAAATAAGTAAAGCTAGCTGGAGCAGATATAATGGCGGAGATACATATATAGCATATGTGTCATTGATCAGGATGATCTTACTGTGGCGCATCACTTGTTGGATGATGCTCCAAGATTACCTATATGTTCCATATGTAATTGTGTTGTTGATGGGTGTAAATGCATGTGTAACTTAATTGGTAATTTTGCATGCTGAGGAAACAAGCTTTCATTGATATGGGGCATGTATATGTACCCAGCTGAGGAACATGTTAATGGAACTGTCTGATACCTTGTATTGTACTGATGATTAATTCTTTTTGGCTTATCTGAACAATGTATTTCCATGTGACTTCTCATGTAAATGACATTCTCACAACCATGTAATCTTGATATTAAGGAACCTAACTCATCATATATACATATACTATTCATTTAGATAAGGCCTTGTTTAGTTCCTCTCCCAAAACTTTATATCCTATCACATCGGATGTTTGGACACATGTATGGAGTATTAAATGTAGACTAAAAAATAACTAATTGCACAGATTGCGTGTATTTTGCGAGACGAATTTTTTGAGCTTAATTAGTCCGTGATTAGACAATGCCGTGCTACAGTAAATATGTGCTAATGACAGATAAATTAGTCTTAATAAATTCGTCTCACAGTTTACAGGCGAGTTCTATAATTAGTTTTTTTAGTATCCGAACACCCCTTCCGACATCCCATGAAACATCCGATGTGATACCCAAAACTTTACACCCCTGGAACTAAACAAGGCTTAAATTATACAGTTTTGCTTGTACAAATATCTAGTAAGGGCATCAACGGCCCCCGTAGCTGTAAATATGATAACATTTATCGCAATGCTCTCTTCTAGTTTTCTTTACAATGAGGCCATCTCTACGAAGTGGTGATGTAATATAGATCATTTCAGATTCATGGCATCTCTTGCAACTAATCAAGCAGTACCCTTTGTTCATGCAGATGAGCTATATATTCTCATGCATGCTACCAACAAATCTAACTATAGTTAGCTAGGTTATAATTATAGTCTTGGGAAAAAAAGCACAAACCTATGCCAAGGCATCCCCATCTTTATTTGCAAAAAAAAGAAGTGTTCTTATGGTCAATATTACCATACAAAGAGCTAGAGTACAAGAAGATGCCTTGTTGTAACTAGAACTAATCATATGACATGATCAACTTGCAACATAACCATCAACATATGTATCCCTAAAAAGCAAAAAAAAAAGGTAAAAGCGATATGTAACATATATTTAACACTATTTGTGTGGTTATATGGAATCCAGGGAAATATATATTATATTGTATCTTGTTTTGCAAGACGGGTGCAAACACCGGATAGCATGCTACTAAAATAATTAGTACACATGCATGAACAGGAGAAAACAATTTTGCACTAGAGCGGCCTATCAGGTGGGCCTATAATAGATATGATGGTTCTACAGCATTTAAAGAGGAAAAGACAGAAGGCAGGGAGAGAGAAAAAAAAGAGAGGGGAAAAAACTAAAGTGAGAGAGTGTGTACTCATACTGCAAGCAAGCAAGATGCGTATTTCAAATGTGTTTCTTTTCAAGAGAACTTTCAAGGAACTGCACATCATATATATTGAGCTGAATGTGTATTTTGGATTAAATTTAGGAAAACAACAGTACGAACCAGATGCAAATTGAGGTGCCTCGTATAAGAATATATAGTGTTGAAAACGTGCTTAGGCTAGGCATGGTCGCGAAAAAGAACATATAGTGTTGGGTCCTGTGATAAAAAATGTGTAGTTAGATCCCAGATTTGAACATTGTGCAGATTTTTATCATGACTATTCTCAAATTCGTTCTATATATATTATCTCCTTGCGAAACTTCTAATAATTTTGTTGATAACTTCTCTTTGCTCTTGAGAAGTATTTTAACACACATGTGATTATTAATTAAAATCTAACAAAATAGATATTTTAATTAATAACCATGAAGGTGATATCAGAAAATCTAACAGAATAGATATAAAAAGGGACAAATTCTGGGTTATAAATATGTACACAGAGAAATTAAACCTCCGTCCTAAGATACGCTACAAAGAACATAGGCCATCACTACCCATGCATTCTATCTTCAAAAGAAGCAAAGCAGTGATAGCATATGAAATTAGTATATGGTAAAATATATGTGTGCACAATTCTCGAGACATTTGAGTCTGCACATCTCCCTATTCAAAACTTGAATTGATACATCAAGTTTAGCTGTAGCGCAAGTGGTTAGCACTGCATATACATATGCGTACTGTGTTTTGACAGTATTACATACAAACACTCGGACACCATCTGTATTTATGTTACCTTGCTGGGTGTTGGCTCCTACATTTCCTTTTCTATGTAGTCATGCATATTGACTGTTCATGCATGGGCATTTGTTAAGTTGGGCATACAGAATAACTTATTTTGTAGAATAACTACTGACCTTATTGGATAACTTATTTTGTGATATATATATATATATATATATATATATATATATATATATATATATATATATATATATATATATATATATATACTACTCTACAGCTGGCTATAGAATAACTTATTTTGTAGCCACTTTGAGTTATGATAATTACTATGCTAATTTATGTGATTATAGTAACTCCTTCTAAGTGGTTTACTATAATGTTACGGTAAATATCCACAAGTGTTATAGTAACACAACTATCGTAAATTAAGTATATAAATTATCGTAAATGGAGGTGGCTACAAAATAACTTATTTTGTAACTGCCTATTGAATATATATATATATATATATATATATATATATATATATATATATATATATATATATATATATATATATATATATATATATATAAAAGATGATATACACCAACCCTAAAATCATGAAAGAGTTAGCTACATACTTCCTTTCTACAAGAAACAGCCAATGGTGATGAAGAGTAACATAAGATTAACACTTCTTCTTATTGCTCTTGCATATATAACATAACAAAAATTATATATGTGCCAAAAGAAAAAGGTAGAAAAGGAAGAATAAGATCAACAATATATGGCACGGAAAATTGATAGGCCGACATATGAGAGCCACATAGAAAAAATAGGTTCAACGAACACCACGAGGGAGGCACCGAGCACCGATACTAGCCTCCCGTTGCTTGAATGAGACATAGGGTATCCCTATCTTTTACTCATCTTTTCCCAATGGGACAAAGTAATGCATTGTTCCATGTCCACTTCATGCGACATAGTCATGCTACAATATCCCTAGTACCCCTTTGTTGGTCATATCCCTATGCTTAAAACTGAAAACGCTCAACCATGACATACATCTGCATAGAAACCCTTTCTCAAACTAGCTAATGTAGAAAACAAAATAAGAAGAAAAGACATCTAAATCTAAGCTAAAGTGTACTTGAACCCCAATGACATAGATGTTACACCCTTTTTTCGAAAACACAAAGATGTACACTTAACGGTTTAAATGGTACTCAAAGGCGTAGCTTTGTGAGTTAGGGAAATCAGGGGTCCTTTATGTCTAATAGGTAATTGCAGTTGAAATCATTTAGTAACTAGACCATCAACCCATGCTCTAGCATGACCTAGAACCTTATGTTACTTAAGTATTAAAAATTTCATGGATAAATTTAGTACCTAGGTACAAGTAATAAAAAATGATTATCTTTATCTTCTCCAATCCATTTTATGATACAATACCCATTTAGATACTCTACAACTTGTATGTGGTTGTCATAAATTTACAACTACTCCATATATGTTTTATCCTCTGCATTGCATCTTTGTGGGTTTCTTTAATATGTATCTATTTGGCATTTTATTTTAAGTTATAGCAACTCTTGTTGCATCCTTTTTTATAACATCATGAACCCATATTTTGGCTTTCGTATTTTGATCTTATTAATCGTTTTAATTTTTTATCCACGTGTTTATTGAAACTCTAGTGCTTATTGTGTCTTATATTCGAAACATTCCATTTATATTTTATTAAAAATGGATTATAGTGTGGCTTACTAGTGATGACGATTAGATTTTATCAAACTAAAGGCCAAATGTTTTCTATTACCGTGAGGATTCTAGGATTTCTGTTTTTTTGTAGCATGTCTCATGTGGATTAACGTGGAAGCTCCGTTAGAGAACTCTAATTAGTAACATTAAGATTTGCCTCTAAATTAATTAATAGGCAATTGCTCCATATATCACTGACGGCACATGATCAAATTAAGTTACTGCCACCTATCATAATTAGATAACACTGTCCAAACGTCATCTAATTATGACCGAAGAGTGTATGTATGCTAGGCTCGGTTCCTATATCTGCTTAGAGATTTCATTCTTTTTCTCTAACAACGTAGAGGTTTCTCTCTGAATTGGGTAGCTTTATTTTGCCTCTTTCCTCCTCCACGGTCCTTGGTGCAGTTAAAAAAACAAAGGACGAAAAGAGAGCAGCGGTACACAAGCCTGGTGCATGAGAAGAAGGCGTAGCAGCAGTCAGCAGACAGGCAGATACAATGCAGAGATTTCGAGGAACGCCTTGTTCAGTTTGCAGATTCTCTCCCCTAATTCCACTATGCAAAAAGAAGATTCCCCGTCACATCAAAATGTCGGCAAATGCATGGAATACTAAATGTTGATAAAATCAAAAACTAATTACACAGTTTTATTGTACTTTGCGAGACGAACATTTTAAGCCTAGTTAGTCAAAATTTGGATAATTTTTACCAAATACAAACGAAATGCTACAGGAATTCTGCTACAGTGTTTTTCTCCCCAATTCACCAATCTAAACAAGGCCGAAGCTTCTGCTCGTATTTTACCATGCCATGCAGGACTGAGGGTGTGTTTAGATGGTAAAAAAGGTGTAAAAAAGTACTGTAGCACGTTTTGGCTTTATTTGGCAAATAGTGTCCAACTGTTGACTAATTAGGTTCAAAACGTTCGTCTCGTCAAGTACAACCAAACTGTACAATTAGTTTTTGATTTCATCTACATTTAGTACTTCATGCATGTATCACAAGTTTGATATGACGGGGAATCTTTTTTCGCATAGTGTTTTTTTCGTGGAACTAAACAGGGCCTGAGCCGAGAGTAAATTCCAAAAGCTGCGTGCGCAATGCCCAGATCGGCGTAGTAGGATACTGCTACGGGCCGGGTAGAGCACGGTGTCCGAGGCAAATCATCTTGGGGCGCATCAAAGCAACCTTGATTGCCTGTCCCTGCTGCTGCTGACCTTATTGGATTCTGTGCTGCCGGTGGGTCCCCCGGGCGAGGGAGAGGGACTGTGGCAGCCTTTGGAGTGAGGACTGGAGCCGCCGGGGATACAAGAGAAGCTTCGTTTATTCTTTCCTGCAGCGTATAGCATACGATTTGCCAGTAGCTACACTGACAGCCTACGGCTTGCATGTTGCATGGGTGGTGGCCCAGACAGAGACAGAGAGCACTGCATGCCTGCCCAGGGGCTGGGGCTGCCTGAGGCCGTGTTTAGTTGCGTCAAATTGGCAGCATCAAAATATACACGGGATTGGACACTGTAGCATTTCGTTTGTATTTATGAATTTTTATCCAAACATTGACTAATTAGGCTTAAAAGATTCGTCTCGTAAAGTACAACTAAACTGTGCAATTAGTTTTTAATTTTATCTACATTTAGTACTTCATACATGTGTCGGTATTTTGATGTGACGAGAAATCTTCTTTTTACATAGTAGAATTTGAAGGAAAATTTAGCATCTAAACAAGGCCCGACTCTCTATCAGCCTTACATGATTTCGGGGAGCGCCAAAGACACAGGACGTGAGATCTGGCTCATGTTTCACTGTTTGCTTTTACTCCAGTTTGGGAGCAGCAGTAGCAAACAAAGATTCAAGTCAGATGAAGTGAAGCGACCATGGAATCTATCTTACTCCTCTGTCAAAAAAAAAAGTCATTCTCGCTTCTAAAAAAGTTAGCAACATTTTAACTTTTACCAAATACTATATTTAACAAAATATTAATATTTATGCTACATAATTAGTATCATTAGGTAGATCATTGAATATACTTTCGTAATAAACTTATTTGGAGATAGAAATGTTGCACGTATTTTCTACAAATCTAGGGTGTGTTTAGTTTGCAAAAAATTTTAGCTTTGGCTACTGTAGCAATTTCATTTGTACTTGTTAATTAGTGTCCAATTATGGACTAATTAGGCTCAAAAGATTCGTCTCGTGGTTTTCTACCAAACTGTATAATTAATTTTTTTTCATCTACATTTAATGCTCCATACATATGTTCAAACATTCGATGTGATGAGAAATCTTAAAAAAAATTAGAACTAAACATGGCCCTAATCAAAGTTGAGAGAGTTTGATCAGCACGATTCCTATAGAAAGACTCTATTTTTGAGACGGCGGGAGTATATACTAATAGGATACTAGGAGTATCTCCGTCGATATCCTCATGATTAATAAAAGCAAAAAAAAGTACGTCTAAATGTTCACCCAAATGCTCCAGAGAGCGGCTCAGAAACAAGAGACAATACAAAAGGAACTGATAAACAGAAACACATGCGAGCCCTGAACAAATATTTATGAGAACTAAGGCCTTGTTTAGTTTTCTTCAAAATTCCAAGTTTTTTCACTCTCTCCATCACATTAATTTTTAGCCGCTTGCATAGAGTATTAAATGTATGTAAAACAAATAACTAATTACACAGTTTAGTTAGAAATCACGAGATGAATCTTTTAAGCCTAGTTGGTCCATGATTAGACAATATTTACCAAATAAGACGAAAATGGTACTATTCAAAATTTTCTTCAATCTAAAGGGCTAAGAAGAGACATACTATGCCCATCCCCAGAACCTTATGGCGTCACCAGATGATCACTGATGGCGATTGTAACATGGTAGTACCAATGTTAAGCAGCAAATACAAATTTGCCTCCAACACACATTGTTCACATCTAATTCCCCACTGACTTGGGTTCTATGATGAATCGGGTAACTATGGTAACATTCTATATAGTATATACCAGCCTGGTTGAAAGATCAACGCAGCCACGAGACAACCATATTTACCCATGCAGGCAGGAATGCAGGATCTAGCTTTCGCCAGGAACCAAGCGAAGGTGTACATACCACCGACAGCCTGTAACGTACGATCCACCCTGTAAGCTTTTATTCTGTAAATGAACGTCTTTGGAGACACTATAGACAAGTAGTGCCATGATTATGTATACAAAAGTTCGAAGGTGAAGCCATACTTTATACTTCACGTCATTTACAACTCATTTCGTCTTTCTTATTCATGCTCCGCAACTTATTCGCTTTATTCTAAAACTGCTCACCCACAACCAGTGGCCGGCCCCTTTTCCATCTCCGATCTTGCAGCTAAACGCAACTCACGTAACCTTCTAAGCACGCCTGCCTACTTGGTTTCTCGGCTCATCATTTGCCAAGCGTTTCTAGCCAGAGGCCGATTTCAGGACTCAACCCAAGTTGCCCATGCAGATGTACTTGAGCTGCAGTTGCCCACGGAATAGACATGTCAGAGTTGCAACAACACTGCAGAAGTAACAACAAATAAGACCTGTGAGTTTATCAACCTCCAAGTATTCGTCGATGCCGTACTTCGATCCTTCTCTCCCTAGACCAGACTGCTTTACTCCACCGAATGGTGCCACCTAAACATTTTAAGGCAGATTAACATTGATGTGCCAGCCACAAAGTAGTCCATTGTATACTACCCCAACCATTCAAAAATGTATGTCATTTAATTTTTGCCCGATGTCAAACTTCTCTAACTTTACTGTGTATAGAACATTGCACAGACATCTGAAACATCAAATTAGCTTCATTAAATCCACCATGAAATGTCTTGATAGTGCGCTTATTTGGTATTGTAGATGTCAATATATTTTTCTATAAAATTGTTCAAAGTTAGAGAAGTTTTGACTTAGGACAAAAGTAAAACGCCCTGCATTTTAGAAAAGGGGGAGTATCATTGGCTGTTTCTTACCTCTGTTGAAATAATTCCCTCGTTTACCCCAACTAAGCCGTATTCAAGAGATTCAGATACACGCCATGAACGAGGTATGCTCTTGGTAAATATGTATGCAGCTAAGCCTGCAGATCCAGCACAATGGGGAAATGCTTGAGATCAGACATAACAAGGGAGATGTCTACTTTGTAGACAATGATCCACATCTTCCATTGTTAGCGGTATGCACACAGTTCTCAGCATAGTTCAGTTTTAAGACATCCAAAGGTACTGCTGTATAATAAAGAACATTTAAGTTATTTTGGGTCTTAATATCAAGAAGAGAAAAATGCTATATTGCATATTACAGCTTCTATGGACAAGAAATAAACCGATGTTACTAAATTGTATCCTGCCTAGCTCTATTAACATTTCCTTGCTAAGGCATAACGTGCAAATTATGCTAACATCTAATTTGTTCAAGAGTATTAAATAATTGGTGCACTAGATATTGTTAATGAACCTGCGTTTGTATCGTTGGCCATATGGACTGCTTCTTCCTCAGTTTTGAATGGTATAAGGGGTGCAACTGGACCAAAAACTTCTTCTCTGAAATGAAAAAAGATGTTAACAATTTTGAAGTGTCAGACAGTTGCTCAATATTAGACCATTTACTCGCACATGAAAGTAGAATCTATGCACTACAAGGTCTGATTGAAATTGCTAAGGTTGGAAGGTCCAACTGTAAACTTTACCTGAAAAGAAGCATATCATTGCTGACATTCCCTACTACAGTTGGCTCATAAAATGACATCCCCAGGCTGTGTCTTTTACCACCTAGCATGACATTTGCTCCCTACAAAAAGATTGGAGAGGGTACTTCACATGCATTTCAAAGAGAGGCAACAAAACACCAAAAAAACATGTTTCAGTTCTCAATGAAGTAAGCAAGAGCCAGGTGTTCCAACTTAAACCCACATATTAACCAATTCAGCTAGATCTGATTTCAGCCAAAAGAAATTCAAGAAACTGGTCTGTCCTGAGTGCAGATAAACCAACAGGGCCTGGGGGCAGGAATCAGTCCAGTTCCTTTTTTCTTTTGTGAACCCTCCCAGTTTGGAAGGGAAAATGCACACCCTTAGGGCCCGTTCGTTTAGGCTGATTTCCGGCCGGAATGCTTCCTGGTGATGGTTGGACGTGTAAAATACAACAACAATCCTGGCCGTATTGGTTCCGGCACTGAATTCCATTGGAACCGAACGTGCCCTTATGATGATTTGAGATTACCTTTGAAGTCGCGTCATTTATGAACTTCTCCACCTAGAGGGGAAAAAAATAGGCCAACAAATAAAGCATCAGTAATTGCTCACTTTAGGGAGGGAGGGAGGGCAGGAGACTAAGTAGTTGGGACAAGTTAGTGGCCAAACTATGCACCTTTTGAACAGCAGCTTCGTTAATCAGAGGACCCTGCATATGAAAGGAACTGGAACTCCTAAGTCAAGGGTATATAGATGCAAGATGCTAAAGAAATATTTTACTAGGTAAACAAAATAGAGAGCACAACGCATCAGAAAAAGCGCATGGCAACAGAAGAATGTGAATGGTAGTTGATAAGTACTGTAATATACTAATATTAGGTGTTAAACAGCTCATAAACATTGAATGTAAAACACTATTTATGCAATGAACGCAAGAAACAGTGAAGCGCAGCTCTCCTGCGTTTCCCCAAAAAAATTGAACGCAAGAAACACAAAGTTGGAAATGGTACTAGGTTATTTATCATGGTTATAATGGTAGTTGTTAGAATTCTATACCTGAGATGTACTCTCTTCTAGCCCATTACCAACCTTCAAACTCTGAACAGCCTTGATGAATGCAGTTGCAAACTTTTCGTAGATACCTATAGATGCAACATAAAACTTTTTGATGGATCAAACGAAGCCTCAGTAACATTCAAATCACATATATGATCAATATACCTTCTTGCACCAATATCCTGTTTGCACAAACACACGTCTGTCCACTGTTACGGAACTTGGCAGCAAGCTGCACACATATGGACTTGGTGAATATTGATCACATTAAAATGCAAGGGCAATGCAATATTTCAACAACTAAGTCAAACAAAGTATTATATCTCAAATGAACCTCATTTAAACTTTCTCAAGCAAAAAAAGACTATCCCCCTGTTCGGCTGCTCTTATCAGCACGGGTTATCAGCCGTGGAACAGTGTTTTTCTCTCACAATAAAACAGCCAGAGCCGGCTTATAAGCCACAGAATGTTTCTTATGGGTAGTTACTTCATCTAAAAGTGGAATGCATGTGTTGCTTGTAGCTGTTAGCTGTTTTAGCTTTTATTATTGTCTCAGAAAAGCTATGCAGACATGCTGTTTTCTGATGGATCTGAACTCTGACATGGTCCTTCACTCCTCCTGGATTCAACAGTTGAAGCTTGGGTTCTATTTGCTCTTTAAGAAAGGAAAAAAAAGGGAAAATTTTCTATATGCCAACTAAAACTTTTATCCTTGATCTGCCACCAAAAAAACTATATCCTGTCAATGCCACTATAAACAAATTTTAATCTCTTTCACGCTATTGTTGACGGTATTTCAATAGTCTTAGCTAACTTACATGTCAAAATGACCTGTTTGCCCATCCTCTTAGTTGGGCACAAGATCCCTTTTATGCCCTAGACCAGGTAATCCAAGAATCCAATATCTGGATTAGCATCCCAAACTGTAGCGACCTCTCTAATCTACTTTCATAAACAACAATTGAACCCATGCGTGCACATTAGGAGCTTGTTTGGAAACACAACAATCCGCTTCAACTTCAATCCATATGTATTTAAGGGATTGAGGTGGAAAATCTGTTCATTTTCCAGTCCAATCCATATGGATTGGGAGGGATTGAGTTTATCCAAACAATGCCTAGATGAGAAACCGAGGATATCTAAGGAGTGTACAGCATACTTACCCTCCACAACTGCTGCCACACTCGCAGCCAAGCAATAGCACGAGTGCAGCCAGCGACCGTGCAGCCCAGACCGCCCACGCGCCAAGCAATCCATATAGCCAACGCGCCTAGCAACCCATACCACCCCTTCCCTGATCAGAGATCCATCGCTGCCACCTCCTTCCTCGCCGTTCGCCGAGCCACCCATTCGCTCATCGTTGACCACCTCTATGATTTGGGATGGCTAACAGGGGCAATACTAGTATCTGGAGTGTTCCCTAACTAAGGCAATGACCACGGCCTTGGCATGGAAAGGATTACAAATTTATACCGATGGCATACATAGGAATCATGTTTTCTAGGTGGCATGGGGAATATAGGTTTATGCCAATAGCAAGCAAAGAATTTTCTCCAAAAAAATGCACATCTAAAGACTTGTACTTCCTCTAATCAGAAATATAGTGTCCATCTAGGTTTGTTCTAAGTCAAGCCTTTAAAAAAATTGGCCAACAATATCTATAAAAATTCTGCCTGGAGCAGGTAGCAGTTGATAAAAACAAAACAGTGTCTACCATACACAGTAAGCAATATACCAGGCAGAAGAAAGCTGCATCATGTAGATACTGACGACTGACCCTTAAGGAGACGTAAATACGTATTTCACTGATTTTTTGCAAAACTCTAAATTGGGACTTGGAAGACGAGATTAAGGGTGCGTCTTTTTTTATCTCACTTGCTGCTCAGAAAACAATAAATTCAAAACCCAAATATTCTTAATGCATTCATTGACCTAAATTGGGCAATTTAAACAACATGACATGTTTTCTATTTTGCACACCAAAACCACAGAGGAATGAAAATAATAGATCTTGGTAATTTATTTAAGATACTATTTACAGATTCTTGACAGTTATGTCACCCTCATCCACCAAGGGAACTAGAGATGATTTTATTTGTTTATATGCTAGTAAAGAAACAAAGAAGATAGATGTAAAAGTGAGTCTTACACTGCCTTTAACAGCAACATCAATGTCTGCATCATCAAAAACAATACAAGGTGCATTCCCACCAAGTTCCAAGGAGACCTACAAAATAATTATTTTTGTGAGCATCGTCATTAGAAGGTCTCAGACTGAAATGAAAGAGCATGCAAACCTTCAAAACAAGACCATGTTCAAAAAACCAAACAATTATCCGCTGAGTGAAAATTTTAGGTACACTCCCTCCAACCAAAAAAGAATGCAATTCTAGCATTCAAATGTTGTCCCAAAAAGAATGCTATGTAGATACATTATGGCAATAAAGTATGGATGCCATATTTGCCTTGGCCCAACCAACACATAGGAATGATGAAAAGAGTAGAGGTACATGCGTCATTTTTGTTGTCCATTAATTTGTCCTCAGAATGTGAGAATTGCATCCTTTCTGCGACAGAGGGATTAAGTTCAAGTTTAAAAGAAAAAAAAAACTATAGTTTCCTGGAGCAATCCTCCCTGCCCAAACAGGCCCTAATATGTAATGACCAATAGTCCAAAAAGTAGAATACATCAGAGTAACACATTATTGGTATGCAACAATGTCAATAGCTGTCAAACAGCAATTAAGTTTCTTATTAAGAAATTAGAGCTCTGTTTCATAAGATCTTAAAAGAATAATTTGAAAGCAGTCCCTCAAACACTATTAGGAACCTAGTATGCTAACTGAAAGAATTATTTGAGCACCAGCTGGCCCAAAACCACCACCACGCACCAGAAGGCTCCCAGAAAGGTGGTATTTCTTGGCTGGCTTATGATTAAAAGTGGATTTATCCCGTTTTTCAAGATTTGATGATTGGTACATGTACATGAAACAGTAAGTAAAGTAGACATTCAAGGGTATTCGGACCTGAAACAACCAAAGAAGAAAGGAAGGGGTAATAAGGGCTAGTCTGGATAAAACCTGGTGGTGATTAGATGATTTTCACTGTTTATACAAACCCTCTGCACAGATTTCTTACAGGTTATTAAACAAAAGGATAGTCATACTATGATTTCATTATGAAAAGGGAAGTTAGACATGTGTGGTAATCATGTTTTTTTACAGGAAGATAGCTATAAACATTGCACAAGAAACTTTCATTAAGGAACTTTTCAATATACCTTTTTCACAGTATTTGCAGATCCAGCCATCAGTTTTTTGCCAACAGCTGTTGATCCAGTGAACGTAATCTTTCTGACCTAACCAAAAGTTATATTATAGTGTCAACCACAAGTATTCCTACTTGACATATTATAAAGACAAAGAAAAGTGCAGATGCAAGACAAGATGGGACGAAACAAAACCTGTGTACTCTGCAGTAATGCATCACCTATCTCAGGAGCATTACCCATCACAACATTTAGTGCACCCTGAATTATATAATAAGTTCAAGGCAGGTTAAATTGATGACAAAGAAACACCCACAGAACAAAATCATTCAGATAATCAATAGAGGAGAACATTTTTGTAGTTTCAAGTAAAAGATTTGTATCAAGTATCAACGCTTGCAAAATATGATTCCCTGTCCCCTACAATTGTAGGATTGCAGCTATAATTAATTGCATCAAGTTTGGTGACTTGGAGTGATAATTTTCTCCTCAAAACAATGGTAGAGTATTTAGATCCAGTACGTAATTCCATACTTTACATGAAAGGTCACCAATTTCTTTGGTTTGTACCTTATAAAGTTATAATTGGTAACTTTTGACGAAATAAATACTCAAATTAGATGGGACTGATAGAGAACTCGAGATGATTACCGCTGGTATTCCCGCTTGAAGAGCAAGATCTGCTGCAGCTAATGCTGTCAGAGGTGTGAATTCTGATGGCTTGACAACAACAGTGCAGCCACAGGCCAAAGCTGGTCCAACCTGCCCAGCCATATATGCAAAAATGTACTGCCTTAGTTATTGACTTATCATTTCCTTTCTTAACTTAACCAGTGGAGAAGTGTACTGCATTGCTAGAGACCTTTCGGGTTATCATTGCTAATGGAAAATTCCATGGTGTAATAGCTCCAACTACCCCAACAGGCTGCAGTGCAAACAAAAAAGAGAGGAACATTGAGAATGATGGTGTGTAAATCTCCACATGTCACATGGTAATAAATACTCAAAAGAAAGATAAAAAAAGAACAATACATGTTCAGAATTCAGCACACCAGGTCAAGAAATGAACTGCTACATTGGAGTCACAGTTCATTAAAGAATGTGTATGATAATCAAACTATATTACTTTGCTCAACAAAATGAAAGTGGCAATTGCATTCACAATTAACTCCTTCCACGTATGGACCTGCTAAACTAAGAAGTGCAAATCCTAAAGCCACATATTGTTTAAAAATATCCATAGTTCCCAATACATCGTATGGAAGTGAAACTCTATTTTGCCCTGTTGCAAGCAGTTAGACAAAAGAATATTTCAAGTCCAGTTGCAAAGAGATCATGTGTCTACAAATACTTCATAAAAGGGCATATTATCTTCTAGAATATGGCATCACCAGCAGAACGAGTATTTGGCTAGGTGGAAAATCCTTTAAAAAAAATAAAAAAGATTAAAAAAACAGGCAGGAGTACTGCCATTCAATAAATTGGTATAGGAGAGCAAAGTACAATAAAAAGAACTATTGTAAGCAATCAATATTATTTTTTGTTAATGCTAGATTTTTTTTTCTTGTTTGATCATGACAATATCACTCTGTCAAACCAATGTATCAGCTAGCCAACGTATAGCAAAGGGGGCCTATAGCCTAGTGGTTACAACGATTCTTAGTAGCACCCCAGGTCCTAGGTTTGAATCTTCATGGGAATGAATTTCAGGCTAGGTAAAAAGGGTCACTCGCTGGTTCCCCTGGTCGGCATGGGTGAACAACCTGTGGTGGGTGGACCCTTGTGTTAAGGGGCTGGTAGTGGGTTGGGCCTCAAATCATGGGTTAAGGCCCAAACCAAAGAGGGCAGCATCTCCATGTATGAGGGGGGCCAGCTTTCGTGACCTTTCCCGGCCAGGCTCCAATTGAGCTCTTCTTGGTACAATACCGTGGTGGCGGTCTTTCCCTCACCGGCCGAGTTTTTTAGGATTCAAGGTAACTAATGATGAAATCTCGTAAACAAAATATAC
Source organism: Saccharum spontaneum (assembly GCA_022457205.1). Lineage (NCBI taxonomy): Eukaryota > Viridiplantae > Streptophyta > Magnoliopsida > Poales > Poaceae > Saccharum > Saccharum spontaneum. The sequence continues at coordinate 13,063,580 of CM039594.1, read as the reverse complement.
ATCAAGCTAATAAAATGAGTGGTAGAAGAGTGAGAGTTATCAGCAACAAAGTAACAAAGGAAAAAGGTATCAGCATAGTGCCTGCTTCAGAACCAACAATCTGCGATCAGATAAAGTTGGGGGAATGATATCACCATATATACGCTTTGCTTCCTCTGCAAAATATTCTATGAAACTTGCACCATAATTGACCTGAACAGAGGAGTAGCAAACTAGCAACCAATCAGGCCCCAAAAGAACCTCAAAATCACAAGCACCAACTGACATCAGTGGATGATATAAATCAAGTACCTCACCAAGGGCTTCTTTCATAGGTTTCCCCTGCTCCAGTGTCATGAGAAGTGCAAGCTCTTCCTTGTGTGAAATAATTAGATCGTACCTTGATGAATATACTTAGTGAGAAGGAATATTCAAGCAATAATACAGAAATGAATGCTATAAATCATAAAGAGTAAAACACGTTATAGGTACCAAAACTTGTGTGGTGGGTGCAATCTAGTCATAGAACTTGAAAATTGAGAAATCTAATCAGTAATCTTGTTTTAAGGGTGCAATTGGATTACAATCGCACAACCTGTGGCAACACATACACATGACTGAACACCAACATGGTGAGGAAACACATGCACAGCTAACTCAGATTGCAGTTTTTGCAGAAAAGAAACTAAGCCCAAGAACTGCAGTATTCATGATGCATGACATCTGCTTTTGTTTTGCCTCTCTTTTCAACTAGAGCGCGTGTGAGGTGGCTGTTGATCATCCATGCGCTTGTGTTGCTGAGCCGCTTCATTGCCATCAGCCAACATATGCTGAGGTGCCACCCTACTGACATGGGCCACGCCATGTATCCCTTCCAAGACATGCATGCATCCCTGCCTACTTGTTCTCATCTAGCTAGTTTAGATTAGTACCATCGGACAAGCAAAAATCCAAGTCGCAAAAAAAAGGACAAGCAAAAATCCAACACCGAGATCGATAGTTTAGGTGGTGCAATCGGTGCACATTTTCTTTGCCCTTTTTCACAAAGTGTGCAGACCACAGTTGGGTAAATAAACCCTAGCCATCTATTGACATGCTTCTAGCCTTGTCAATGTCACATGGACTAGAATGTCCCAGATGGCTCAGCTAACGACCCAATTGCACACTCAAATGATATCAGTGATAAATTTGTGTCATTTTGAGGTTCTGTAACTAAATTGCACCCACAGCACAAATTTTGTTACCCAGAATGCAATTTACTCAATCATAAAAAACAAATTTGACATAGCACTCGCTTCCATATAAACTACCATTTTCTTAGTGCCTTGCTCCTCTCACTAGCAGTGAGTTTACTCCAAGCTGCGAGAAGGAAAGGATTAGAACATACAAACAGGAAAGTTACAGATAAGAAGCAACTACAATAAAAAAAACAAATATACATATGAGTTACTCTTGCTTTGGTAAAAGAGTATCCATAGAGGGAAATGGCAATTGCAAAGAACTGAATTTTACATATGAATTACTCTTGCTTTGGTATAAGAGTATCCATAAAGGGAAATGGCAATTGCAAAGAACTGATTTCATGCAGACCTATTCTTTCATGGGAAAATGTGGGTATGAGTACTAAAAGGTACATAAAAACTACAACCAAAAGTGATCCAGATAAGGAAAAACAGAAACAGAGAAAGTTTCCCAGCTTTATCTTTACTGTAACTAGATTTTACTCGTGGTATGAACTTTTTAGTTTTCCTACTAGTTTAAGTTGCATCTTAAATTGGGATATATTTATAGGTCATCCCTGTCCTCATCTTCCAGTTTTTAGTGATTTTTTTCCAAAATAAAACAAGTGTTTGAATGAAAAGAAGACTTTACAATAGATATTCAGTTGCAGTTTGCTTATATGATAGTTCTAGGTATGAAGTTGCCATTAGTTAAGGTATTTTATAGCAACAGAACATCTAAGAATTTCCGAGATATAAACAAGATGTAGACATTGTTAAGTTCGGAGACTCGGGCCACATATGACACCAGGGACACTTTATTTTCTTACAAGACCATACTTTTCTGAGTTACAGTAAAACAAGAACTGAAATAAAAGAGAGGTTAATACTATTCACGCTGTTCAGCACAAAGCCTGGACATTATCTTCAGAAATAGCCGCATATTAATTTACGGTGTTTATAAGTAACTGTCCTGTTAGAATCTTATAACACTTTGACAGCAACAGTTCTGTTCTGGAACACAATATAATCCAGGTATTAAAGCATAAAAATCGAATACACTGAAACATTTCACTTACAATAGAATGTACTGTGAGCAGAAGCAATAGCATCAGATGTTTCTCTGCTGCCCATACAGGGCACGTTTGCAAGGACCTCACCAGTTGCTGGATTTTGCACCTGCAGGAAATAAATGATGTTTAAGCTATCCACAAGTAATTGCACTCGAATTAACTGTCTCAGCACCGATCCACAATCATCGCAGAGTCAACCGTCAAGCCGCCACAGGAGAGGAGCCAACCAACCCACCGCATTCCAGGTGATTTCCGACGAAACGGGAAGAGCACATGCCCGCGAAGCGGGATTAATCCGGCAAAGTGAGGCGCACCTCGATGGTCTTTCCGTCGTAGGCGTCCACCCACTTCCCAGCGATGAGCCCCTGCGTCCTGAGCAGCCCGGCGGCGCGGATCTTCTCCATCGCGGCGCCAGCGTCCGTGCTCATCTGCACACCCAAAATATATCAAACCCGCAACCAACAAGCGAACGAAGGCACCGCACAGTGACGCAGCGACGGGAGGGCGAGGGGTGCGGTATGAAGCGGCGAAGAGGAAGATGGCGGGTTGATAAGGTGAGAGGGGGGAGCCGTACGTGGCGGAGGGGGACGACGCGGGAGGAAGCGGCGGCGGCGGCGGCGGGGATGTGGCGGGCACCGAGTGCCACCGCGCGTCGCATAGTCATCATCGCCATCGCCATTTGAAACTGGAATCGGGACGGGTCACGGGTCACGGGTCACGGGTGTGCGAGCGAGGAAAACGACGAGTGGCGATGGCGGACGCCGGATGGAGCGCTTTGCCTTTGTTTATGGAGCAGGCAGGCAGGCTGTTGCGCTGCGCAGATTTGGAGTTTTCAACGGATTGAGGCCCGCTATGTTTTGCGATTCTCGGAAAAAGAAATCGGGCCGAAGGCCCCTAGGATCAAAGTTCAGGATGAGCGATGTCTAGCCCATGGACCACTGGACGGTTGGGCTGCAAAGTTTGCCCCTGGACCCTTTTTAGTACTGTTTTATTTACTCATCATGTGCAACCCTAAAGTTCGCCGGTTGGCCTTTTTTTTGCATCATTTCAAATGGATTTAAGCTAGGAATGGTATTTGCTCTATGCAACTGAGTATAAAAAATTGCTTGGCAATGATTTACATTAGATCACCTGGTATATGGATATTAAAAGTGCCATTGGAAGTAAATGTTTTCCTATGATTTTTCATACAAAGGATTCGTTCTCGCTAAAGATAACTTGATTGATCGAAGTTGCAAGGACTAGGGGAGTAAGAAATATGTTTCTCCAATAATGATGAGATAATCCAGCATCTTTTTATCAATTGTCATTGTGTTGTATTTCTTTAGGGAAATCACCTTTTAGCTTAATTTGTCCCTAGTAAGATATTTTGCAACATTTCGAATGACTTTAACCAAGAATGATATTTTGCTTGTGCAACCTAACTATAAGAATTTGCTTGATAATGATTTTACATCGAGACATATGGTATCCATGGATACTAAAATGTCACTGAAGGTTAAAAGTTTTCATATGGTTTTAATACAAAGGAGTCATCCTCACTAAAGTCTAATGATAATTTGATCAAGCAAAGATGGCAAGATAGTAAGAAATGATGTTTCTACAATGATGTTAAGACAAGCTTGAACATATCACGGTGCTAGGTTCCCTTTGGAGAATTGTTGACTACACTTAAATTCTAAACAACAAATGTTAGTGGCAGTAGGAATGACCAAGTTTATACAGAACGGATCAACATCTAGAGTGTCAAAGTAGTTTCATTAAATCAGGCTTGAAATATGCATTGATAATACATTTATTTGGTTTTGCGAATGTTAAAATATTCGTTTATCAAAGTTAAGAAATTTTACTTAGGATAAAACTAAAACAACTTAAAATTTGGAACTGAGAGAGTAATGAGTATCAGCCTTATGCATTCACGACTATTGTGACAATGTATAGGTTGGGTTATGTTTTTGCTTAGATTATATTTTGTCATCAAATAGTTCCGTCGTTGATCGGTTTGTGAAACCCCTTGTATTTTTCGATTTGAAGGTAGGAGATGTGGTGGTGTTGTGTTTACAGGGTTCAGGTCTCTGTGATCATAAGCCAGATCCCATGTGTCAAATCTTCACAAATTTGAGAGTTATCTTCACCTGACGAAAGATTGCCCCCCATTCTCATGTGTCCATATTGTCCACTATGTAAATATTCTTGCTCTTCATGTAATCCATCTTAGTCTAGATGGCAACCAATTTCATCTTCATGCAAACACCATGTAAATGCTATACAATGGTAATCCATTTTTGTTTAATTATAAGTTTAGCCCTAATAATGACTAACTAATAGGTGACCGACTATTTACCGTGTAGCGTTTAGGAAAACATTGTTCACCGAATACATATGATATGTTTATTTGGATTATTTTTTGCTACACTGCATTGTTGGGCAGGAACATGCTAACTTTAGGTTCGGTTGGGTGTGCTTGTATAACCATACCCTATATGTCTTCATTTGTCACCACTTAGATGTTTTCATTATTTGTTTGCATCCTCGTTCTAAGTATTTATGCTCATGGTTGGAACCAATTATTATACATGGTATACTACAAAATAAATAGTAAACATCCAAAGCATAAAAAGTGGAGATATCTACACCTAAAACATTTATGGGAGAAAGGTCTGCTAAATTGAGTTCTTTCTTGCAACTGATCAAAAATATCTAAAAGCATGCATCTTTTCATGCATTCCACTGAAATTATCAATGTACTTATAATCTTTGCAAGTATTGGCAATTATTTTTGCTTAGGTCTAACTAAATTACCAAGCCAGCGTAAAACATGTTGTCTTTCTTTCTTTTTTGTGAATTACACAAGTACAGACACAGACGCTTAACACGTACGCAGACTCACCCCTATAAATACATGTACGCAAACTCTACTCCTATGAGCACCTCTGAAAGACTACGCAGGCATATCTCAAGATTGACAAAGTCACCGTAGGCGCTTCGCTGTCGATGGGAACGTCACCTACCATTGAAAACACAACGCCGTTAAATCCTGAAATAAATTTAGGAAAATGTGAACACACGTGCCAAATCAAAGACTTGAACCCGAGTGGGCAGGTTCCACAACAAACCAACTGAGCTACTCAGTTCGCAAAACATGTTGTCTTTCGGTGAAGGGTTAATTTGAACCATGCCATTGTAAATATCACGGATTGGAGATCTACCATTATTATTCGCCTATACGTAAATATGCCACTACAATTCACATGTTCCTCGAAGCATGCCATTTGCTACGTCTTAGACGCCTTTGGACCCAATTCCAGTCCACTCTAATTTTGTATTGCCCAAAATGCCCCTTTGTCCTTCATATGTTTCTTCTACTCGATCCAAAGTCATGGAGGTTTCGTCGTCGATGAACACGGTGACGGCAGCGTCGGTCCTCGTTCCCAACTGTGCGGAGACGCGCGCCTTGCTCATGCCCATACCCCTTGATCCTACCCTTGAACAGCCCCACCCATGCGCTGACATGACGTTCCGCTCGATATCCCTGGGCTAGCATGAGGCCTGCGTGCTCCGGGACCCCCTCATGGGGTAGCTGGACTAGGTTCTTGCGCCCTCCTCTCCCACAGCGAGTGCTCGGCAGGCTGCCATGGCGCCACCGACGGACTCGCTCATACTCACTCGCGCCGATGCTCGCGACTTCGCCGGCCCCGATTCATCGCCTGCCTGCCCCGTGAGTCGAGGCCCCTCTCATCGCGACTGCTGCAGCACCGCTGCCCTCCTCCAGTGCACCGACTTGTCGGGTTTGCGGCCACTCTTATGGCATTCTTCATCGATGGCGAAAGAAGGGAATGAGAGGGGCCGACGTTGGCTGGTAGCTTGAGCTTAAGAGAGAGCGAGAGAGACGATGTATGAGGAGGAGGGCTGCAGCCGCGCTTCACGGGCAGTCGCCCCCACGCTCACGCCTTGCTGCTGCCCACACACCTCGCCATGCTATTGTTTTGAGACTTCAGCTTGTTGACAAGAGGAAGAAGAAAGGGGCAGTTTGGGCAATATGGAAATACATGTGTCTGTAGATGGGCCCAAGGGGTAGTCCGGCGTATAAAATAAGGATAGGAGAAATTGTAATGGCAGATTTCCAATATCATGAATAGTAATGACAGATTTCTAAAACGTGTCATTTGTAATGGCGTGGTTCAAATTAACCCTTCAGTGAAAGTCAATGTAAAAGACACGAGACGCCGTAGCTTTCCTCTTGGGAATTTCAATGAGAAGAACGTTCAAAGGTAGAATGAAAAGTGTAACAGTACGACTACAAGAAGACATGTGTAAATTATGATACTTACATGTGATTTCTGAGGACACATGAGAAAAATATGAGTCTTTGATATAGAAAGGTGCGAGCACATTCTAGATGGAAAAAAACACAATCTCATAAAAAGATTACGGCAGTAATTTGCTACCATGACATTGAAAAATCCAGTTTGTGTGTTCAGATGGTTTCCCTTAAACTTTTTGAAACAAAAGGTTTCCCTTAAACTCACACCTCTAATTCCAACTAACTTTTCGCTTCTGATGTCAACATTCCACGGGTATTTCACCATAATCGTAAGGACACCACCAATGAAGGCTAACACTCTTAGTAGTTCTAGTACAAATAAAAGGATTCACATAGACTAGAAAATGTTGAGATTACTATTCGCACAATGTAAACTATCACTACTTTAATATTTGTATATTTTTTTGTATATAAACTTTTTCCTTTTATCATGCCTCACCTTTATTTACTCCCCCTCTTCTTTTTTAGCATGTATTATCTTCTATCTTTCCAAGCATATATAGCTTCTGTAAGTCACTATGACAAGTATAGAGCACCTACTTTTTTTTATCCGATACTAACGTGGTACTTGGGGCTGCGAGTAAAAAAATAGCGTTAGGAAAGGCCTGAGTCCTAGATGATGGAGTGCATGAGTTTCCTATGCAGCTATGCTACGCATGCAAGTTGCAGCTAGTCTCACGGTTGCAGGCAGGAGCATACACCGAGGCCTTGTTTAGATCACCAAATTGGGAGCGCTAAATCACTGTTTGGCATTGTAGCAATTTTGTTTTTATTTGATAATAATTGTCTAAACATTGATTAATTAGGCTCAAAATATTTGTCTCGTAAAGTACAACAAAACTGTGCAATTAGTTTTGATTTCATCTACATTTAGTACTCTATACATGTGCCGGTATTTTAATATGATGAAGAATTTTTTTTTGCATAATAGAATTTAGGTGTGAATTTGGTGATCTAAACGAGGCCTAAAATTGTGAGGACAGCTAATCGCCCAACTACTCCATCCAACCCAGCCGTTCCAACTTCTAATTCATTCTAGATAGACGCTGTTTCTCCTTAGAAAATTTGTACTACACGAAGAAAAAAAAAAAACAGGACCATTCCGTTGACTAATTCGACTCCTCCCTCGCCTTGGTCAGTTGGTCATCTCCGCCGGCTGCCGGCTCGGCTCAACGCGAGGGGCACGACCACCACCACCACGCCCACCCTCCTCTTGTATAGTCAAACCGCTCCCCCTCCTCATCCTCCTTCCTTGTAACCTTCGCAAGAGGAGCAGCAAGGTCCCAGCATTTTTCCCGTGTTCTTCTACTTCTTTCCCCGCCTCGCCTTCGTTCCGCCCGCCACCAAATCTCTCGAGGCAGCGGAGTCAGGGACGCCGTTCTTTTTCGTTGTGCTTCCTTGGGCTGTTGCTGCTGGCCGCCGGCGATTTTGGCGAGGTCCGTTTGGGCGGCAGGTAGGTAGAGGCGGTTTTTTCTTGGCGGCTGGTGGGATGGAGAGCCACGACGCCGGGTCGAGCTCCGGCGGATCCGGGGATGGCGCCGCGCAGCCCAGGAGGAACTCCAGGAAGCCCAAGTGTGAGATCTTCTTTCTGAATATGATCTTGTTGATGTTATCTCTATTTAGGCTTCAATCAAGGATATTATCTCTACTTTCATTCCTGTTTTCCTTGGGGTTTGGAACCTTTTCTTTTGGGTATTTTTAGGCTGGCTGTTTGCTAATATAAGTTTTATAACCTTGTGAGGTTTGATTTCAAATAAGTGCTGAAATCTGATGTACTGTTTGTACTATTTTTTTTTTATCTTCTTAGGATGGATGATATGGTACAGAAACTTTGAGCCTTTTTTTTTGCTTTGTTAATACATGATAATATGGGTGGGTGCTCAGTAGTCTTAGAACCAGAACTGGAGCTTCAGATGATCGACAAAATACTGCAATTTGTTTAACTGACGATCCTGCTTTTCAGATATTCATTTTTTTAAGACCAGATATTCGTTTTCCTTCATAAACACACTAGCATTTCTAACGTTGTCCTTCTGTGCAAACAGATTCCAAATTTACGCAGCAGGAGCTTCCAGCTTGCAAGCCGATTCTTACTCCAAAATGGGTGAGCTCAATAGTACAAATTTCCCTTGGTGTCATCAGCTTTCCTACATCAAACCCCATTAATGGTTGTGCTTAACCTCTTATGTTACACAGGTTATTTCAGTATTTGTTCTTGTTGGTGTGATTTTTGTCCCAATTGGTATTGTTTCGCTGCGAGCTTCGCAACAAGTATGCCCAATATCCTGTCTGCTTAGTTTAAAATATAAGCTCCGTCATTTTGTTTATGTTGGTTGTTTTCTATGCTGCAGGTTATCGAGATTGTTGATCGGTATGATGACGCATGTGTCCCTGCTGGTGTGACTGACAAGCTTGCTTACATCCGGAATGACAGTATACCAAAAACCTGCACAAGGAATCTAACGGTAATGGAATTATCTGGATGTATTCTTCTAACCTGGAGTTTTGGGAATGAAAAAACTATATCATACAAAGTTACAAACAACATTGGCTAGTGTGTGACATGTCAGTTACTTTACAAATATGCATCTTGCTATAAAAAATCAAATGAATAATTGGCTGAATTATTTGATTACATGGTCTTCAGATTACAAAGGATATGAAACAGCCGATTTTTGTGTATTATCAGCTGGATGACTTTTACCAGAATCATAGGAGGTATGCAATTCTCTCTCTCTCTCTCTCAAACTTTTGTCTGATGAATGTTTTACACTTTTGTCAGTGAGAAGTCTTCTTGCTCTTAAGATGTATTTTTCCCTACTTAACTAAAACATTCATCACATTCAGGTATGTCAAGAGCCGTAATGATGCACAGCTAAGAGATAAAAGTAAGGCGAGTGAGACTACCAATTGTGATCCTGAGGCCAAAACGGTAGATGGAAAGCCAATTGTGCCTTGTGGTCTTATTGCATGGAGCCTGTTCAATGATACATATAACCTCATCCACAACAATGTAACCTTGAGCGTGGATAAGAATGACATCTCTTGGAAGAGTGACAGAGACCACAAATTTGGGAGTGATGTCTTCCCAACGAACTTTCAGCAAGGACCTCTTAAAGGTGGAAAAACACTTGATCCAAGTATCCCGGTATGTTCATGGATCTTGCTTTGTATCATCCAATTCTATGCATAATTGGTGGGCACCTCATAGGGAAATTATGCTTTTAACATGTGGTAATTATCAAGTTTAAAGATCAAATGACTCCCAATGACTTGTAGATTGATTAAGATAAGTTCTTGATCATTTAGGATACCTTGTGCCCCCAAAGTCACTAACTTGTTTTTCTTCTGAGCAGTTGAGTAAGCAAGAGGACCTTATTGTTTGGATGCGAACTGCAGCACTACCAACATTCAGAAAGCTGTATGGTAGGATATATGTTGATCTCAAGGAAAACGATACAATTACCGTTCAATTGGAGAACAACTACAACACCTATAGTTTTAGTGGCAAGAAGAAGTTGGTGCTTTCTACGGCAACCTGGATTGGTGGAAAGAATGATTTTCTAGGCCTTGCATATCTCACTGTTGGTGGAATCTGCTTCTTCTTGGCATTTGCATTCACCTTGTTATACTTGATAAAACCAAGGTTAGTGATTTTCTAGTTCTCATGGATTGCAATTACATCAAGATGAACATGCTCTAAGACATATCTTGTTACATCACTTCTTGCTGCATTGAAGTACTAATATGATTTTTCTTCTGGTCACCCACAGGAAAATGGGAGATAACAGCTACTTGTCATGGAACAGAGCCACTTTAGGTCGCTGATATGCTTTGGAAGTTAAATGTTACACAGGCAACACCAAACAATTCAGATTATGGTCCAAATGTATCTTGTACCAAATAGAAATTTTATTCACGATCGTTGGTGTAGAATATATACAAAGTAGGCATGCGTGTACAAGTGACAACTTTGGATCCACTCGTGCACAGATTGTACATTACATTGAAACAAATAGCTTTATTTTCTACAAAATTGTATAATCAGAAGTCAGAAGTGAATGTCAGTTCATGCTTTGTTTTTCTTCATAAAACAACTAAACCTAACCTGCATCACTAATATGAGATGAACTTGAGCTCTTCGGAAGTGATCAGTCCTCGAAGGCTTGTCAGCCTGCTACAGCTACTAACTTGACTCTGCTTTTAACTCTTTTATTTTTCATGCCACGCGCAGCAAGTAATTGCTGAGATACTGGCCCTCAGGGTATGCAGGGTCGATGGGGGTGATCACAGGCTGCCCCGGCTTGACGTAAGACCGTAACCTTACGGCCAGCCATTGATGCAGCACCCTAAAAGCAGTAGTAAGAGGAAGTTATGAGCATCTATGTGGACAAACCAACACAAAATTGTCAATATGGATGCGAAGGACATAAAAGAGCCATTGCTCTGGTTTATTTTAGTCACCGGATACCTAGACTTAATACTGGGAGGACTGTAACCTTTCTTTTATTTGGTAAGAGAACCTTTTTTAAAAAACTTTCGCGGATGCAAAATAGTTTGACATACTAGAAATAAGTAAACAGGTGGCAAGATGTATGTTGAGTAGTTATGCCATGAGTAAGTTCCAGAACATTTTGATACCTGAATGGTTTTGAGGAACATGCCACTTTGGGTCATAGCTCCAGAACAAGAGCATGTCATGAGTAACCCCCCTGGCTTCACCACTTGCATTGCAAGCGCGTTCAAGCTTCTATACATACCGGATGCACTTTGTAGCACCTGCAAGAGATGACGATCAACAAAAACAATGAAAAGGGATATTAAGACGATCAAGACCATTTGACTTGGTAAGCTCTAAGAAGGCACTGCCCATAATTTCATCTGCAAGGGGTACAACATCACCCATTTATCCCATACAATACAACACCTGATTAGATAATATTAGTGTGAGTAAATATGTACCAGCTGCCTGAAATTGGGAGAAAGGATTGGCTGCAGCTCATGGCATACATGCTGAGGGCGAGTAGATTCAGGTGAGTCATGGACTAATAATCCATAAACACTAAGTAAGCATGCTTCAGTATTCGCATACACAGATGAAACATAGATCCATTTCGAGTCAAACTAGTTGTTAACAAGTAAATCCTCCAGACCCAGAGGACGCAATTATGTATACCTTCTTTCGCGGCGCCAACTTTGGAGGGTCAAGGATTACCAAATCCCACAGCTCATTTTCTGAGATAGCTCCTTTCATGAATGTAGTTGCATCTCCTTTTACAAATGAGATTTTTCCATGGTTTAGCTCATTGAGACCGATATTCTCATTGGCAAGGTCTAGTGCCAATCCTGATGAATCAATGCCTGAAAGTGATTACACTGATTGAAATATTTTGTACCGGAAATCCAGCAGAGTATTATAAGGAGGAGGCTAGCAAAAAATATATCATAGTGTGAAACTTTCAAACTGATGATGATGCTATCCCACCAAAATTCAATTGTAAATAACTTCAAAAACACTTGAAAGATGTTTATCAGCTTAAAGTATTTTACCAATGACATTATCAGCGCCACCCTTAGCTGCGTTAAGAGCAAAGCCACCACTGTAGCAGCAAAGGTCAAGGACCCTTTGATCCTTTGAAAGTAATGATATGAAAGAGCGGTTTTCCCGTTGATCTGCATAAAACCCTGTCTTCTGACCCTCTAATGAGACTAAGTAGACAATGCCATTCTCCATGACCTGAAAACAAAAAAATACCATGGGTGATACAACATCACAGAAACAATATATTGTACAACCTCAAAAGTCAAACTAATTGCAAAAGGTAACAGTGCACACTTGCTTTTTCTTTTTTCCTCGAACACGTAAGAGAGCTGTGTATCATTATATTAAACAAGGAAAAAGGGTAAAGAACCCTGGTTACACCCACACCCACACACCCATTGGATCACAAAATTACATACACGCCTTTTCCTTACAAATACCAACGACCTAGCCACTAGGAACGAGGGACAACGAGGAGATCCCTCGCGCTCCAGCCATTGATCAAAACTGGCCCTCCTCAGCAAGCAGCAAGGCAGTAGACATATTGGCAGCAAAGCCGTAAGAGACACAATGGCTCCTATGTTTCGCATCAGTCTCATTACCATCTTGCTAACTCAATGAGTATGGTAATTGGTAAGGTGCTACAACTACAATGAGGGAACTAAACCTATAACATGAACTATCAAGACCAATTGATACTGAATCATAAACTTGTCTAAGTCAACAGGTCCACCTTAACAGTTGAGCATGGTGAAGCAGGCTCCTTATGCTCTGATATATCCAATCCTTCTTCTTTCAAAATATCTGGTGATGGCCTCCACTTTATATGGCTGATGCCGCTAACTTTGCTAACAAGAAATTGTATTTCTTGCCTATATTTCTCAACCCAAGCAGCAGATGAAGCAATGACAGCAACATCAGCAAAGATGTCCACTATTAGGCCAGACAATCTGCAACTCAGAATTAGTGAGAAGAAATTTCAGATGTGTTTCCAAGAAAACTGAGTCAAGAATGATATAAAGCCCTTGGTGTTCCTAAGAAAATATAGTAAAACTAATACTTTGATGCTGAACAGTACGGCCCTCAAGCAGGAGAACTCAAGGACACCAACAAGACAATAACAACATATTCTTCATCTAAAGATTTTAGCTTATGATAGTTATTGCACTATTACCCTACAAAACTAACAATACACTCTACAAATTATACTTCTTTAGTGACTTGAACAAGGTCCCAACTTCCCATGGTAACTAAATTTAACACACACCTGTCCCCTTCACTGTTGATGAGGCGATAAGCATTTGTGTCAGCTGAAGGGAGACCCAAACTGCACCGCAAATCAACAGCAGATGAAATCCTTGCTTCAAGCAGTCTTTCCATATTAAGTGCGCATGTGGGATCTCTGGAAAGAAAGAAGGTAAGTAATATGTCAGCTTGGGCTGCTAAAATGTAGGTGATTGTAAAAACTGGTACCTATGTCACCTTCTTGCCTCTTCTTCTAGCTGCATCAACCGAACACAAAACATAGACACAGAGTTATAGAGGCCCCATCCAATAGGTTTCTCTGTCCCATCAGCTACCAGAACAACATCGCCAGATTTCGGAGGAGGTCGACCGATTATCCTATCGACAGCACCGCTGTACACCATTGGGCTTCCATCTCGAAATATTTGGGTCTTCCCCTTCTTTAAAACGACCTTTGCCAAACCTAAACAAGGAAGCGTGTTTAAAGCTAGTCTTTACTTCAATTTAAGTAACAGCAGACAGCTATTAACCCAATCAAAAAGATGTTTGGTTTTACAGTGCACCATTTTCTGTATGAGACGAGCTCTAGCTGGACGTTGGAGGAGGCTGACCTTTGTAAAATGATTTAGAATAACTTATTGTCAAGTTTTAGGCTGCTGGTATCCTTGTTTCTTAATCTTGCGTCAAAACAAAGTGATGTGAAATGCATATGCAGCCCAGGAGCACAACAGTTTAGAGCAAGTGTCTAGAAAAAAGGAAGGATTTGAAGAAATCCCAGTCCCTGGTGATTAAGAGAAGCAAATTTTAGCAACGGCAGTTCTCAGTTCTCACATGAGCGAACCTTTTATTGACAAATGCTCTAAATATATGCTGAAGCTACAATCAGGCGCCTCGCCCCTGCACACAGAAACCTAGCACCTAGCGACTAGCGTGACGCAATTTCGCTGCTGCGTTAACACCGCAAGCAACGCACTCTTCCCTTGGGGCATTTCAGCAAACAGGAAGACATCGCCATGGCCGTTGCCCGTTGCGTTAGCGGGCGCACCACGCCATCTTCTTCCTGGCACGCCGCCTTTAATATGGGCGGTCTAAACTCCACTCGCCGCCGCGCGCCACACAATGAGGTGAAGGGGGCAAAACGGCGGCGCCAGCTCTAAGCAACAGCACTGTTCGACAGCATGCGGAGAGATGTGGCAAAGAAAGGGGATGACCTCTGCGCTCGGCGGCGAGCTCTTCCAGGGCGGACGAAGAGGAGGAAGCGGAGGCGACGGTGGCGGCGGCGAAGGCTGCGGAGGAGGCTCGCCTGGCGAGGCGGGCCCTGACGAGCGCGGGCACCGACGCCGGCGCCGTGCCGCCGCAACCGCGAAGGCGCAGCATCACCGCGTGCTTCAGTTTTGGGCTCGCTGCCCAGTGAGTCTTGCAGATGGGATATCTGCCCGACTGCGATTGGTGGGCCCTTTCCTTGGCCCCGCGCCGCACAGCACCGCGGTCTCTTCAGAATTTGGGATGGTTTTCCAATTCGCAGCTCTCTTTTACCCTCTTTTCTTTGTAAAGTTGTACTAGGTCCATCCCAAATTATAAGACGTTTGACTTTTTTGACATCAAGTTTGACCACTCGTCTTATTCAAAAAATTTTACAAAATATCACTTCTTTTATCGTGGCTTAATTTATTAATAAAAGTTCTTCAAGAATGACTAAAATTTGACTATGTTTATATAAATTTTTTGAATAAGACGAGTGGTCAAACTTGGTGTCAAAAAAGTCAAACGTCTTATAATTTGGTATGGAGGGAGTAGTTATGAACAAAATTTGATCATTTAAGTTTTTGAAACAATCTGAAAAAAATCCTCTTGATTTGAATTTTCAAAGTTTTAAGTCAACTTTCTTTATTTTGTGGATATAACCTTTTTTTTCCCCTTCGCATTCTCCATGATGCTACAAAATGGAGAGAATATCGCTTGTAGCTTTTGCTATTAGAGAAGTGAAAAAAGATCAACGGATTGGAACTGAAAAAATTGGTACGAGATCGATTTTCAGCGAAGCGCACAATTTCCAGCGAAATTCTTTTGGCCCGTCTGGGGCAGATTTACGAAATTTGTCCTGGGGACTTTACATGAAAATCGACGGATAATGTCATGTTTCCTCATTATATTCGGTTATTCACACGTTAAATCCCTCGCTCCATCTTTTTGGTTGATAAGGTCCCTCAATTCCACAATTGAGGCAAGGGTAGCAGGCACAGGTGGGGAGACTGGGAGTGCCCAATGTTGCAATGCTCTTGCCGATTCCAGAGTCTGAAACTCTGAATCTCTGAATGAAGTGCTCATCTCGACTATACACGACGACATTCGGCATTCCGTTCGCCGTCATAGCAGCAGGAATGGCGATCGATCCATGTCGGGCACTCAGGGAAGTGAGGTCGGGCGTCCAGATGCTCCATTTGTCTCTTCCCTGTCAGGAGTTCAGGACTCGATCATGTCGTGTCACCTGGCCGTGACAGGCTGATCCGCTTCCTCCCTATGACTGTGACCCCTGGCGAGCCACTCCTGCGCGGCGACGAGGTCCGGGAGCACGGGCGCGCCGGACCTCCGCCAGCTCTCCGCCTCGGCGGTCCGGAACCGGTCCAGCAGGAGCGCGTGCATCCCGAGGCTCCGCGCGGGGGCGTAGTCCTTGCGCAGGCTGTCGCCGATGTGGAGCGCCTCCCCGGGCGCCACGCCCCCGCCGGCCGCCTGCCGCAGCGCCGCCTCGTAGATCCTCGGGTCGGGCTTCTCCACGCCGACGACGCCCGAGAACACCCCGAAGTCCCACTCCGACCCCTTGGGTTCAATTTGGAAACACGCGGTCGGTCATTGTCAGTGCAGCTGCTCGTCGTCGGTGCAAGGAAAGGATGGATGACGGCACGGCAGTGCTGGAGGGAGGCTGACCTGGCGGCAGTGCTGGAGGGAGGCTGACCTGGTTGAGCCCCAGTGCCGGCAGGACGACGTCCCTGTACCTGTGCTCGGCGTTGCTGACGATGCCGACGACGAGGCCCTCCTTCCGCAGCCACCTAAGGAAGCGCTGCGCGTCCGGGAACACCGCGTACGGCGCGGCGGAGCCGAACGTTGAGTAGATCCGCCGGAATATCCTCTCGAACGTCTCGTCGTCGTAGTCGTAGCCGGCCTGCCATGCCACGGCGTGCCGCGCAAACCAAAGAGCAAGCAATTAATTTGCAGCAAGATCATATATTTCTGACATAAATCTTCAAAGAATCCCATGCTCGATCGCATGCAGATCGATCGGTGGTGAGAGTGAGACCGATATGTTACAAGCTGCTTACCCTGACGAAGGAGTCCCTGACGCACGTCTTCCACCACTCGGCGGCGGGCATGGCGGCGGCGTGGCCGAAGCAGGGGTGCCTCCTGCTCATGTCGTCGTAGGCGAGCTTGAAGCCCTCGTGCACGCGCCCGTAGTCCGGGCACGGCATCCCGGCAGACTTGGCCGCCATGCAGTAGTAGTCGCCGAGCTGGCCCCTGTAGGCGATCAGGGTGCCCGTCACGTCCACGGTCACCAGCCGCAGCCTCGACAGGAGCGACGACATGCTTGGCGATCGACTCCTCTTCCTCTCTGCCAGACTGCCACCACCG
Source organism: Saccharum spontaneum (assembly GCA_022457205.1). NCBI lineage: Eukaryota > Viridiplantae > Streptophyta > Magnoliopsida > Poales > Poaceae > Saccharum > Saccharum spontaneum. The sequence continues at coordinate 13,046,573 of CM039594.1, read as the reverse complement.
ATCTTCGCTTCAGCGGCCTGCAGCTTGAATCTGCTTGTTCACCATCGACTCAGCGTCAAGAGATCATAATGACATTGCCACATGATAAATAAACGGAAGGATTGCCGTACCAAGAGCAACATTTATCTGGTGGGGAAAGTAGAGCAAAATCATGTGTATATATACTCCTGTCTGTAGCTCTTGGCTCAAGCTGTCCTGAGCCACAGGGCAAAACGGGAGCAAGAAAGAAGCTACTGCTACCTCTATGAACTAAACTGAAGCAACCACGTATCCTCTTCTCTGTATCGATCTCGAGCAAGTGATCTGTCTGGGGAAGAAAGAGCATACTTGTTCAAGCAGTCCAAGCAAGGACATTTAATTAGAAAGCTAAAAATCATTCCTTGCTCAAGAGAAAAAGCAAGTTAAGTCTTAAAGTATCCATCAACCCTTGCTCGACAAGAAAAAGAAAATGAAGGCAACAGAGCAATTAGGATGGAGTAAGGCAATAGGGCAATTGGTGGTGTTTAAATTCAGGGGCTAAAGTTTAGGGGTGTCACATCGGGTGTCACGTGGGAGTGCTCGGATAGTAATAATAAAATAAATTACAGAAGTCCTCAGGAATCCGCAAGACGAATTTATTAAGCCTAATCAATCCGTCATTAGCACATGTTTACTGTAGCACCATATTGTTAAATCATGGACTAATTAGACTTAAAAAATTCGTCTCGCAAAGTAGTCACAATCAGTGTAATTAATTATTTTTTAGTCTATATTTAATACTCCATACATATATCAAATATCCGATGTTATAGGGAGTAAACTTTGGAGAGAGGAACTACACAAGACCTAAACAAGCCTTATATTAACGCGAAACAAGAAACAACAACTGTCGTGCTGACTTTGCAAGAACCCAAAACAAGGGGCGCCGGAAATCGAAGATGCCAGCAGCCCAGCATTACCCTTTCCGGGCTGAGAGTCCAAGGCATCCGTGTCCCATGACCATGGAAGGTACCAAGGAATCCAAGACGCTTTTGTTTGTCCAACACAAACAAAATTCCAAAATATTCCCCAGTGTTGGAAACGACTGTGAATCGACTGTGAATTCTGTTCTCGGCGACCTTGTGAGACGATGAATGCATTCATACATGTCAGGGGAAGGAAAACACACGAGATTTCAGCAATTTAACCACCTCGACTTCAACTTTATAGCCGTACCCGTATACGTTCTAACCCAAATGTAACAATCGAAATCTGTATCCTTGGCTGCAAAAGCCTTTCCACAGCTTTTACAACCTTGCGTTGCCTGAACAATCACCAAGAGCAGCTACAAGCATGGCAACCTGACCTACCTTTGACCATATAAAGACCACCAACCAGAGAGGGGCGACGGACTGACAAGACAATTTGCAACTAATAAAACCTTGCATATGTACAGAGGTGCTACTCCTTGACGTCTTCAAAGACTTCGTCCTCGTCGTCTCTGTTGGCTTCATCAGAATCGTAGCTGTCGTACTGTAGGAGGCTGCTAAAGTCGCTGGATTGTGCCTTGATGAGCCTCTCCTGGATCCTTTCCTTGATGGCTGTCCCCTGAGGGAGTTTTGGAAACAAGAATAGACGAATGAGCAGTGGATTCCTAAATAAAGCATTCGCTCTATGCTAAGGGTGGTTAGAGGGTAACTCACCATTGAGTGGCACCCTTCCTCAAACTTCTCTAAGAAACCAGCCACCCAGCGGTCTGCATTTTCCACCCACTCTTCCTGGAGTTTTGCGACCGTGTTCCACTGTAAACAAACAGGAGTATTTCAGAAGGCTAATGAACAAAAGAGCATCTTCCCTGCTAAAATCGTGTGATGGGGTTAAATAAACACGTTGGTAGATGCAAATACCTTCTCCCCTACTTTTTCTTGGTGCTGTTTCACTTTGTCACGCAGGTTTTTAAGTCCCATGTTAACTCGCAGTCGTTTTTCCTGTTAAGACAGATAAGGGTCAGTTGGACAAGCACAACAAAAACGATAATACCACACTAATATCAAACAATGCAATTATTGGATATTTGGATAAAGCATTGGGTATGTATCACATGCCTTGACATAACTAACACCAAGATCCTTTCTAGTGTAGCCCCTGGCCAGATTCCGCATAACATACTCATTATAATCTTTAACAATCCGCATTATAATATCCGATGTTGATATCCCATCAGTGCGCTGAGTCTCCTTAAACTTACCAAGTTTTTTTACCTGATAAAGCGACATTGCCATTAGTTATTGTCACAAAACCAGACCAAAAAATATTGTTTAATTGATACTGTTGGTATTAAGATTATAAATTTATTTCTTAATCTGGACCTTAAACAACTCACATGTTCATAAACATCTTTACCAGCTCCACTAGCATCAGCATACCTGTCTTGGTTCAAATAGGAAAAGTAGGGTACAGATTAACCAAGGAAAAGTAGGGTACAGATTAACCAAATATACTTAGATTTCAAACCCAGCATCGTGTAGACCAAAGCCTTTGAATATAATATGAACTCTAAAATGGTGAAAAATGCATTGCAATAATGATGGCCATATGTATCATCTCAGGCAGTTCCTTGGAAATATTTACTGCATAATGAAGCCATCAAGTCTTTTTTAGAAAGAGTGCTTACGGCAGAGAATCATGAGCAACAAAATCAATGTTATGCTTATCCAAGAACTCTACTGTCACCACCCATGGAGCATCTGGAATGACTTCATCAACCCACCTGGAATGAAGAATAATATATAAGGTACAATTATGGCACTAATAAAACATAATTATAACAAAGCATGAGAGAACGGTTACTTGCAATGACGAAGTGACTCATATCGCTCATCCTCAGTCATTACAGTTCTTCCTTTGAATTTGTGTGTCAACTCATCATTGCAGCATCCAACAAGAAGATATGTGTTCGGAAACCTGCAGATTCGAAAGTACTCATTCAGTCTGCTCATATTAGATGTTAATAGTGCTACAGGAGATAATGTTTTAATAGTGCTTAAGCACAGATGTTAACAAGGCCAATGGCAGTTCAAAGTTATATGCACAGCACAGATGTGAACAAGGCAAATGGCAGTTAAAAGTTATATGCACAGCACAGATGTTAACAAGGCCAATGGCAGTTCCAAGTTAGATGCACTCATTTCACTAAATAAGAACAAAAAAGGGCTGTTTCGTGTTACACTAGATTAAGGTAATACTGTCACTACGAAGTAACCTTTAAAGATCTAAATAACGCTTCACACTTAAGAAACTGATAAAGGCCAGTAGGCCACATGGCTGCTTATGAAAGGTACTGCAGGAACCTAAATGGATTTGTCTGTTCCTCTCCCTGCACGCCACAAGTACCTAAAGTTCTGATACATGGATAAATTTGAGGAAAATATTGAATTTAATAAAGATAACATAATTGCAAGAGTAAATTTGCCAGATTGAATCTTTTTGCAGAAAACAGAATTCATTACCAGAATTACTCCACTGCAGGTGACTGATTTTTCACTTGTGTGTCAGTCACCCGCTGATGCACGCCCGCACACCCCCAACTCATGCGCACGCCCGCACACACCCGCCCGCAGGCGTCTTCTACCTCCCTCCCTCCCTCCCTCTCTCTCCCCGGCGCCCGGCGAGATCCTTGGCAGCGAGCTCCTCCTCGCGCCCCATCCGCGCCATGGATGGCAGCTTCGGGCGGATCCGGCAGCCGTACGCCCTCCTCCTCCTTAGGGTTTCGGCGAGCCTCTCCCCTCTTCCCAAACTCCGGCGGCCTTAGAAGGAAAGGGTGTTGGGGTAGGAAGGCTGGCTAGGCGGTGGGGAGACCGGCAGGCGGTTTAGGGACCCTGGCTGTGGAGGCGGCTGAGCCAGGTCGGGGCGGGGGAGCTCAGCGAGGACTATGGTGGAGCTCCGGCGAAGCCCTAGCGCACCGCGGCGAGGCGGTGGGCGGCAGCGGGGGCGAGGACGAGGATGAGAGCGCGGCCGCCGGCAAGGAAGATGAGGACCAGGCGGGTGAGTGTGAAGACCAGGTGGGTCGGGAGGTTGAAGACGACTGCTGCACATTGGATTAGGATCCAACGGCTCTCGCCGTCGCCTGATGGATATGCAATGTTTCAGGTGACTGTGCCTGAGACACACCATTAATTACGCATGCTACTTATATTTACTCTTACTCAAATTCGTATGGACCCACTATGGTAGGTATAGCCAAATAGGGAATGTGGAATTCATCAGGAACCACAAATCGCTTCAGACAGACTGGCAAATTTCCATAGAACAGACTCATTTCACTACATCATGAATGAGTGCTACTGATATCGGAAGCGGATTCTGTCCTGCTGCCCATCTCAATAATTAGAAGATGTTCAAGCATCCTAGCTACAAAACAATGCATGGCAATTTTTACCCAAGCAAGACAATCATAGTAGCCTCTGAGTGAAAAAAGTTCAATCACCCAAGCACTCTGAACTCTGAAGCAACACAACAGGCTAAAGGGAAGTGCATGAATGATTCCGAATCGGACTGCACTAAGGACTAAGGAGGAAATAGATGCTTTTAAGACTAAACGATCCAGTCATATCACATCAGGTAGGAGTATAAGATACTAAGAATTGACCTGCAATTCTCACCAAACAACCCATCCAATTGCCCAAAAAGGATTCATAAAGCAATATTGCACATCAAGCAGCCAACTAAGCCGCAGACAACACTAAATCGGATTTCAATCAACTCACGGCAATATTTACACAAATGGGCATCGCACGTGATAATTTACTATTTTACTCACAGAAAGCCATTCCGGAACTGCTAAACGCGTGGGACAATTCATCACAAAATCGCCACAAAGAGAAGAAGGGGAAGTAACAACAACTCAACGCCAATCTCGCACCGAACTGCCTAATAAAGCGCGATCCAGACGCTACCGCGAGCGCTACTAAAGCAGCGACCATTGCACGCTAGCACGCAACGGCGCCCGGCCCTACACCAGTGCGATAGGCAGATCGAGGGGCAGTTCAATTCGACCGGAGACGGCAGGCCCAATAGGCGGCAGCGGAGGAGGAGGAGGAGGCAGAGGGTGGGGGCGGTGTTCTCACAGCTTCTTGGCCTGCTCGAGCGACTTGGCGTGGCCGAAGTGGAAGAGGTCGTAGATGCCATCGGCGTAGACCCGGATCGGCCTGTCCGTGGGCACGAACCCCTCGCCGGTACCATTGGTGACGGCGCGGTCGACTTCGGCGACGTCCCCCTCGGCCTCCTTCCAGTCCTCCTCCTCCTCCTGCGAGGACTCCGGCCTCGCCCGCGCCGCCTCGGCCTTCGCGTCGTCGGCCATGTGAGGAAGGGGGAAGGGGAGGGGGACGTGGAGGGGGTCCAGAAGCTTCCGAAAGGGAAAGGGGAGCGGAGCGCGTCGGACTTGAGGGACTCCACCGAGCTGAAGGAAACGGCTGGAGGTGGTACATGTACGTTTCGGGCTCGATCGTCTGTGTCACTGGGAGGTGGGTCCGGAGGGGTCGCTGCGGCCCCGGTTGTGACCCTTTGGGCCCAGGTGAGGCCTTGTCGTCGCTCGTCGGTAGTGCCGTTTTTTTTTTCCCGCGAGGTCAGATCACGGCCGTGACGGACGGTGCAGGTGCGAGGACATCATCATGTGCATCACAAATAATCTATGAAAAATAATGGTCCTGGGGGGGATTGTTTTTATCAGAAATGGAATCGGCTACCCAGCCATGTGAACAATTTTATATTGCACATGTAAAGATGCAACTACTGGAATTCGAATAGTTAAATTGGATGAATAGTCAACCATAGCATCTCCTCCCTCCGTTCTGTAATATAGTATATTTTAGCATTCAAAAATTTTCCTCAAATATAAGACATTATAGAGGACAAAAACAATTTTTGCATTAAATTTAACTCTATAAACCTTGTGGGCTCCTAAAAATACTTTACATTTGTCAACCAATCACCACTAATCAAGTTCATGATAGCATCTGATTAGGAAATAAAATGAGGGTATATGCGTTTTTTATATTCTCTCTTAATTTGTCCTAAAATTCATAGAATGCACTCTATTACAAGACAGAGGGAGTATTGGTCTAGTTTTCTATTAAAAAAAGTAGTACTGCAGCAGACTCAACTACTATTTCAATGTTCCCTTAAACTACAAAATTGCATATTTAGGACATTGTGCCTGAACTATTTAAGTACCACATTTTAGCCCAAATTAGCCAACCAACGTCTATTAAGCTGACATGACGTTTTAGCATGGAACCAACATATAGATGGTGTTTGGTTCAGTTAGCGGTAACGCAAAGAAAATGAAATCAGTTACCGCTGTAATCGAAGTTAGAATGCTTGATTTCGGTCTTTTATTTGGAGATAGGTTACAAAGCGTGGGAAGCAAACATGTGTAACGGTAATATATGATGGGTTATATTACATTTTAGCCAACCAAATAGCTCGCTAGATCCAAAACTTACAACTACATGGACAGTCCTTAAGCTATTACATATTTTTCACCTAAGTCCCCAAACTATGAAGTTACATATTTGGATTTCTATAATTTCTTAAATTAACGGCTTTGATGCACCTAGATGTGATAGCACACTCTTCGTAGCATAGTTGATTTGGCATGTGGTTTATCTATATAAAGAAAAACTTCAGCAATCGATCATGCCTATCATATACTATGTTATATTATTTTATGTTAGACTTTGTTTCACAAGCCTTTTTTAGCGGTTTCATTTTTTACTTTTCTATCTATCTTTTTTAGGTAAGAGAAACCTGAGATAGAAGATTGAAAAAAGGCGCTCTCCAACGACTCCCTACCTCAACTCCCAATCTTTCCGCACTTGAAAAAATTCGATCCAACCACGTGGAATATATGCGCACGTGTATCAATTCCGCTAGAGGTGGGAGGATGTGGGGAAGAATAAGGAGAAGGACATGGTTTCCACTATAAATGTACAGTAGAAAAAGGAAAGTATAAAAGTGGTTAATGTGATTTAAAAATAGTCCAAGATTCCTGATGCAAAATTAACTTCTATAGTTTAAGATCGAGTTTTGGAAAATGTTAGAGAAACCTAACAAATATTCTTCCAATTTTTTTATCCACTTGAAAAACACATTGATTTACCAACTGAGTTTTTAGGAACTTCGGAGATGCTATAAGGACCAAGTCACCTTAAACATAGCCTTTTTGGTTTTAAATTTTGTTGGATCAAGTCGATTTCTAGTTAATAAATAGGATCTGAAGATGGAAGAAGAATAAATAAGGTACGTGGTCCAAGCGAATCATGTAATCAAAGGAACCCCTGGGCCCCGGTAGCCGGTATGGCGGTATCTCCTCAGGTGCACGATTCTTGTCCACGTGCCAGATGGTCCCTGACTAGTCGTGTCGTTTTGTTAAACAAAATCCATCATGTTCGGCTGAGCTTATCAGCACGGTTTATCAGCCGTGGAACAGTATTTTTCTCTCACAGCAAAACAGTCACAGCTGGTTTATAAGCCGCAGAAACAGCTTGCCGAACAGGGTGATCGTTTTTCTCTCTCTATTTTTTTCCTTCAAAATCTAATGTTAGAACCTACTCCGTATCCTTCACGCATTCAGGTTTCAAAGACACAAAAACAAATTTTTTTTTGAGCAACAGACACAAAAACAATTGAAATCAATATTTCTAAAGGATCGGATTGGGCTATCTCTTTCTTGTGTTTTGCTTGGGTGGTGACTTGTGAGAAGAGACTTCTTTTTCTAATTTTTTTAAAAGGAGTTCTGAATCTAGTTTTCCAGATGCTAAGGCCCATGTGCGAAGTGGGCTTCGCTAATCAGGCCAGTTCCATAGGACGTGGAAATGGGCCAGATAACAAGCAAATGGCCTTCTTCCAGGTCGCAGGCAACATCTACTGACCTGTCGTTTTTTTAAAATAAAAAACATGGCTGCGCAAGAACGTCATGTTCACAAATCTCGTCACAAATCAGGACGAGCGCAAACCAGTTCACATGAAAATTCAACAAATTTGCCTACCCTCTCTAACCTGACATTGACCATTCCCACGCACTCTTGATTCTGCGCTGCCTGTCCCTCCCAGAAACGTCACCGTGTTCCTGACCTCATCCGTCGGCTTGTGCTCCTTCTCCGCCATCTCACTTTGACCACAAATCTCCTCTCCTCTCACGGGTGGTCCATCTCCATCCAAGCCACGGAGGCGCGTTTTCACCGAGAGGGTAGGGTGCCGTCATCGAGCGCGCGTAGTCCTCGGCCTCGCTCCGCGACCGCGTCGCAGGCGGCTTGGGCTGAGCCTCTCTTCGCCGCCGGTGGTGTGCGTTCCATGACCTTGAGATGGGGATGGGGAAGAGAGGAATGAATCGATCGGAGATGCAGGGATCGATCGGTTTGGGAACGCGAGTAAAGGAGATCAGTGTGGCAGGCGGGTGTTTTCCCGCCAAGTCTTGGCATGCGCGCCATCCTGCATAGCTGGGCTGGGCTGCTGCTTGGCCCAGTTAACTTATAGCCCAATTAGCTTCCTGCAAAAGGAAAAGAAAACATACGAGATTCTTGAAAACAGCCGTTGCGAGTTGCGACGAGATCTTTATACATCAGCACACGGTAACAGCATGACATATGCCGATATGCGCCACTGCCATAGCCAAAATGGTTCAGCACATGGTCCAAGGTTTCTGGTCCAGTTTCTAAAAAAAACTTAGACCAGAAACCTTATCCAAAATAACTTCTAAATCTGATACGGAGGGAGTATGTTGGGTTACCAGGATGGATCTTTTAGAAAAGAGAGTTCCCACTTAAAAAATATTGGAATTTTATATCTACCACTTAAAAAGTTGTGACATATGTGGATAATTTATATAAAAATCTAAGGGGTTATTTTGAATTATATTTTGTAATGGCAAAGGTGGGTAATTTTCTTAATAAATTATAATAAATCCAATGGCTATTATCGGTGATGATGATTAGAGTCTAGCAAATCAAAGGCCAGATGTTTCTGATTATTGTAAAAATTTCTATGATTTATCTTTTTTCTTAGCGCGTCTGGTGAGAATTAACGTGGTGTCTCCGTTAGAGCCTCTAATTAGTAATAGTAAGAGCATCTCCAAGAGTTTGCCAAAATTCACTTGGCAAATATCGTGATTTGATAACTTGCTAAAATATATGGCAAGTGAAAAAATAGACTCTCTCCAAGAGTTTGCCATTTGGACTTGGTAAAATAAGAAGAGGCCCGCTAAGCGAACGAAGAGCCCCGCTAAGAAACGAAGAACCCCGCTAAGCGAACGAAGAGCCCCGCTAAGAAACGAAGAGCCCCGCATGCGAAGCCGGATGCGCGCTCGCGCTCAGCGCGCAAATATGCGCGTGGAGAGGGGAGATTTGCCAAGTTGCTAAAATTTGCCAAGTTGGATGCCAAACTGTTGGAGCACAATTTTTTCTGTTTTACCAAAAATAGATTGGGTGCCAATTTGATTTGGCAAACTCTTGGAGATGCTAAGATCCTCACCTATTTGGTACCTACCGGTACTTTCAATTAGGTACCCTGGAGATGCTAAGATCCTCACCTATTTGGTACCTACCGGTACTTTCAATTAGGTACCTCATATTTTTCTACCGTCCGATCTCGCCCAATGGATGCCCTATGTTTTGTCCAACCATTGTAAAATTTCTCATAAAACAATCATGTTACACTGTAATTTATTTGCATATAAGCTACCAACCTTTAGAATTATTACTAAAGATAGCCCGAAATAACTATTAAATTTATATAACTAGCTATCCACATGTATCATTAAGTACTCACATGATGATGAGCTAGTCTATTGGAGTTCGTATTAGAAGCTTTATTTGGTTCTGAAAAGAGATGCAAGTAATTAGTTGGAGTACGACAGATTTGACACACTCTAAAAGTACCGTGAAAGAGAAAATGCCGTGCCACGGCCCACGGCCGTTTTGATTTGTGATTTGCGATAGCTGTGCTCCTGTACTATACATGTACCGTCATGTCATTTTGAGTATTTGATCCAGTCCAACGTTGTTATTTTCTTTTAACCATGTGTGTGTGTGGAGTGTGGTAGACCATTCAATAGCTAGGCTGTGGTAAGCTTTAGCTTGGACCTGACGCTGCCTTTTTGACCTGTTTGGGCCTGTTTAGATCCCAAATTTCATCCCCAAATTCCACTATGTAAAAAGAAGATTCCCATCATATCAAAATATCGGCATATGCATGGAGTACTAAATGTAGATGAAATTAAAAACTAATTGCACAGTTTTGTTGTACTTTGCGAGACAAACATTTTGAGCCTAATTAGTCAAAGTTTGGACAATTTTTACCAAATACAAACGAATTGCTACAGTACACATTTAATGCGCACTGTGTAGATTTTGGCCCCCAAATTGGGAATCTAAACACGGCCTTTAACTGCGTAGAAAGAGTCATCACAGAAAGAGACGAGCTTCAGTTCTCGATCGCAGCGATTACAGTAAAAAAAAAAGTAGCTGGATCCGGTCTCAGACGAGTAATGAGTGACCATCGCTAGCTTAGTTCCCCGTAGCGTACTACCAAAATCATCCGAGTACAAATCGAACTCCAGTGGTTAAAATTACTCCAACATGGGAGTGACCAAAAGTCCAAAACTACCCACTAGTAATTAACCACTGGCCATTTTTTTCCCAAAACAAAAAAATTTACCACCGTCCGCTTGCGTGCATCCCTAATGAGGTGTGCATACACACGTGCTTACTACAAGTCTCTCGCTGCCGCTGTGTCAGTGCACAAGCACAAACGGGCAGCGGTAACAAGTGGTTAGCTGGTTTTTGTTATGAAACTAATTATGTAAGTGGTTCATAATTATGTGAGTGGGCTTATACTGAATTAATTCTTAAAGCTCAAGAGTTATAATTGAAGACGTTAAAGGGCTATCTTCTATCTATATAAGAGACCTTTATATTCACTATTTGATGATGAATGAAGAGATGGCTCCCCTTATATACTTGTCTCTCGCGTGTTCTTGTGTATTGTTCTCGAGAATAAAGAGAGGAAGACGGGATCTATCTACAACTTCTACACGCCTATTTCAGGGATCGGGAACGGGAAAGTGGATCCGGTAATCTGTGAATAGACCAATTCTCAACACGTTATCAGCAGCTCTTTCAACTGGGTGAGTTCGTTCCTATCTTATTTTGTCATTGTTTTGATCTCATTTGTGTGGTGGTAATCATCACCGATCAATTTCTACTGTGCATGTTCATCATTTGGTGTTGGATGATCGAATGAGATCGAATCTGAGGCTTTATTTAGTTCCTCCCTCAAAACTTTACATCCTATCCTATCGAATGTTTGGACACATGCATGGAATTAGAGATGGCAACGGGTACAAACCCACTGGGTTTTGCCAACCCAAACTCATGCCCATGAATAGAAAAGCTACCCGTTAAAAACCCATTAATTATCATGGGTTTAGTTTTATGCCCAGACCCATACCTGCTTGGGTCATGGGTGCCCATCGGGTCGCCTGTGCCCGCAACAGCATAGGAACGTAGAGATGAAAATCATTTCAGCTACTGCACTGTTGAACCAGCAGCCAGTGGCTTTGCTAGTTTATAAGTGCAGCAACATCTGTCGCCCACTTGGAGACGCGAGGCGGTGCTATAATGAAGAGCAATATCTAAATCTCGTACCAATATTATCTTTTATGAGAAGTGGTCTTCCTATAATGATAACAACTCACTGAAGGAATTTTTCTTAAAGGAATATATGATTATAAGTCTGAATGCACCAAAAATAGGTGAATTTCTTGGAAGGAATAAAGACCCATATAAGACCCGAGAGATAAGAATGAAAAGACTTATGAGCTTTTATTATGGGTGTATATATACTTGTGATATAATGTGTTCTCCACCTGAAGTTTTAGAATTGAAGTGCCCTCTGAAAAACCGATATGATATATTTGGTATTACTAGCAATGCTTCCCTGTTAGGCTAGAAATACAGACTTGTAATGTCTTACTATGTATTAAAGATTCTCGAAGAATCCGTAGTCAATCACAGAAGGAGTCACAACTATTATGAACCGTGAAAATTATAATGATATAAAGAATAATAATTATTAATCACATCTCAAAGATGCGTGTCATTGCAACTTTGAATGCACAAATATGCATCTTGATGGATGCATGCTAGAATATAATAAATTCCTCTCATGAAGACCGAATATTATGGAATTCTTGTAATCTCACTTGCACTATTATCCATGTCTACGTTTATTTTCAAATAATGGTTAATGTCATGGGAATAAATGACCTCAACAGATGTTGTCACCAGGGGGATTATTTATAAGATATTGATCGTCATTCACGAGACTTTGAAAGTCTCAAACAATGTCTAGAAGGTGTTATCTAATTGTGACTTTCTAAACCTCTGTTGAAGTCTCTATCATGACACCATTTATGAAAGTGAGTTTATTGTTTATGTACACGTCATATTTTTACCTCAAGAGTCCAGAAGTAAGATGAGGTTAAGATTACAAAGTGATCCTTGTAATGTATGCGATATACTTATTGAGTCTCTATGTGCATATGCTTCTCGTAGAAAGCATTTTTATGGCATAGCATGACAGTTCTGCAAGGTTCAGGGGGGAGAACTTTCCTAGAATATTAATCCTTGATCAGAATTCTAGGGAATTCAAAGTTATATAGCCCAGAAGGTCACAATTTTGTCCTGAAGACATGTTATTTTTTTTCTTTGATGAGTTTTCCTGAAGTTTCTCATGTAAGGTTTTTAATGAGGCAAATGCGTTAAGCGACAATAATGTACTCTTTTTTCTGTTTTTTTTCCCACTGGGTTTTTGGACAGAGTTTTTGATAAGGCATGAGCTTGTCGTGGTATCAGCCCAAGGGGGAGTGTTATGAAACTAATTATGTGAGTGGTTCATAATTATGTGAGTGAGCTTATACCGAATTAATTCTTGAAGCTCAAGAGTTATAACTGAAGAAGTTAAAGGGCTATCTTCTGTCTATATAAGGAACATATGTATTCACTAATCGATGATGAATAAAGAGATGGCTCCTCTCATATACTTCTCCCGCTAGTAATTAAGCACTGGCCATTTTTTCCTAAAACAAAAAAAATTACCACCGTCCGCTTGCGTGCATCCCTAATGAGGTGTGCATACACACGTGCTTACTACAAGTCTCTCGCTGCCGCTGTGTCAGTGCACAAGCACAATCGGGCAGCGATAACGACAAGTGGTTAGCTGGTTTGCTGGTTTTTACTGCAACGACGACCCGCGCATCGGGCGGCCGGTCTCTTTCGTCGGAGACAGGGCAGTTGTAGGGGAGGCAACGGCACAGGCAACACGACACGCACACGTGTCCCCTCCCCTGGGGCTCTGCTGACTGACACGCACAGGCCAGACTCCTCCGTCCACAAGCAAAGCTGAGACTACTCTACTCGTGCTACGCCTACGCTGGTTATTGATCTGCGTCCTATTCTCCTTTTTTGTTTTTAAAATGGTACTACTAGGTTTATTTACAAAGTAAACACGGCGCTAATCACTCTAGCTACCAGCTGCTCCCTCTCCCCGCGTGTGAAACCTTTGACCTCCTCGTTGATGGATCGATCACACAGGACAGGACAGGAGATAAGGCCTTGTTCAGTTCCCCAATTCTCTCCCCTAATTCCACTATGCAAAAAGAAGATTCCCCGTCACATCAAAATGTCGGCAAATGCATGGAATACTAAATGTTGATAAAATCAAAAACTAATTGCACAGTTTTATTGTACTTTGCGAGACGAACATTTTAAGCCTAGTTAGTCAAAATTTGGATAATTTTTACCAAATACAAACGAAATGCTACAGGAATTCTGATACAGTGTTTTTCTCCCCAATTCACCAATCTAAACAAGGCCTAAGATAACCAAGATTCCAAGAATCAAAAGGCCGGCGTCATCTGATCATCAGCAGCACGACACCGTTAGGATGGGGAAAAAAGAGAGAAAGAATTGCAAAAGTTAAAATAGCGCAGCGATCTGATCCCGACCATGCGTAATCCCCGACGTTCCAGAGTATATATATAAAATTACAAATGGTTGTTCAAGATGTTAATGATCTGGACAGAGGAGTGGTCGTAGCGGGTAGCGCGACAGTTATGACTCTGACTTTGGCGTCGTCGTCGTCGCTCGCCCGCTCGCTCGCACGTGGGGCCCGCCAAGTCTCTTCGCATCAGTCAAAGACACGCGAGCCAGCCGGTCAAATCAACCGGGAGGATTAGGAGGAAGAGCACGCCTCTGCTAGCATTGATGATCGATGCAACGCAGTGCGCTGGTTGCCTCGAGCGCTCTAGTCTAGTCTCTGGTGTGTTTAATCGTAGGTTTTTTTTTCAATAAGAGTAATTTCACGGACGATCGTTAGAACTTTTGTTTTGATTCGTCATCTCTTTTCTCGCACTTGCAAATTACACACTCAATTCCTTAAACTAGTTCTGAGTTCTCATCTTAGTTTTAATGCTTACAGATTGCACACTCAATTATGTAAAGTGCACACACTCAGTTATGTAAAGTGCACACTCAGTTACTTAGGCGTGTCCTAAGTTATTATCCTACTCCCGATGTATGCAAATCGTACATGTACTCGGCTCCCTAAACATGTATTTATTGTTTGCTCCCTCACCTCTTCACGATGATTGGGCTTGCAGCCTTGCACTACGGTTCGGATCTGCTAGGAGGTTTTACAATTAAAGCCTCCACAAAATCAAAACGATGAACCAAATGTTAAAATCCAAACAGGTCCGAACCTACCTTCTGATTCAAACATGTGAAAAGTATTTGGTTCGATGGTCCGTCGTCTTTGATGTAAGCTCCATCACCTTCCTTCAACTACAGTTAGGTTGCATGCATGATCAAAGGAAGATGTCGCCTCCTCCGCTACCTTAGCGAAGAACTACTTGAGCTTGATGCCATGGCAAGGGTTAGGGAAAGGGGAGGGCACAAGTGCACAAATTAGAGAGGAGAGAGAGTTACATGCAGATGATAAGGGAATGACATATTGCCGTAAATATGCGAGGAACAAAAATTAGAAGGACATAACACAAAAATAACGTATGACCTAGACCCGTGAAATAGCGGGAACGGTTGGCAAATTCCTGTCAAAACTGTCGGGATGGTACAAATAGATAGTACAAATTTAGAGAGTTGAGTGTACAATCTGCAACTATCTGGACCGGGATGAGACTCAGGACAAGTTTAGTTAACCGAGTATGCAATTTGTAAATATTAGGACGAAAACTTAGGACAAGTTCAATAACCATCGGTCAATTTTACATTTTCCAAATCTTTACAAGACGAAACGCGCGGACAAACGCCGGCCGGAGAGCGTGCCACGTCGTCTGTAAATTCTCCAACGGCTCAGATCGTTGTAAAAATCGCTTTTCATGAGCACTGTTCATATGACAGTGTCCACTGTTCATCTGACAGCGATCACTGTTCATCTGCAGTACCCACTGTTCATACACTGACAGCGGTGGCTGTTCATCTGGCAGCTGAGAAGAGAATTGCTACGTGTACATGATAAACATACCCGGAAGATTAAAGTAAATCTTTTTCCTTTCCAAAAAATTTCTAAATAAACTAGAACCACTCTAGAGCCTACCCAAATATTTTCCACCCCTTCTTTGTCATCGAAAAAATCTAGAATAATTTACAAATTCCTCTCATTCGCGTTTCGCCGATAAACATATGAACTTTATACCTCATCCATCCTAACTCCGAATCCTGTAATTCTTCCACAAAAAATCTTCTAAAATCCAATAATTTGTCTCTTTTCCAGCGAACTTCAACATCTATACTCAGCTATGAGCAAATTTTAGATGTATGAGCAGCCATCTCCTCTATGCGGGCCCACAATTACTATAATTACGATCCTCCTCTGTTTTTTTAAAAAAATCAATAACACTACTGCTGGGTTTTGATGTTACACACATTTAACCGATATATCCTTCATTTCATAGACACAAGTTACTTATTCCACCTCCTTTTATACTTTGTCACACTATAGTGTAAACTATACCAACAATCTTCTTCTGCTAATACAATAAAACATAAAAAGGGACAATATATTTACAATAAAAACAATATGAAAAAATTTATATAATTTGCATTATACTCAACTGTAACATATGCCATATATGTTTTACTATAATATACGATATATGACACTATAGAACGGCAACCTCACGGTAGGTGCGGCAACGCCGCGCCCTAATTTTCTAGTGTTTAATTGGAAATGACAGAAGGGTTGCATCCTAGCTTTTTATCAACCAAACACTGGCCTAGTTTATTTAAACATCAAACTTGTATAAAAACACGATAGCTTTTAACTAAGGTTAACCTTTTAAAGATGTAAACTTTGTCATAGAAAAATGATATCACCAGACTCATATTTGAAAAGCACGGTTTTATGGTTACAATTATTAACAGAAACATTATTATAGTACACAGAGAGTATAGCTCTAAATTAAATACAGTAACGAGTCAAACCACGTCTTACATATTTAGATTAGAAGAAATGGAGGGAGCAGTAATATATTGCTTATCAGAGATATGTACGTGTTGGTGGTTGGTGCTTTGACGAGGTCCATGGAGATTGGAGAAGAAGCATTGCGTCGTCGTAGTTTACTAGCCGATGCACACGTAGAGAGATCTCAAGAGATTAAAAACAAAAAACCGTCCACATGCTGGTCATCATGGTGTGTTTTCGCTAAAAATCACAACTGTGAATGCCCAACACCGTATGAATGCAAGATAAAAAAAGTATACTTGAAGTCCGATCATATAGCATAATCATACGCAATAATAACATTGTAAAAGACAAGCATATACGCCGCACTCATTTGATCAACGTGCGATTAATTAACGGCGGGACTTAATAATAATATAATTAATCAGTAGTACAAGTAGAGAGAGAGGTAGAAGTTGAGAAGCCCTCTCGGACTTTGCTTCCGAAGCAAGGCAATCTAGAAAGATTCCTCGCTATCAGCTGCACTAGCACTACTACTACACACACCGAAAGCGCACGCGCGCCAACCAGACGAAAATTAAATAACTTCTCCATCGTTTTTTATCACAAAAAGAAAAAATATTTACATCATCGTCCCTTGTTTTCATTTCACACCTACTACTAGTAAGTACCTAGCTTAACTCCTTCTAGCTAAAGCAGCAAGCTAATACTACCACTACTAATTACTTACTACTAAACCTTAATTAGCTAGCCTTGTGCAAGGCCAGCAAAAACATAACAAAATAATGCTTAACTGTTTAAGCAGCTAGCAGCAACAAGAACACGCATCATGATCATGATGATGATCATCATCATCAGCTCGTCATCGACGAGCAAATAACACCATGGCTTCTTCGTTCTACCTGAACGTAAAGCGACCTCACTAGCTCCGATCCCCCGCTTATTAATTACCTTGATTGATCGATCAGCCGAAGTTGTAGCCATTGCCGTTGTTAGTGGAGGCCGGGCGAGCGGTGGGCATCGTGGTCTGCGCCGCCTGCATCATGCTCTGCAGCAGCAGCCGGTCCTCCGCCGACGACTCGAACCCGCCGTGCAAGAACGACGGCGCCATGCCGTCCCCGCCTCCGTGCATGCCGTAGCCGACATCACCGCCGTACTGCTGCTGGTGCTGCTGGTGCGGCCTGAAGAGCTGGCTCTGCAGCGACGTGGCCGTCGGCCGGTGCTGGTGGTGGTGCGCGTGCGCCGCCGCCAGGTGGTCGAACGACATGACGGCCGACGTCGGCGACGGGCGCACCAGCTGCGGGCCGTACTCGCCGGCGCCGGCACCGCCACCGAAGCTGATCACGGGGCCGCCGCCCGCGCCGCCTCCGGGGCCGTAGGGCCCCGCGGGGATGCCGGTGAACTGCTGCACCATGGCGCGGAAGTTGGAGGTGTCCGTGTTGAGCAGCGTGACGGGCGCGCGGCGGGACGCGCGGGACCGCCGCCGCGCGGGCTTCCCCACGCGCCCGCCCTCCACCCCGACCCCGGGCTGCTGCTGCGCGCGGGTCGGGCTGCCACCACCGGACCCGCCGGACGTCGGGCTCGACACCGACCCGCCTGCCGCTGCTACTGCCGCCGCCGTCGTCACCACCGTCGCCTCCGTCGTCGCCGGCCCGCCGCCGCCCCCGTAGAACCCGCCCCAGGAGGCCATGTTCGCTCCAGTTTCACCCATGCCAAGCTCGCTCGCTCGCTAGGTTGTCTATCTAGCTAGTGTTCCCGTCGTCGTCGTCGGCGTACGCCGGCCGGTAGAGGAGTAGAGTTTTTTTGGGACGGACGGGGAGGCCAGGTACTTATAGCTGCCCCCGGCGACGAGTCAATGGGGACGCTTGGGATGGTCGCCGCGCCGTCGGATGCGCGATGCACGGCGGAGGACGGCGCCCCACGTCGCCTTCTGGAAGGTGGATGGCTCGTGCGGGTTTCCACGAAACGTCCGTCGGAGGACGGGGTTGGAGCCGCGGGGCCCGCTCGTGGCTCGTGGGACCGGTCGCTGCGCTGGGCCCCACCCGAGCGAGCTGCGGGGATGGCGCGCGCCGTGAATTCGGCCTGTTTTAGATTTTAAGTTCACCCTCAAATTCTACTGTCTAAAAAGAAGATTCCCCATCATATAAAAATACCGGCACATGCATAAAGTACTAAATGTAGATGAAATCAAAAAATAAGTACACAGTTTTATTCTACTTTGCGAGGCGAACATTTTGAGCCTAATTACTCAAAGTTTAGACAATTATTACCAAATAAAAACAAAAATATACAGTAACTTAGTACAGTGATTCGGGTGCTGGAATCGGGCATCTAAACGTGGCCTTCGTTGTCGCGGTTCTTTCCTCTCTCTCGTCTCTTTTTTACCCCTTTCCAGTTTCCACTCCTCCCTGTCGCAGCAAAAAAAAGAAGAGATGCTGAGCCTGTTTAGTTCAAAAAAAAAAAGTGAACCCAAAAAATGATACAGTACCTATCACATCAAATCTTGCGGCACATGCATAGAGTATTAAATATAGATGAAAGAAAAAACTAATTACACAGTTTAGTTGTAAATCACGAGACAAATCTTTTAAGCTTAATTAATCCATGATTAGACACAAATTACTAAATAAAATGAAAAGTGCTACAGTAGCCGAATCCAAACTTTTTCACCGACTAAACAACCCCGCTGTTAATTTTGCAGGCGACGTGCGGCGGCGGTGCATCACTGCTGCTGATTTGCAGGGGCGAGGCGGCGTCGGCGGCGGCCGTGTCGGGCTCGTCGCGGCGGACAACGACGACGACAAACCTCTACGATAGGTGCGCGTGTTGGGTGGTGCTATTCTTTTTTTTTTTTGACACAAGTTTTATTACCAGCAGCAGCAGCAACTGCAAAGCAGTAGCACTCACGGTCCATTTGGCTGGGCCGGGCCGGGCCACGCGCGCGCGCACGCACGAGCATGCAGCGATAGGAGGAGTTGCGTTCCCTCGGCTGCCTGCGCTTTAGAGGACAAAAAAAACAATGGGAAGCATGCGGCAGATTGAGCCAGCGCGGCCGCCATTTTGACACATGTGAACTGACCCGGTGAGGGAGCGCGGCAACGACGACGAAGCTTCGGAGCGAGTCGGCATCCCATCTCATCCTCTCCCCTTCTCCTCCTCGATCCATCGGTCTTCAGCTCCCGCCAAGAACAAACTAAAGGGGGGTCGACGGCGACGGCGACGTGCATGGCCATGGCGCATGCTGACTGGGCACAGCGACAACGCTTAGGTTGTCTGTTTCTTCCTTATTTTACCCAGCACGTGCCCAGGGTTAATTCTACCGGGCGGTAAGCCGCGGTTTACCGCGGTTACCGGGCTTACCGGGCCGGACCGGTTCCGGTCCGGTTAGGTATTCCCCAAATTCAAATTTAAAATTTGAAAAAAATGCTGAAAAAATTTCTAAAAATAGTTCATGATTTATAGAAGCCAATGGTGTAAAAAATTTTTAAATTCGAGTTCGTTTAGTATTTATTTATACGTATAGAAGTTTGAAAAAAAAAGAAAAAGAAAAATCCCGGTCCCGGCCCGTTAAGGCCCATGAGGCCCATTAGGCCGCCACGGGCAAACGCGATAACCGCTACAAACCGCTCGGTAAGCCGGGCACAAACCGCTACAAACCACTACAAACCGCCACGGGCAAAGAAAAAAGAAAATTCCAAACGGTTTGTAGCGGTTACCTCTCAAACCGAGCGGCAAACCGCTCAAACCGAGCGGTAACCGCTCCAAACCGCCCGGTAAACCGGTCGCAAACCGAACCGAAGACGCATTTGAATTCAAATTCAAATTCGACCGGTTACCGACCGGTTACCGGCAAACCGGAACCGGAGGCCGACGGTTTGAGCCGTCCGGTCGGTAAAAAAAACCCTGCACGTGCCCCTTTGAATCGAAAGCCTGGTGTTCCATCGGACACACTATGCGTTTACACCGGCCGCCGTCAGTCAAGTTTACACATTTTTCATTAGATTATATTAAAAACATCCGTTGCTCCAAGACCAAATATTGTTGCAGCCTAGCCTATCTACAGGGGAGTAGTAGCTACGATATATATATGTATGTACACCAGTACGTCTAGCTACAACTAAATAAATAACATATATAGCTCTGATTTAACAAGCTTATTATTATCACAGCATATATATATATATATATATATATATATATATATATATATATATATATATATATATATGTTCTAAAGTATATACAACTATCTATGAGGCTGTACCACGTGTGCATATGTATAGAGAGAGAACCCCTATGTAAACGACTATGCTCGCTAGTATACTTTTCAAAATATAAGCTATAGCATATACATAAAGCTAGGCCATCAGAGAAACACGTAGTGCCATAGAGATTATTGTTAACACACAAAAAGCAACGCAAAACCCAGTTACAAACGGTTGTGTGAGAAACGAACACATGCATATACTAGGTACTAGGTAGCCATCAGTTGAATTTCGCTGGGGCTGGTTGTGTTCCGGCCGGTCAGAGGATTTGCCCGGTCGTCCTCCAAAATGACAGCCTCTAAACTAAGCTAATAAGCTACAAGCGACGGTCGCCATCTATCTATCCATCAGCCAACTTTTAATTCATTTATTTGCTCGAGTTCGCACGGCTCTCCATCGATCTGACCAGTTGGAGGTCAAATGGGACTGGACTGTCTGGTGCATACGTTGGTGGCTATCTTCATTGCTTCAACGTGTTCGATCGTGACCACACCTAGGATAGTAGGATCGATGACCACTACTGTAACACCACCACCTCCTGTGCGTATCAAACGTGTTTATATTAGCTTGACCTGCCAATATAAAACCATCTCTCTTAGCAAATAGTAGTCCTGCACACATGTGTGAGTCTGGCCACCACATGATTTTTATTTCTTCGATTTTGCCTTTAAATTTATGGTAATATCACACAAGTATTGTCACACCCATTTATCGACCAAATGGAATGCTTACCCTTATGTGCGCCCAGAGATCAATCACACATAAGTTCACAAATTATAACAGAAGTACCCTGGCAAATGTTATTACATCACGATATTTAAACACATAGTCTTAACACAAATGTAGCGGAAGTATAAATAAAAATCTCTCTCGTGGTAGCTCCAGTCACAGGTACATTGACTGGTTGACAGCAAGACTAGTAATCCTCAGGGAAGTAGGCGTAGTAGTCGCTATTACCTCCATCTGTTACCCATCCGGGATTTTTATCCAAATAAGAGAAATAAACAAGCGTAAGTACATCTCGTACTCAACAAGTGTAACATGGGGTTCATGAGGCTCAAATAGGCATAATCATGGGTTTATCAGCATGTAGCTTTTAGTTAACATGATTTTAGCATATCAATAGCATCAATAGGTCTCAATGTAAACAATAAACATATGATCCATGTGAAATGATTAATGAATAGCAAAAACATAAACATAAACAATTAATCAACTATTCCATAAGGGTCCAAGGCCACTCGTGACCGTGAGCACGGCTGTTATAACAGTTCTACACTCTGCAGAGGTTGTACACCTTCACTGTGAGTCGTGTTACCCAAATGCCCGGGTTAATTACTCCCAAAACACTACCAAGGTGAGCAGGCAGGGTAAACACTATGAAGTCTTTCGAAGGTTCGTCTAACAAGTTAGGGCCATTAGATTCACTCGGCAAACAGATGTAGAGCCCCCCTTCCAAATGGCACAATGACGCGCAGCCTATACACATAAGGACAAAGGCCGCACTATACCCGATTCGTCAAGCCATTCTTACGCCAAAAAGGTTACCTCTAACAAGCTAGAAAAGGTCCTTCTATATGACTAAAGCCAGAGCCATATAGCCCTCACAGTTGTACTGTAAATCCCGGATTGTCGCTTATAGATGAGTCCTTATGGAGAGCAATTAGAGCATCAAAACAACACACATGCTCTAACCCCCTTTATACAAGAATCAAAATCATATTTTAATATTTATTGCATATTCCTCTAATCAATTTACATGATCATAGTCCATGTTTAAGCACTAGCCATACTAATCAATGCATCATAATAGGTACCAAGGTATAGGATCAATCACTAAGTCATCCTTAACAAGGAATAAATGCATAATGATTTTAATTGCATAAGGTGAATAGGACAACAAGGATAATCCCATGCTATACTTGCCTTGCTCAAACTGGTCCTGAAGATCTTGCTCGAAGTAAGGCTCTTGATCTCTAACGAATTGCTCACCGTCTATACTCGATCAACCATTATCAACAACACACATCCAGAGGCAATCATGCATAGACAAACAAGACTATAATTAGAACAATACACCAACAGTAAGAAAATAAAATAAAAAGTCTTTAAAATGAATCTACAACTCGCTAGGATCACACAGACGCGAAGATCACGAAAAACGGATCTAAAACGACAAAGTTATGAATTTCCGAAGATTTCCTATAGAAAAAATAAATACTTTATTTAAAACTCGAAAATAAATTAATCTAAACCTACTGTACAGTTACACCATTGGATAGAGCTCGCAAATATGAACCTAACGCAATTTGAATGGATCAAATCGGAGTTAAAACGAAGATTCTACGGCTAAAACAATCTCAGTGGCAAAACTGTAAATATCAGAAAGCGTATTTTTCTTTTTCCGAAACGAATTACGTTTTCTTTTATTAAAAACGTATTTTTCCAGAATACGCTTTGGACCGCGGGTTCAAAAAGGCAAAACCGCAGGGGCTCTTTAGCAAAATCAACCGCCGAACCGGTATGATCTAATCTTGACCATCCGATCTAGATCCGACGGTCCAGATCTGACGGTGGAGAGAACGGGCGGCGCTCCGGCCGGACTTCAACCGCCGGCGACTCCCCGCGGCGGCGCCATCGTCGGGGAACGCTAGAACACGGCTCCGGCCACCATTTGACGAAAGGAGAGCATCGGGAGAAAGCTTGGAGCACGGCGAACTCACCCCGGACAATAACGAAGGCGAGGGATGGACGAGGACAGCGGCGCGCTTGCGGTGGCGGACGGTGGAGCTCGAGCTCGCGGTGAGCTAACCCTAGACCTCCACGGGAAACACCACGAGACAAGATAGGTTGCGGGAGGGGGTGCGGCTCCGTTTTTATACCCCGAAGGCGGTCACAAGAAAGGAAAGGGGAGAATACGGAGATCGATTCGATTCGGTTGAAGAAAGGAAAGAAGAACTCGCCGACGTCGGGAGGAGGAAGAAAGGAAAGTGGAAGACAGCCACTGACAAGCGGGTCCCACATGTCGGTGACACCAGCGAACGCGGGCCGCGCGTGCGGGAATGAGGCAGGCGGGCCGCTGGCCGGCTCGGCCCAAGAATCGCGACGCGCGCGGGGTACGGGAGTGAGCGGGCTGCCGCAGCAGGCCGAGAAGCTGGGCTGCGGGGGAGGATGCGGCCCGGTAAGAAGGTAAAAAATCCTTTTCTTTTTTTTTTCAATTTCTCAAATCCATTTTTCAAAAGATTTTCAAATCAAATTTGAATTTGATTTTAAACCACTCAATACAAAACTCCAAATGCAGCAGCATGAATGCTCAACCATGTTCCTACCCTTATATTTGATTTTAAATTTATAAAATTATTCTTATTCTATAGTTGCATGATTCACAAAAATAAATATAAAAATCACATTTTCCCTATTTTTCTTTTCTTTAAATTTTAGGGTGTTACAATTCTACCCCCTTAAAATGAATCTCGCCCCGAGATTCGACCGGTGCTTACTCAAACAGTTGCGGGTAGGTTTTTCTCAGATCCTCTTCTCGTTCCCAAGTAGCCTCTTCTGCAGTATACCGATTCCACTGTACTTTACACATCTTAATTGTCCTACTTCTTATGACTCTGTCCGCAGTCTCCAAAATCTTAACCGGAAACTCCTCATATGTAAGATCCTCCTTAACAGTGAGTTCCTCTATCGGAATCTGTTCTTCTGGTACTCGTAAACATTTCTTTAATTGTGACACATGGAACACATCATGTACACCTGCCAGACTCTCGGGTAATTCCAATTGATATGCCACTTCACCACGTCGCTCTATAATCTTGAAAGGTCCAATATATCTTGGTGCTAATTTACCCTTCATGTTAAATCTCTTCACACTTCTCATGGGTGACACTTTCAAGTAGACATAATCTCCTACCTCAAATGTCAACTCTCTTCTGCGAGTATCAGCATAACTTTTCTGTCTAGACTGGGCTATTTTTAGATTATCTCTAATCATTCTTACTTTCTTCTCAGCATCCTTTAATACATCAGGTCCAAACACTTGACTCTCCCCTGTCTGATTCCAGAACAACGGGGTCCTACACTTTCGTCCATACAGAGCCTCAAACGGTGCCATTTGAAGACTCTTCTGATAACTGTTGTTATAAGAGAACTCTGCGTATGGCAAACTCTTATCCCAGCTAGTACCATATTGGAGAGCACAAGCTCTCAACATATCTTCCAATATCTGATTAATTCTCTCCGTTTGACCATCTGTCTGAGGATGATAAGCTGTACTGAAATTTAGTTTGGTCCCCAATGATTCATGTATCTTTTGCCAATAATGAGATATAAACTGAGTACCTCGATCAGACACAATCTTCTTAGGAACTCCGTGTAGACTTACTATTCTTTCCATATACAACTCTGCCAGTTTCGCACTGCTATATGTAGTCTTCACAGGCAGAAAATGAGCAACCTTAGTCAGACGATCCACTATCACCCAAATTGAATCATATCCTCGTTGAGTCCGCGGTAACCCAACTATAAAATCCATACCGACCTCTTCCCATTTCCACTCGGGTATCTGCATAGGTTGTAACAATCCTGCAGGTCTTTGATGTTCCGCTTTCACCCTTTGACATGTGTCACACAAAGCAACATACTCAGCTACGTCTCTCTTTAAACCATACCACCAATATTTCTCTTTCAGATCTAAATACATCTTAGTACTACCCGGATGTATGGAATAAGCTGACTCATGAGCTTCACGCAGAATTGCCATTCGGATTTCCCTATCTTCGGGCACACACAACCTTTTCCCAAACCAAAGCGTACCATTTTCATCCTTATAGAATCCTGGAGATTTTCCTTTCGCTATGTTTTCAGCTATCTCTCTCAACTTTTCATCTTTCAGCTGACCTTTACGGATTTCTTGCTCCAGAGTAGGCTCCAATACTAGTTCCACTGCATTAGTAGTAAATCCTAAGTTCAGATGCTTACACTCAGCACACAATTCCTTAGGCATAGGCATTACTTGTATTTCATTTGCATAACTCTTCCTACTAAGAGCATCAGCAACCACGTTGGCCTTTCCGGGATGATAATGCACCTCTAGATCATAGTCTTTTATCAACTCCAACCATCTACGCTGCCTCAAGTTCAGATCTGTTTGAGTGAAGATATACTTGAGACTCTTGTGATCAGTGTATATATCACTTTTGTGTCCAATCAAATAATGCCTCCATATCTTTAATGCATGAACCACTGCAGCTAATTCCAAATCATGAGTAGGGTAATTTAACTCATGCTTCCTTAACTGCCTCGATGCATATGCCACAACTCTACCTTCTTGCATCAGAACACATCCCAATCCCAATCGAGATGCATCACAATAGATAGAGAAAGGTTTATTCAGGTCTGGCAAAACTAAGACAGGTGCAGTAGTCAATCTTTTCTTTAATTCCTCAAAATTAGCCTGACACTTCTCGGACCACACAAACTTAGCATTCTTTTCCAACAATGCAGTCATTGGTTTTGCAAGCTTGGAAAATCCCTCTATAAACCTTCTATAATAACCAGCCAATCCCAAAAAGCTACGGATCTCACTTGCATTGGTAGGTGGTTTCCAGTTCAATACATCCTTCACCTTGCCAGGATCTACTGATATTCCTCCATTTGAAACGATGTGACCCAGAAAAGAAACTTCCTTAAGCCAAAACTCACATTTACTCCTTTTTGCATATAGTTGGTGTTCTCTGAGCTTCTGCAAGACCAACCTCAAATGTTCAGCATGTTCTTCCTCCGTCTTGGAAAACACTAGTATATCATCAATGAATACCACTACAAACTTGTCTAGATATTCCATGAACACCTTATTCATTAAGTACATGAAGTATGCGGGAGCATTAGTCAAACCAAATGACATCACTGTATACTCATATAACCCATAACGTGTAGTAAATGCTGTCTTGGGTATATCCCTGGCACGAATCTTCAATTGATGATATCCAGAACGAAGGTCAATCTTGGAAAATACACAAGCTCCTCTCAACTGATCAAACAGGTCATCAATTCTAGGCAATGGGTACTTGTTCTTAATGGTAACCTCATTAAGAGACCGATAATCTACACACATCCTCTGAGTCCCATCTTTCTTATCCACAAAAATTACTGGTGCACCCCATGGTGACGAACTAGGACGAATAAAACCCTTATCCTGTAACTCCTTAATTTGTTTCTTAAGTTCTTCTAGTTCATTTACTCCCATTCTATATGGTCGCTTAGCTATAGGTGCAGTTCCAGGTAATAATTCAATAATAAATTCAATATCACGGTCTGGTGGCATACCTGGCAAATCCTCCGGAAACACATCTGGGAATTCCTCCACAACTGGGTCCTCCTGATTAGCACCATCATTGAGCTGGTTCACTGTAGCGGTCGCTTGTTTTTGCACTTTGACTTCAACCCTGATCCTATCCCCCTTTGGTGTAGTCAGCACAACCGATTTATCCTTACACTGAATCTCTGCTTGTTGTTGCATCATCCAATCCATTCCCAGTATAAGATCAATCCCGGCTGTCCTCAACACTATAGGGCTAACTGAAAACTCTACCCCCCTTAAGTTGAGACTAATGGGAAGACAGCGATAAGATGCTGGCATGCTTCCACCAGGTGAGTTTACTAAGATAGGGTTCTTCATGGCACACAAATGGATTCTATGTATTCTAACAAATGATTGTGATATGAAAGAATGTGATGCTCTAGAATCAAAAAGAACAGTGGCGGGAGTAGAGTGGACATCGAACGTACCAAGCATAACTTCTGGTTCCTCCACTGCAGTTTCCTGGGACAAATGATTCACCCTTCCCGAGTTAAGTGCGGGCTTCTGGTGGCTGCTCTGTCTCTGGGGAGTCTGCTGGTTAGGCTTCTCTGGGCAGTTGTAAGATAGGTGACCTTCTTTTCCACAACGGAAACACCTGTTGGGAGTATTGGGAGCACTGGTCTTTGTAGGAGTGTTGTTGGAAGGACCCTGGCGCTGCACTTGATTCCCATTCTACTGTGGTGGACGTTGGTTGCTACTTTGTGGCTGAAATGGGGGACGTTGAGGGAACTGTCCACGAAATGGGGTCTGACCACGGTTCCACTGTCCAGAAGGAGGTCTCTGCTGAGTATTCTGTTGGAAGCCAGTGCGTGGACGGGTGTTGCTATTGGAGGCTTGTCCCTGTAACCTCTTCCTCTTAGCATCCATTTCTTTGCGCTTGTTATCCACCACAATAGCGCGGTTCACAAGCGTCTGAAAGTTGGGATAGGTATTGGACATCAACTGCAACTGTAGTCCATCATATAATCCCTTCAAGAAGCGGCGCTGCTTATCATTGTCATTGGCCACCTCATGTGGAGCATATCGTGACAGTTGAGCAAACTTGTCACGGTACTCAGCTACAGACATTGACCCTTGGGTCAGGTTCCTGAATTCCTCCGCCTTCAATTCTATCATCCCTTCAGGTATATGGTAAGCCCTGAAGTTCTCTCTAAACTCCTGCCAGGTGACTGCAGGAGCATTAGCAGGACGGCCATACTCATATGACTCCCACCAATCTTGAGCTTCTCCCTGAAGTTGCCCAGAAGCGAACAACACCTTCTGTCGGTCATCATATTGTGCAATGGTGAGTTGTTTCTCCACAGCACGAAGCCAATCATCGGCCTCCAAAGGATCAGCAGCATGTGTGAACACTGGGGGACGACCCTTCAAAAATTCACCACGCTTATCACGTGGTTGAACTCCAGCAACTGGCTGATTCTGCTGATTCTGCACCAGTTGTTGCATCAACTGCGTCTGTACTGCCAGCAACTGCTCAATAGTTGGTGGCGGTGGTGGTGGTGGATTCGGGGGAATGTTGCCACGACCTCTGCCTCTTCCTCTTCCGGCCATCTGCCACCCATAAACATGCAAACTTTAAGAAATCCAGGTTATCAACCACTTATAAGATTAAGAATGAGATCTGAAAGTTTTCTGGACGAGTAGCAATATTGACAGTTCAGTATTTCAATCATATCTCGGGCTACAGAAGTCCAAAAGAGGCGTTCTTTATATGGTTGGAAAGCTTATGAAATTATCCACAATTTCTATTCAGACCTCAAGACCAGATTCTGTCGTTAAGTCTATGAAAAATAAGGCGCAACAGAAACTGTTCCAGATTCCAGACTGTGCAGAAACTTTAACTTGTGAAAAATATATCTCTCGAACCAGATTAGATAAAAAGGTGATTCCAGTGGCATTTGAAAGATGCTTGAGTCTAGTTTATCTCATAAAAATTTCATAAATGTTGCACGAACCATTTTTAAACTATAACAGAAACATCAGAGACTGCTCCAGAAAACAGCAAGGACAGAAACGAGATACTATCAAACCCAACTATTATTTCTTGACTATTAAACTTATTATTCTTAATAATGGAACTTGTAGACATGCCTACAAGTCCAGACACTCAAACAAAGATCCAACTCACACATAAGCATAATAATAAAGCAACTAGCACACCAAAGTTCAAACCACACGACAGACGCGACTGACTCAACTGACGTTACTAGGAACGTTCTTATTACATAAAAGGACTCCTACTTCCTAAGGAAGTGGCTCATGCTCTAACTTCTCGTAGATCTTGGGCAAGCCTTGGTTTGCTCAGAGCTCATCAATGGTTGCTTGGCATCTCTTGATAGTCTTCCCTTGTGTCCTCACCATCTCTTCTAGTTGCAGCTTCCTGTCCATCATGTCATAGACAAAGTTCACCATCACCCGAGGTAGTGGCTCTAGCTGCACTGGATCTGTCATAGCCCAACCAAGCTCGGGGTGTGCACGAGGAAGGAAGCGATGGATGTCATGCTTCATGAGGTTAAAGCGAAGATAGCGAAGACCCATACATGCTTCAAAAGCAGCATCTTCAATGCTATCCTCAATGGTAGCTCGATGTCCCACATGAGAGAACATCCTGTCCAGCTGATATGCCCCCTTGTCTTGCTTGTGTGCAAAGATGCTTGCCCTTGCCTTCCAGTACGTGCTCTCCAGTGGATGAGTGTACTCTCAGCAGACGTACTCCACAGCTGGATGCCAATCCGCGAAGTAAGCAGTGAGCATCCCCACTAGGCGAATATGAGAGACAGCATCCCCTCCATTCCTGTGGTAGATCCTCACAGTCCACCCCATTGGAGGAGGTGGGATATCTTCAGGAGCTTCATATGGTGGAGACGGGGGTTGTTCTCCTCCATTATCTTCTTCCTCACCATCTTCAATCTCAACGATTTCTGGATCTTCTTCAGGCTCAATCTCTTCCTCAGGAGGTGCTGGTGCTTGGACTGGTGCTACAGGGGTCTTCTCTTGCTCCTGAGGTTCTGGCTCTTGTGGCTCTTCAGTTGCAAGCAGGGCACGAGGTGGGTAGTATCCTCCAAAGCTGATGCGGGCAGTCTTACGGTCACGAGTCATCTACAGAATTTTTAGATGAAGTTAGAATAGAGGCAAAATTTCGTAATAGAATGAGACATAAGAAGCATAAAAATTTATCAAATAACAAGAGCAAGATAGTGAGCATAAAAATAGTGTAAAGATGACACTACTTCGACCATTGCTAACTAGGCTTCGGTCCTACAGTCAACAAGAGCTCTGATACCAATTTGTCACACCCATTTATCGACCAAATGGAATGCTTACCCTTATGTGCGCCCAGAGATCAATCACACATAAGTTCACAAATTATAACAGAAGTACCCTGGCAAATGTTATTACATCACGATATTTAAACACATAGTCTTAACACAAATGTAGCGGAAGTATAAATAAAAATCTCTCTCGTGGTAGCTCCAGTCACAGGTACATTGACTGGTTGACAGCAAGACTAGTAATCCTCAGGGAAGTAGGCGTAGTAGTCGCTATTACCTCCATCTGTTACCCATCCGGGATTTTTATCCAAATAAGAGAAATAAACAAGCGTAAGTACATCTCGTACTCAACAAGTGTAACATGGGGTTCATGAGGCTCAAATAGGCATAATCATGGGTTTATCAGCATGTAGCTTTTAGTTAACATGATTTTAGCATATCAATAGCATCAATAGGTCTCAATGTAAACAATAAACATATGATCCATGTGAAATGATTAATGAATAGCAAAAACATAAACATAAACAATTAATCAACTATTCCATAAGGGTCCAAGGCCACTCGTGACCGTGAGCACGGCTGTTATAACAGTTCTACACTCTGCAGAGGTTGTACACCTTCACTGTGAGTCGTGTTACCCAAATGCCCGGGTTAATTACTCCCAAAACACTACCAAGGTGAGCAGGCAGGGTAAACACTATGAAGTCTTTCGAAGGTTCGTCTAACAAGTTAGGGCCATTAGATTCACTCGGCAAACAGATGTAGAGCCCCCCTTCCAAATGGCACAATGACGCGCAGCCTATACACATAAGGACAGAGGCCGCACTATACCCGATTCGTCAAGCCATTCTTACGCCAAAAAGGTTACCTCTAACAAGCTAGAAAAGGTCCTTCTATATGACTAAAGCCAGAGCCATATAGCCCTCACAGTTGTACTGTAAATCCCGGATTGTCGCTTATAGACGAGTCCTTATGGAGAGCAATTAGAGCATCAAAACAACACACATGCTCTAACCCCCTTTATACAAGAATCAAAATCATATTTTAATATTTATTGCATATTCCTCTAATCAATTTACATGATCATAGTCCATGTTTAAGCACTAGCCATACTAATCAATGCATCATAATAGGTACCAAGGTATAGGATCAATCACTAAGTCATCCTTAACAAGGAATAAATGCATAATGATTTTAATTGCATAAGGTGAATAGGACAACAAGGATAATCCCATGCTATACTTGCCTTGCTCAAACTGGTCCTGAAGATCTTGCTCGAAGTAAGGCTCTTGATCTCCAACGAATTGCTCACCGTCTATACTCGATCAACCATTATCAACAACACACATCCAGAGGCAATCATGCATAGACAAACAAGACTATAATTAGAACAATACACCAACAGTAAGAAAATAAAATAAAAAGTCTTTAAAATGAATCTACAACTCGCTAGGATCACACAGACGCGAAGATCACGAAAAACGGATCTAAAACGACAAAGTTATGAATTTCCGAAGATTTCCTATAGAAAAAATAAATACTTTATTTAAAACTCGAAAATAAATTAATCTAAACCTACTGTACAGTTACACCATTGGATAGAGCTCGCAAATATGAACCTAACGCAATTTGAATGGATCAAATCGGAGTTAAAACGAAGATTCTACGGCTAAAACAATCTCAGTGGCAAAACTGTAAATATCAGAAAGCGTATTTTTCTTTTTCCGAAACGAATTACGTTTTCTTTTATTAAAAACGTATTTTTCCAGAATACGCTTTGGACCGCGGGTTCAAAAAGGCAAAACCGCAGGGGCTCTTTAGCAAAATCAACCGCCGAACCGGTATGATCTAATCTTGACCATCCGATCTAGATCCGACGGTCCAGATCTGACGGTGGAGAGAACGGGCGGCGCTCCGGCCGGACTTCAACCGCCGGCGACTCCCCGCGGCGGCGCCATCGTCGGGGAACGCTAGAACACGGCTCCGGCCACCATTTGACGAAAGGAGAGCATCGGGAGAAAGCTTGGAGCACGGCGAACTCACCCCGGACAATAACGAAGGCGAGGGATGGACGAGGACAGCGGCGCGCTTGCGGTGGCGGACGGTGGAGCTCGAGCTCGCGGTGAGCTAACCCTAGACCTCCACGGGAAACACCACGAGACAAGATAGGTTGCGGGAGGGGGTGCGGCTCCGTTTTTATACCCCGAAGGCGGTCACAAGAAAGGAAAGGGGAGGATACGGAGATCGATTCGATTCGGTTGAAGAAAGGAAAGAAGAACTCGCCGACGTCGGGAGGAGGAAGAAAGGAAAGTGGAAGACAGCCACTGACAAGCGGGTCCCACATGTCGGTGACACCAGCGAACGCGGGCCGCGCGTGCGGGAATGAGGCAGGCGGGCCGCTGGCCGGCTCGGCCCAAGAATCGCGACGCGCGCGGGGTACGGGAGTGAGCGGGCTGCCGCAGCAGGCCGAGAAGCTGGGCTGCGGGGGAGGATGCGGCCCGGTAAGAAGGTAAAAAATCCTTTTCTTTTTTTTTTCAATTTCTCAAATCCATTTTTCAAAAGATTTTCAAATCAAATTTGAATTTGATTTTAAACCACTCAATACAAAACTCCAAATGCAGCAGCATGAATGCTCAACCATGTTCCTACCCTTATATTTGATTTTAAATTTATAAAATTATTCTTATTCTATAGTTGCATGATTCACAAAAATAAATATAAAAATCACATTTTCCTATTTTTCTTTTCTTCAAATTTTAGGGTGTTACAAGTATACATAAAGTTCAGCGAGACAAGCTAGCTAGCTAGCCATATTGGGTTTCAAGATAGACAGCCAAATTTATGGAGGCTGAATTAATCGACTGCAATTTCACACTCCGTTTCATAATAATCGGGCGATCAGCGTTTTAATGGCTCCAGCCTCCAGCGTGCGTGGCTCGGCAGTTTGCGGTGGGACCCAGCAGCAGATGCGGACAGGGCTCTGACGTGTGAGCTGACGATATGGCACGAGTCAATGGCTTGACTGGATTGGATATTCTTTTCCTCCACACTTCGCCCTCACATGCTCCCCAATAATCAACATCGATCTCAGCATCCTTTTCCTATTATATGCTTTGTTAACCCAACACCCAAGATAATGTGCTTCTTGCCGAGTCTCCGGCCTATATATGTGATATTTTTTTACAACGGCAAAGCCGAATTTCATATACTTATTAAACCATATAAACCCCTTCAGGTGAAAGCTGAATGTGTCTTCTACTCCCTCTTCCTGAATTACGCTTTATTGGCCATTTATTTATTTATATTATATTGTTTGTAATTATAAACTTTATATGAACTTGTTTGGTTTAGACCCTAGAAAAGTTGCTTGGTCCAGGCATCAATCCTAGACGTCCAAATTTGGTGCCTATGGCTAGATGCTGTTTTTTTTTACGTAAAGGACTGTGGGGGAGACCCCCACAGTATGCATAAATTTAAATTAAATAAAGGTCCAGGGGATTACAAACCTCAGTTAACTAAAAGCATCCAACCAAAAGCAAAAGGATGATCTAAGATCTTCCTTAAATCTAACAGATTGAAGAATACATTGATTTTTGAAATTAGCAAGCCAAACAACAACATTGGGCTCTCTCCTCTGAAAGATCTTGTCATTACGAACTTTCCAAAGCTCCCATGCTGCGATGAGGGAAGCTTCTATGAAGAACTCCAGATTATGTGTATTACTCGCTGCAGTCAACCGCTCCAACATTGGCAGGGTAGATGCTGTTGGCCTGGACTAGGCAAATTTTCCGGAACACCAACCAAACATATCAGCCCAATATGCGTATTCTTTCATCTAACCTGCATCAGATGAAAGGTAACAAAGTTAACCATTATGCATGCATAACTTGAAACTTTGGTGACAAGTTTTTGACCTGAAAGATACACTGGGGCTTCTTCACATGTGGTCTGTAAAAACAGAGGACGATGGTGGTGCTTTCAGATACTGCATAAAGGAGAACAGGTTTCATCTACCGTCACTCAGGCTAAGAAAATGACCTGCAAGTCCGCTTTGGTAATAGAGTATTACTCCACCTGTCACGGTCACTATTTTACCACATGTGAGCTTATAGGATATAATACGAAAGAAGCACAGGATGAAGAAAGGATAGGGTTTGGTTAGGATTTGGTGTGGACCGGGCCCCACCAGGACGTTGATCGACCTTTCAGCTTTATTGGTGTGGAGAAGGAAGCAGGCAGCTGCTGGCCTATGCACGGGCCGGTTCCATCTATCTAGAATCCTGCTTGTTAATGCCTAGCTGCCCAACTTCTGTGCAGCCTTTAACTGCGTCCAAGGTTACATGAAGGGAAATACGGTGGTTGCAAAGGTTACATCCACAGTAGTTCCGTACAACTGCAATTGGCGATGGTTTCCATTACATGATTATTTTTCTTCGAGAAGTGAAGGGATTAATAATTGATTGGCGACAGCCGTGTATTCGCGCATCTAGCTCCAACTTATCTTCAGCTCAAATTTGGGCGTCGTTTGTTTGCCTACATGGTAGATAAATGCAAAGGTTACCTTGTTTCTTGAATGTGATCTATCTCTGTCGTTTTACAGGACATTGTTTGCCACACGTGCTCATGAATGTCTGGTAGAATCATTGCTTCACTCACAAGTTACAGTAATTTGGAATAATTCAACTCTATAGATGAGATAGCACCAAGTCACTCTTCAAATGTCTTCATGGTACACCTACTCTAGCAGTCATCTTCAATTGTACTCTAGCAGTCATCTTCAATTGTACAATTAAATCAGTAAAGATTTTACTTTTGCGTCATTTTAATTCCCCAACACAAGTCAATTGGTTTACCGGCCCCCTTTTTCTTGACAGGGGACGTCAATTGGTTCACTAGGATTTTTCCTAGTGCTTTCGACTTTCCCGCCCATGTCAATGGCACAACTTTCATTTCACCTCTGTCTCTCTGTGATGTTCCTACGTCTGAACCACTTACCATGTTCTTTTACCATTGCTAACAAGTAAAAACCACTTTTTATTTCAGTGTGCACAAACTTACAAGACACCTGGAAAATATGAATCCTTCAGCCATGTACAAACTAACTCGGCCATTATTAAAACTAAAATAGCCCTATAAATTTGCATTTATATTACTCCATATTCTACCGTGGAAAAAATAACCCAAAATATCTGCTCACTTCTAAATCCACAGATTATGCCACTGCTAATTGGATTGGATAATATAGTGGCAAATCAGATAAACCAAAGATTTACCATATCTTTCTTGCTTGGTCCTAAAGTTTTGAGCCAGTCCACCAGGTCCCATATCCCACGAGCCAAACAAGAAAATAGGAGGAAATTCGATGGAGCGTATGCCGTTGAAAGTTCAAGTCGTTCCAGGGCGGCAGCCCTAACTTCAACGATTCCATCATATATACTGTAGATGTATGTATCACATAATGGGTCAAGAGGGTTGGATCCTCTTTATAGAAGTTTCTCCCCAAAAAGGTCCAAGCTCCCCTAATTTAGGCAGTCGACTAGCAAACACCATGCGTAGACCGCCATGGTCAAACCTCTGGGCAAGGTCATAGGCAAAGGAACCTGCCATTTTCTTCCTTTTTTTTCATTCAGGAATCAAGATAGGAGCTTCGCCATTCAATTAAGCAAGTACTCCCTCCGTTCCAAATTATAACCCACTTTGATTTTTTTTACATAGAATTTGCTATTCCCTCCGTCCCATAATAAATGCACTTCTAGAGTTCAATTTTCTCCCCAAAATAAGTGATTAATTTTTTCCCATAAGTTTCAATATATTATATCTAAATACATAGTAAAATGGATATACTAAAAAATTTAAAGTGACTTATATTTTAGAACGGAGGGAGCTATTTTTTTTTCGAGATTTACTTAAGGTTTGAGCATAGGGGAATGCCATTAAGTACTGAGATCGGTGGCTCAGAGTTTCTTTTCTACCAGCCCTAAGCGGCTGAGCCCTTGTGCTTGGCCTGGCGTGCAGACCACAACCAATAAAGACGGTACCACTGTTTTTAGCCGAGTCAGTAAACACGACAAGGCTGAAGGCTTTCACTGTCAGCCCAGAATTGAACAAACGGGCTCGGCCATCCTTCCCAAATACATACAGGATACAGCTACAGCTCGTACGACAGCGAATTTGCTGACCGCAAAAGGTCGCAGGAACGTGCGGCTTTGGCTTGAAACCAAGGGCTACGAGCCGAGCAACAAATTCCAGTTCAACGGCAGCGAATTTTCGCCGTCAAAGAAGCGCGCGCGCACGCACACGTAGCGAGTATGCCAGCACAATAATTATGCCACGTACGAACATACGACACCCGTGGAGAAGAAACAAAGTTCATGGTGAGCAGCCTGCTTACCCGTCGCTGTCTGCACCGTCAGATCGATCCGGCCGTGTTGTTCATTCCTGTGGGCTTCTTGTTCCCTGCGCTGCATGCATCCCACGGCGGCACGGCACAGCAACGCATCAGCTGCTGCACGCCCCAGCTTTGATGCACATGGTGATGAACTGACGATGGCGACGATAATGCTACCTGCCAACTGCTATGCCAAGCAAACACATCACTGAAACCTAACTTGGTAGGACAAGATCAGGTTACCTGAGCCTGAGTTCAGAGATCAGAAGAAACGGGACACCTCAGCCGAGACAGATAGTGGCTTACGCTATCTCTGCTGTCTCATCAGTCTGGTTGGCATGAAGTGTCTGTACAGGTGTTTTTAGGTGCATGCATGCAACTATACAAGCAGTACTTGCACCAGAATGACAATCTGAAATAGATTACAGGAGATGTTTCAACGTACATGATTCACATCCACTGTTCATGAGGCTGTTTAACTTGCCTAAAGCATATCAGAAGTCAAGAATGAGAGCTACTTCTCAGTGTAAAGCTATGTTTGATCAAGTCCTTTTCCTCAGTCTACACCACAGCCCGTTCTTTGTGTGGATCGTCGCGCCTGTCACCATCTCTACTTCGTCGGGCGACCCTCTCAGCTCCACATCAAAATTCCGCAGCAGCAGGGCCAGAGCTACCGTTGACTCCAGGAGCGCAAACTGGTCCCCCACACATTTGCGGGGCCCACCGCCAAAGGGAAGGAAAGCAAAGTCCGCTATGATCTGGTAAAGAGCAAATTGATATGTTCTTAATTTCTTCTACAGGGAATAAATTCATACAGCAGTCGAAGAGAAAAAACTGCTGAATCTGACCTCATTGGGGTACATTGCACCAGGACTCCGGTCAGGATCAAAACCAGACCAGCCTTCTATGCTCTCATCCTTCTTTGGAACTGAAAACCTCTCGGGTTCAAATTCATTTGGCCGGTCCCAGAAATATGGGGATCTGTGGAGGTTGTATATCTGCAGTGCCAGAATTTACCATAAGTTAAGCAATGGCTTGGACTGGACTGAACCATATAGTGAAGTCAAATCTATAGCCATTTGTGTTGCACAATTCTATCCAAGCCATTTCAAACTGCAGTTGCCTAAACTCACCGAAACAAATATATCAGTCCCAGCTGGAACTTCATATCCCTCTTTTGCTCCATTGTACCCACCTGGGTAAATAGACGATCAGTGCAGAGTTAGAAGGCATGTACCAGCGTGTCAGTGTGTCACTAAACTAATTCATTGTAAACAAACACAAAGTTTCAACAAACATCACAGTAGCAGGATGCATCTAGTGAGATCAAATGGGAGACATAAATGAGCTGAACAGACATCGAGAACTGACTAGAAAGCATGCTATACATGGTTAAAAGAACGGGATCACTTTGGCAGTTCCTCATACCTAGGTGCAATCCAAACGCGCACTGTACTAAAACTACTTCCACCACATACAGAAATCTAGATCAGAACCTCATGCCATAAAGTCATGTGCAATTGTGCATACATTTTTGAAATACGAGTTACAACAGAAAAGTTTTGCAATAGTGGAAGGTTTCCTGTCCACAGTTTCATAAGTTGAAATTAATGGAAGCTTTCTTTATCAAATGAGAATACAGGTATCATTTAATCAGAATTTCTGTGCTGATGACATGCCCTTTGGCCTTCACAACATAAGCCATGCATCTGTTCAATTACCCAACAACCACTTAACATCTTTTTTTTCTTAATACGCAGGAGAGCTGTGCATCATTGCATTAAGAAGAAGAATAAAGAAGTTACACCACACCTGCACACTCAAACACACACCCACTCACAACCTATTAATTAACAGAAACACCAGTAACAAGAATGACGACTTCAACAAACTAATCTAAATGGCCACTCAAATGACCACTAAACACCCTTTGCATTGTTTGGGAAAGAACTTACGACATTACAGAGAAGATGGTACCTGGCAGCTTGTCTGGCCGGAGAGAACGCCTGATTAACAATGGTGGCTGAGGATACAAGCGAAGAGCTTCAAGAATAATCAGTTTTATGTATCTAGAGGGCAATGCAAACGTTTCATGAGAGGAAGGCAAATTCATTTCAGATGCATAAATATAGCTAGTAATTTCAGACAAGTCGGATGCCATGGATATGCTATTGTTAATAATCTGATCATGTTTTTGATGAAACAATAATCCAATGATATTGTTAAGCATCATACACTCATCCCTCAAGAAATGGAAAATAAAAGAATCAACGCTAGTTGAATTCAAAAATTCAAAATAATGGTACAGGTGACATACTCCAGTTTCTTGAGGGATTCGACAGTAATTGCCCCATTGCTGAGAACAGAATCAACCTCTGCCTGGGCTTTTCTCATCTTAGTAGGGCTCTGCATGGCATCACAGTATGACCATACATATTCAAGCAAAAATTTAATTACTTGAAGAATTCTGTGATAACATCTGTGTACCTGGGCTAGCAAAAAAACAGACCATGTCAGAACAGCAGCAGTTGTTTCATGTCCAGCAATAAGCATCGTCATAAGATCATCTCGAAGCTGTCACAACACAAACCATGAAATTCATCAACTTAATTTTCTGCAAATAGGAAGAAATAGAAAGCATAACATAAAATTCTAAAATGCCCAGTTTCTGCAGTTTACCTGGCGATCATCAACATCAGCTCCCCGCATGTCAACAAGGAATCTCAGCAAGCTGGCATCCTAAAAGCATGATGACACAGATATGAGATACTATTCACCAAAAATCCCTAGACATTAAGAAAGGTAAACTGGTGAGCATTGACACTGATGAATTGAGTCAACAAAGGAAGGAGGAACAGCAGCCAACCTTCAGAGAAGAGTAGTCCCTTTGCTGGAGCTTTTCCACATCAGCTTCCTATATAGCAGGTTTACAACATCAGAACTACAGCAAGCTCCTTAAAATGCCACCAACTTAGAACTGAGCTTCAGTTGCACAAACCTGTCTTGTCTCCTTTGCATTTTTTATAAGGTTATCAAGGCAATTGTTGATCACTTTGAGGTCACTATGGAACTTGCGCTGCCTTGGAACAATCCATTTTGTCAAAGGAAGATTCCAGTAGGGGATGTAGAAGGTGGAACGGTGCTCAGCTTCAAAAAGTGTTCCATACACTGCCTGCACAATGGAGACAGAAGCTCCTCAAACCAGGGAAGAGAAAAGTAGCAGAAAACACAATCCACATCTACCCAAGATAGTCACAAATAATGAATATTCTACTTTTAGTCAAATTCTCTATATGAGCATGTGTAATACATCCTATACACAAATAAACATACTGTAAGATAGAACTACAGATATACCAACCTTGATTACAGGAGATTCCTTAGTAACCGAGTCAAAATCAAAATTGAACACACCCAAGCCAATGATATCGAGTGCCAAATTGGAGAACTCAGCTTCAAGGTCCACTATAGTCGATTTTTGTTCACGACCTTCGCTTTCAGTAAGCTCTTCAAGCTTTGATAT
This sequence comes from Saccharum spontaneum, assembly GCA_022457205.1. Taxonomy (NCBI): domain Eukaryota; kingdom Viridiplantae; phylum Streptophyta; class Magnoliopsida; order Poales; family Poaceae; genus Saccharum; species Saccharum spontaneum. Next base: position 13,006,267 of record CM039594.1, on the reverse strand, counting down.
TGTTCTCTCTGAACATTTCGTAAATGTTCTCACCATAGCTTCTATGAATAAGGCATGGAACCCAGGTGTTATAACTGCAGAACACAAGGATAGGATAAGGTGTGCCGTTAGTAAAATATTATGTGAAATGCATACATGAAGTTCAAATGATCTCTAAAACAATTCGATTATGTTGATTGATTGCCTCGTCAAACAGCAGTAACTGTTAAATATCGCATTTAAAGACAGAAAAATGGCCTATGTTTCATCCCTCAAGGCAAAAAACAAGCTAATAAATTCAGAATTGAAAGAAGCACTAGGATAATTTTGCATGCCTAGAGATGTCGCTTTCAGAATACACAATTGAGCTAGAAAAACTTTCAAGATAGGAAAAACAAAACTAGAAAGGACTGGATTTGAAGCCCAGGCCAATGATCAACCTGCTACTTTTGACTAATAGCCCATAGATTAATGCAGAGCAATCTGCAGTATTGTAGTCAGTCCAAACTAGAAAACACAGAAAATATGATTGAATATCCAACCTTTCTAACCTTTTCTCCTTTGCTTCCAGGTATCAAGGTCAGCAGGTATAAGACCCTTCCCCATTATAGGTTTTAAAATTTCAGCGAGAACTCCCTGATTTCAAGTAAGAAATACCATGTAAGAAAGAAACACGCCAAACTACATCAATTATTATTCAGAACCAAAAGTCAGCTCTCCATGACAAGTAATAATATATGCAAAATGCAGCTGTAGTGAAGCAATCATGCTGTACATAAGCTTGCAGCCATCATGGGTATACGGTGATCATAGTCCAAATCCTTGTATATTCCATAGTTTTCAACAATCCTTTTTTTTTAACGAGTTTTCAACAATCCATGTCTGACACTAGTTTGGTACACGCTAGATAGCATACCTTATCATAACAGAAAGCGTTCTCCCGGAGGATGTGTCTAGCAACAATAGGGTCAGAGACGACGACGAAGGATTTGGGTCCAAAAGCAAGCTTGTAGACAGAGCCATGCTGCGAATTAAGACATCATAACATGTCAGTGTTGCAGGAGGAGCTGTCGTCATAGTTTCTGAATCGAATTTTCCTTTATGGTAAACTAAGTGGAGAACAGAATTATCGAAGAAACGAAACTATGATAATGCACGAGACGCGGGGGTACAGGAAGGGGCTGCGCATTCACCTCGAGGAACCAATCATAGAGCGAGAAGAAGAGGGGCTTGCCGAAGAGGTCAGTGACAGCGCCCTCGGCGACGGGCATGGCCCCGAGGTTGCCGCCGCTGAGGAAGTTGGTCAGCAGGTTGCTGGCGTTGTCGAGCAGGTTCCGCTGCTTCGGCTTGGGCGGCTGCTGCTGCTGCTGCTGCTTGTCGACGCTGGTCGACTGGCACCTGCACCAACGCGCAAACGGCACGGGCCGATCGATCAGCCACTGAGCCTAGTAGTGATTATTCTATCACTAGTACCAACAGTAATTCGTGCGAATTCAGCAGGCGGCACCCCCCAACTGCAGGCTGGAGCCGACAGCCCGTTCGTTCCCGTGGTGGAAGAGTGCAGGAAACGGGTCGAGCACCTGGCGGGCGGCCACGCGTGGGCTGCGGCCACCGGCGCCGGGAGCGAGCGAGGAGGTGGGTGAGGGCCCGTATGCGCGCGTACCTGAAGCTGAAGGTGAGGCGACGCCTCCCGTGGGACGCGGACGGGGCGGAAGCCGCGGAGCCGAGACGCGGCGAGGCGGCGGTGGCGGGGCCCGGGAGCAGCGTGGCCGCGGCCATGGCGCTGGAGCCCGGCAGCAGCACAGAGCAGTGGGGTGGAGCGTGGTGACTGGTGACTGGTCACAGGTCCTGGACGGACAGAGATAAGGTGGCCGCGCTGAAATTGATTGAATTTTGGCGTGATCGGAATATCGGGTCGCGGAGGCGGAGAGAGAGTGGTGCGGTGGGCTGGCCGGTTGCGCGCCGACCACGGAACATGGCCTGGACGGCGCGGTGCGCTGGTCCGGCCACCGGCCCGAAACGTGGAGCGCACGAGCCGAAACGGTGCTCCAACGCCCACTCCAAAAGCTCAACTCCACTGACCACTGCTGCTGCTAGTATATCACTATTTCCTACTCAGTCCGTCGAACAAAGCTCGCAATTATGAGAAGCGTGCCAGTTAAACTGACTAAAGTTTGATTAAATTTATAGTAAATAGTATTAACATTTATGTCTCCAAATAAATTTATTATAAAAATATATTCTATAACTAATCTAATGATACTTATTTTGTATTATAAATATTAGTATTTTTATATATAAATTTAGTTAAAGTTCAAACTATTTGACTTCTCGAAAAACGAGAATTACATGTTTCTGTGGACGGAGAGAGTACTTTCATTTCACCGAAAGTGATTGAAAATCACCGGCCTCTTTCGTGGGCAAATCACCTGCCCTTCCTCCAATCCTCCAGTGGTAGTTACAAACTTAAACTTAAGTGTCTTTTGCAAGTGTTAAATGTTTCAGCGGTTTTGGACATAAGTTGCATAATATGTTTCATCTAAATGTTGTAAAAGTAGACCTCATATTGCACATCTTAGCAATGGGACCCACCTGCTACAATAGTTGGGCACTGGGCGCCGACGTTCCCGTGTGCGACTGCAGGCGTGGCCGGACGACGGCCAGGCGATGTGGGCCCGCGTGAGCGTGGTGAAATGGCGCGAAAAACGGACCGGGCGTCTAGGCAGTGTCGTCTGATTCCTTTACGCTGTGCGTTGAGCTTTTCTGGATGAACTGATGTCTTGTCGCGCGCGCTCTCTCTCTGTATAAAGCATGCACTTAACTGTCTGCTATTACTCCTAAGGGCTTGTATAGAAGTCTAGTTGTAGGACAAATTCCAGTGTAAAATACAGGGTTTGTAAAATTATAGAGGTTAAATTGAAAATTGCTGTTTGGATGGCCGGTATACCTACTAAAATTACAGGTGTTTTTGGCCATTACAACCGGAAAAAAAAACAATCTCCTCTCCAGCGAACTAATTTTTCCGACGAATGTCAGGATCCAACCCCCACCCACTCTGTCCGTAAGCTTCTTCATCGTGACCACGCCATCATCTTGTTGCCGCAGCCTGCGTCCTAGCTTCTCCTCCCAATGCCCACGAGCGCAGTGGTCTTAGCCTCCTTGCAGGCAGCGAGAAAACGCCCAGTTGCTGCCGAATCCTCAAACGCTGGACTGCCGCCATCCACAAACGTGATGCTTGCATCCGGAAGCCATGGTTGCCGCGCTATGGAGATTGAGTTCTCCATGCATGCGTTGCCACGCACGCTGTCTTCGAGAGACGTCCTCGGCACCCTCCGGCCTCCGAGCAGCGACGGCTCGTCCATGGCCACCTCCACTGCTCCCTTCGAGCTCCTGCCGGCGGGACCCCGAGCGTCGTCATGTATCCACTATTGCCACAAGATCATGGCTGCCGCCCCTACTGCTCCTCAGCTTCGCCATCAACCTGGGCCTCGGCATCCAACTCCAACTCCAACATCGGCCCTCTGTGTGGCTAGGTCCGCTGCAGCTCGACGATGTGGAAGTCCAAGAAGGACGGCGGCGTTACTTCCCGACAAGCTCGACGATGCGGAGGTCGAGCGATCATGTTTGTGGCCCCATCGCCTATACAGTTGCACTGATGCCGCGATGCGTGATGACTAGTACTATCCAACGAGCGAAGTGACCTGTTCGTGGTGGCTCTATGGAAAATTGGCCAAACGAGTATTTTACAGATGTAAATAATTGCAGTTGTATTATAGTGCACAAGATATTATGTTTGAAAACTGATTACCAGGGAATAAAGTTACAAAGCTGCCAAGGGGTCTGTTTGAAAGACCGGTTTTTGTCAAAAACACTCATAAATTACAGGTATGTAAATTTTTCCAACCCAACACGAAATTAGTTGTTTGGATGACCGGTGACCATACTAGTTTTACATTCGAATTGGCCCAAAACCGGTGTAAAACAATACAGACCTCCTTCGCTCTGGAAAAGAAAACGACGATTATCGGGCCTTGCTCCCGCAGCCCTGTCTCCCACCACTTTCTTCTCTGGCGCGCGGGTGTGGCCAGGCACGGCGCCCGCCGCCGCCGTCGGCCGCCTCGCGGGCATGGCCAAGTGTGGAACCTGCCTACTGGCGAGGCCCCTGCACGGTGTGGCCAGGGGCGGCTCCCTTGCGGGCATTGGCCAGACGCGACCACCGTAGCCAGTCACGACCACGCCGCAGGCGAGTGTACATCCGCCGATTGCGGCCCCGTCGCAGCCACATGTATGTCGCGAGCATTGCCCAACGCCACATCCTCCATCCCCGCATGGCCGCATGCCACCACTGCATGCTTAGATCTCCACCGCCGCCCCCTTGCTAGATCTAAGATTTGGATGGGAGAAGTCGATGGCCCTCTTCCGCCTGAAGTGCTGGGGAGGCAAGGTCGCAAGGAGGAGGCCAAGGCGTCCAGGCGCAGATGGCGTCGGGTCCGCGTCTCCGCGATGGCTGCATGCTGTGGGCGGAAACTTCCCATCCAAACACCATTTCACAAGAGTGAAAAAATCAGTGGTATTATTGTACACAGAAAATTACAAATGGAAGTCATTTACAGATGTAAAAAATCACAAAGCAGCCAAACAAGCCCTTAAAAGCACCTGGAAGTCATTGCAAAACATATGCAATATCCAGATAAAAACACTTGCAATATATATGTGAAATATATGCAACATCTAAATAAATAGGTTACAATATACGTTTGAAAAACACATGAAACATTTGTAACATATACTTGCAATACACATGTATAGTCATTGCAACATATGCAATATCCCGATATACTTTTGCAACATCCCTATGAAACACTTACAACATGCCTCACTTTTGTAACATCCATATAAAACAGTACCTCTGAAACATCCAAAACACTTGAATCATGTGCTTTGCAACATGTGCTTTCAGCAAAACCTAGCAGGTGGGCACCCAGGCAGAGCTCTACACAACGTGATCCGACTGTGCGGTCGCGGTGGAGGAGGATGGCAGCGGGCAGGCGGCTGTGGGGCCCTCGGTGAGTGCTTGCACTGTCCCCGGCGATAGGGCGCGTGCGACGCCCTCGGCGAGGATTGCCCGCGGTGGAGGCGGCAGTAGCAGTCGGGCAGGTGCAGCCTTGCGCAGCAAGGCGGCAGCGCCTGTGCGGTCGCGGGGGAGCACGCCGCGACGGCGGTGAAGAGGAAGGCTGACGGGAGACGCGGTGGAGAGGAAGGTGGGCGGGAGGCTCGGCGGAGCGCGGTCTCGTAGCACAAGCGCGGTGCCGTGTGAATTTTCTTTTTAAAAGCTTTGGTGACCGAAGAGAAATGGACAGGGCTTACCAACAGGGACGTCCGGGCAAAGGGACGCTGCTTCCAGGGTTACCGAATCAGAAAGCGACAAATTACACAGCTTTAGACGAGCAATTTGTTTTACTCTCAGTCTCAACTCAGAGCGAAACACAGCACGTGTCCGTCCGGCGTGCGCAGATAGGCAAGCCCATTAGGACCTTCCGACGGCCCGGTGACGCGGTGGGCCGAACAAGAGCTAATGCGCGGACTGGGCCTGCTTCAATCTACGAATGATCTGGTTGACCGCCGTGCCGCCCCATCAGGACTGCTGGATCGACCGTCCAATCACCACGCGCTCGGTGGTGGTGTGGTGGTCAGCCGGCGATGGCGGAGGCGGCGACGGGGGCGGTGCGGGTGGAGAGGGTGCGGGGGAGGTCGGCGCTGACCCGCTGCTTCGCCAGGTACCCGCTCAAGCTCATCGCCCCGTCCAAGGTGGGCCCGTCCTCCTGCGACGCGGTCTGGCTCTACGCCCTCACCTACGGCGGCGGCATCGTCTCCGTGAGTCCCGAGGACCTCCCTCCGCTTTCTGTTCTCTCCATTCTTGCCCGCCGCGCCGTTGCTGGGTACTCGCGGTTCGGAGGTGGTTGCGGTAGCGTGACGGGCTCCTGGTGCCGCGCCCGCGCGCGCCCTTGCAGGGGGACACCATATCGTGCACGGTCAGCGTCGGCGACGGGTGCACGGCGGCGATCACCACGCAGGCCTCGACCAAGGTATGCTGGTTGCTTAACGAAGCTTGACTCTGCGCTTCCTGTCTATACTTATACTATGGCTGTTTTGTGTGGTCTTGTGATGCTTACCCGTGTATGCCGTATGGTACTGTATAGAACCTTGACCAGAAGATGTCTGGATTCCAAAATACTGGCTCTGTAGGAATGTATGTTAAACAAGTCTATAATCCTTCCAGCTGCACTGTTTAGGCTGCATTAGTACAAAGTGGGAGGCATCCCTACTTGGGTAATTTCTTCCTCTGCTCATGGTAGAAACTAGTGATTGTTCGTGAGTTCATCACAATGCTGAGCACAAGGACTGGCACGTTAAATTCTCCAAATCTGGGAGCTCTGCCACTGGCTGAACAAAATTCAAACTCCGTGTGTGTGTGTGTACGGTGGGTTGGGGGGGTGTCTTTCTACTGTGAACTTTTTAAAGTTCAACAAAGAAATTAGCTAGCTGATGACATTCTCTTACTAAGATTGTTTAGCCCTGATCTTTCTAGCTTTGGAATACTACTCCAGTGTTTCCTGCTTCAGGAAATCATTCAGCTCAGTTATTGCCATGCCTAAGCTTTCATGAACTGACAACTTCATAAAAAATGTCAACTGAAAAAATGCTGATTTCCTTCATTCAAGTTTTTTGTCTACATGTCAACTGAAAAGTTAGTTTCAATCATATCTGTTGTATTTTTCATGGTCAGCAAGTACTCGTGTAAGCTTAACTAGTCCGTTGATGAAATTGTCAACTGCAAAACTAGTTTGCTTCAAATCTGCTGACTTTATTTATACGCTTCTGATTGGCAAGTACTATTGTAGGTGTACAAGGCTGTGGGTTCAAAATGTTCTGAACAGTTGCTAGAGGTAATTCTTCTTCCAAGGCATTTGTTATATTAAAGGGCTCTAGGCTCTTAGTTGCATTCCTAACTAGAAAGGTCAATGATTAAACATTTATTACATGCAGTAGGCCAGAGTTGGGGAAGATGCCCTGCTTGCTGTTATTCCAGACCCTGTAACCTGCTTCTCAACCGCTCGGTACCACCAAAAGCAAGTTTTTCAAGTCTCTGCCAATTCAAACCTGGTAGTTGTAGATTGGTTTACAAGTGGCCGTTATGAGAGTGGAGAAAAATGGGATTTTAGCTTCTACAAAAGTGTCAACCATATTTTCTTGGGAGATCAGCCTCTCTTTATTGACTCGGTAAACACTATTGACCTTCTCCTCCTAGCATGTCTTCGTTATGTTAAATTGTTAATCCATTTCCATTTTTGTTTTCCATTTTTGTTTATGTTGTTCACCATTCTTAACACGCCATATATATTTGAGCAGACTTTATTGGAACAAGGCTCGAATTATAGCATTGCTGAACGGATGCAGGAGTACAATGTGATTGCGATGGTCGTGTTACTGGGGTAAGGTCAATACATCATCATCTCAAACACATGTTGCCTTATGCTCTGGTCATCTCTGTTTGAACATTTGAAAGTTATTACATGAAGTTTCAAATAGCACTACACCGATGAATTTGCATTACTTGCTTCAGCCAAGAAGCTTTTTTTTTGCAATTATTGTTGTAGGGCACAAAGTTAACAGTACCATATGCTCTGATTGCCTATTTCTATTTCTGCCAATAACTCAATATAGCTAACAGTTCACTGCTGTATTCATAGGAAGAGCTAGTGTTATATGCAAGGGCCTATCTAGGATTTGGTCTTTTCTATTAGGAACAAATCGACAAATGAAATTGTTAGAAATCAGGAGTTCAGGACATACATTTTTGGAATTTAAGCTACCATTTGCCTGACGGAAAAGGCTGGCTGACAGAATCCAAACTATATTGCTCATGATTCATGGCATACTTTCCTCTGAAGGCCAAAGCTGAAGCACATACAAGACAAGATGCAAGACGAAGTGAAGAAGCTGATGTCCGGGCAACTGCGCCCTCCCACATCCGGCGGTAGCCTCTACACTATGAGATCAAAACCTCCCCAGCGTCCCCAAAGGCCTCCGCTCGTCGCCTCTTGCAGCCCGTTTGGCCGCACGGTTTGTCGCTGCTCCATCTCATCGTTGTGCTAGATCCGGTTGTTATGTGTGCGCTTTGGGCCCCTTTGGCTTATGAAAACGGAACACCGCATCTGTCATCGTTTTTGGCCGCAGGGAACAGGCGTGGTTGCTCGGGTAGCCGCGGTGAGCACGGAGCTCGCGTACAGCTTCTTGAGACACCATCTGGCCGCGCTGGAGACATTCCTTGGTGCTTCCCCATATGCCGCGTCATGAAGCTGACAGACGGGCTGAGGAAGCTGGAGAGTGCTGATGCTGAAAGGATCCTTGACCTTCAGTTTGCATGGGGAAACTGTTGGATATACCATTGATTGTGTGCCGTGGTGTTCATCTCAGGTTTGTCAGCAGGCAAATTGTAATTGTAGAAGAATTCTAGGGTGGCCAGAGTTTCTGATTTTGGTTGGCCAAGTTACATGGTTGGGACTTGGGAGTGAGCATGTTGCAACTCAAGTTGGGTGAAATAGCGTTGCCTGGACCTGACAGTGTGAATGCAGACGCATTTCATCTGTCATAATATAATAATATATATAATATAACCTGAAAGCCAATTTGCTGGAGTCTGGAGAAGGTTAGGTTTTTTACAGGAATAGCAAAGCAGCACGCGACACCGAAGTGGACGCCACGTAGGTGCCACACGTGGCCGTGGTGTTGCTGAGGTGGCCGTGGAGGAGCTGGAGGGAGGAGGAGGAGGAGACCAACGGTCAAAAGCTCCACACAATAATGGAGGCGTGGGGATGGCGAGACCTGAGCGCGCACAGGCGAGATGGGGGCGGGCGCTGCCTCCCTTTCCCCTGCAGCTTCAAGAGCTGCCGCAGAGCCAGCGATTGGAGCACCCCCGCCTCCTGCTCCCCAGGTCCCAGCCACCATTATTATTGCCGCTTTGCCAGCTCCATCACAGAAGGGTCCAAGCATCCCGCACTTTTCACTTTGCTGGCAATGCGCATGGAAAAGCCTGTTGGTTTGGCCCCCCGCACTTCAAAAATCTTGAATGACACCACACGGATCAAGAATTCAGGATTTGGATCACCCCACTGGACGAACTGGGACCGGGGAGAGCGCAGGCATGCACCCGTGCAGGATGCTGCCCTGCCCTGGTTGCTTGGTGTTTAGTTTCTGGGGTAAAAAATTTTAGGCTGTCATGTCGGATGTTTTATGGGATGTCGGAAGGGATGTTCGATATTAATTTAAAAAACTAAGGCTGCGTTTAGTTCGCAAAAAGAAAATTTTTTACGTGTCACATCGGATGTGTCGGAAGGATGTTGGGAGGGGTTTTCGGATACTAATAAAAAACAAATTACAGAACCCGTCAGAAAACTGTGAGACGAATCTAATGATACTAATTCATCCGCTATTAGCACATGTTGGTTACTGTAGCACTTAAGGCTTTTCAGGGACTAATTAGGCTTAAAAGATTCGTCTCGCGATTTTCTTGAGAACTGTGCAATTAGTTTTTTCCGTCTACGTTTAGTACTCCATGCATGTGTCCAAATATTTGATGTGATGGGTGAAGGCAAAAATTTTTGGGAACTAAACTAGGCATAATTACATAATTCGTCTGGAAACCGCGAAACAAATTTATTAAGCCTATTAATCTGTCATTAGTACATGTTTACTGTAGCATGACATTATCAAATCATGGATTAAATAGGCTTAAAAAATTCGTCTCGCAAATTTATCGTAATCTGTGTAATTAGTTATTTTTTCGTCTATATTTAATACTTTATGTTTATGTCCAACATTTGATGTGACGGGTGAAAAAATTTTAGGTAAAAACTAAACACGGGCATGTGGCAAAGCTGACAGGCGGTGTAGCAAAAGATGACTCGAGAAGAGACGGATGAGAGTACGAGACCATCACAGCATCAATCAATGGACAGGGCGCTGGACGGCAGGAGGACTGGAGGAGCGAGGTCTGTAGGTGCGGTGGCTTGCCTTGATTGTGTCAGGTGAGGTCCAGCCGTGCATCCAGCAGGACTACAGGAGGGAGGTGTAGCAACACGCACGTCAATCGTTTGAGGGAGAAGGGAGCCGGTTGCTTTGACGCCACAGGAGTGCGGATATTTTGGTTACCGCTGCTTCTCCAATTTTGCCAAGGAGAACCGCATCAGTACCTCACGGTAAAATTAAGGGTCTGTTTTGGTTTCAACGTGTTAAAGTTTAACTGATATCACATTAATGTTCCTTCAAATACATAGAATATTAAATATAGACTAATTACATGCATGTCAACATAGATTAGGAGTAATTTACGAGACGAATCTATTAAGCCTAATTAGTTCAAGATTGAAAATTTTTTATCAAATAAGACGAAAATGCTACGGTGTTTGTTAAACTTTAACTTCTCAAACCAAACACCCCTAAAATACCACCCACCACTTGCACAGCAGGAAACAGATCTCCAGCCAACTCATATCCCTGAAGACATTGCAGGGACTAATGCAGAGAATACAGTTAACCTACCGTCAACAGATCAATATACTAACTCTGTGCCAGATTTATAGGAATTGCACTCCATTGTTAAATAGACGAGGAACAATGCCACACTGGGACTGGATGGACTCAACGCGACTTTTTACAAAACGGCGTGGCCATGGATACAGCAAGACGTACACAACCTGGTAACTCGCTTTTACTCTAATGCTCAACTTCCTGAGCAGCTCAATCAAACTTATACCGCTCTCATTCTAAAAAAAATCACCCGATTGTTCCTCAGGATTTTAGACCAATTAGTCTTTGTAATGTAATTTATAAAATCATAGCTAAATCCTTAGCCGATAGGCTTAAACCTCATCTCCCTCATTCCATCAACTTGGCGCAGGCTGGCTTCATTAAAAATAGGCATATCTCTTCTAATATCATTATTATCCAGGAAATTATTCGCTTATTCAATTTAAAAACCTGGAATCACAAGGCTTTCATCCTTAAATTAGACTTTGCTAAAGCTTTTGACCGCTTGGAATGGGATTTTATTGAGGCCGCTCTACATCGTCAGGGGTACCATGGGAATTTCATCCGTCTAATCCATGTTTGCATCTCGACGCCGGCGTTCTCTGTCTTAGTGAATGGTGAACCCTCTGCTAGTTTTCGATCCCAATGAGGAATCCGCCAAGGTTGCCCTTTGTTGTTGTACCATTTTGTCATTGCTATCAATGAATTGTCTATTCGTCTGCAGATTGAACTCCAGAACAGGAACCTCTCAGGCATATCTCCAGGCCCTGGTTGTCCGCCCATCCACTCTCTCCTTTTTGCTGATGATTTGATCCTCTGTGGTCGTGCCTCTGTGGACGAGGCTGAGACCATCAAAGCTATTTTTGAGCACTTTTCGCATCTCTCGGGCTAGGTTCCTAATTTTCAAAAGTCTTCTATCCTCTTCAGCAAAAATGTTGATGATCAGACCAAATCCCACATTAAAGATATTTTCCCTGTTCAGGATCTCCTTCCTAATACTATGCACCTTAGCCACCCTATGATTTTCAATCACAGAGATAGGAACAAAGCCTATGAGTTCATTATCAATAAATTCAGGGCCAAACTTACTACTGTTAAGGCTAATAAAATCAATCATGCAGGCAGGCTGACTTATATCAAATCTGTTCTCGCCTCAATCCCTGTTTATTACATGTCTACGGTTCTCTTCTCTAAGTCTTCTGTGGAGAAAATCAATGCTATCATTCGTAGATTCTGATGGGCCGGTGTACAAGATGGCAATCCCTCCAATCCAATCGCATTTCGGTCCTGGGAAGACATTTGCCAACCCAAGGAGAACGGTGGGCTTGGAATCAGAGATCTCTATACAATTAACAAAAGCCTCATCGCCCATGCGGCCTGGAACATTGCCACGAACAAAAATAGCTTCCTCATCAGCATTATGAAGGCTAAATATTTGCCTGCTAATTCTTTCTGGACATCTAAACCAGAGGGTCCTCGGTCGGTCTTCTGGGCATCGATTCTGCAGGTAAAAAGGGAGCTCACCAAAAAAACACTATCTATCAGATTCATGCAAAAAATAGTTCAATTTGGTCCTCTCCTTGGTGCCCAATCTGAGAAAATATTCATGACCATCTTATTTTACCAGTGACTCACGTTCCTTTGCCTAGTGTGGTGTCCGACCTCTGGACTCCGAACACCCACTCGTGGAACATTGAACTTCTATCTAACGTCTTTGATCAGAATGGTGTGCAGATTATATCGCAGGTGCAGATGGTCAGCAGCAACCACCCCGACACTCTTTGATGGATTCCGGCTAAAAAAGGTGATTGTACCACTAAGAATATTTACATGCACTTAAGTACACAACTGCAGGTACAGCTACCACAGCAAGGCTCGCGGAGCATAATACCACATGCCAATACAATTCTACAGAGAACGTGGAAGCTCAAGGGGTACCTCCACTCATCAAAACGTTTAATTGGAGGCTCATAAGGCGGACACTGGCAACGGGAGAAAGGGCTACAAGATATACACCTCACATTGACAAACACTGCAGTACCTGTGGCCTTGTAGAAAATGATGCTCACCTCTTCTTCCACTGTGGCTTCACTCGCGCGGTATGGTTCTCAGCTCAACCTCCTCTTCGTACGGATTCTTTGCCACAAGATGATGATGGAGTACAGCTGATTCTTTCAACTTTTATTACTGACTTAATAAACAACTCTTTACTGTAAAAAATACTTATAACTATGTGGTACATTTGGAAAGCGAGAAATGATAAAAGATTTGCAAGGAAAAATTGGACTGCCTGGCAGGTACACCATGCAGTCGCTGCTTATATCACGACCACCAACTCAGAAATGGTGGCACCAGATGAACAGGCACAGCAAGGAAACTCCAACGCCAACATGGAAGAAGCCGATGCCACCACCATCATCCCGGCCAACAATCCACAGTTGGAACATCATAGCAACCTGAACTGCTCAAGGCAAGGTAGTCCTACTATTGCAGGAACTGATGCAGTTGACACCATCACACAGCAGGAATACATGAACCAGCAGTCACTGCACAACACAATGCAAGTCGCACGTTCAGGTATGAATGACTTCATTGCAGGAATTAGATCCTCAACAACACAGGCGTACAGGCAAATCTCAACTTCCACATAGGCCTTGTTTAGATTACCTCAAAATTTCAAGTTTTTTACTCTCTCTCTATCACATCAATTTTTAGACACATGTATAAAGCATTAAATGTAGGTAAAAAAATTAATTAATTGCACAGTTTGGTTGTAAATCACGAGACGAATCTTTTGAGTCTAGTTAGTGTATGATTGGACAAAGTTTGTCAAATACAAATGAAACGTGCTACAGTGTCTAGATTGCAAAAATTTGCAATCTAAACCAGGCCATAGATTCAATGTCTCGCTTCCAGCATTGCTACGAGGATCTCGATGCTTCACAGATGCTTCGCCCATACTGGTGAAAGTCCTATGTTTGGTGTTGGTAATTAGTGACAATGCCTAAGTACTAATCCTATGCCTAAGTTGTATGTAGCATATGAGGATTAGTTCATTCCAAGATTGGTGGCAAGATGGACATGGTGATCATGATGGCCACACTTGGATTTGGACGCAACCCTACGTGATCAAGGCAAAGGTATATACTTAAGGGTTGTGTTTTAGTAACCAAGACACCTAGTGGGTGTGGTTATATTATAGGATAGATAGCCGTACTATAAAGAGGGGAATGACGCGGCTATTGAACTCCTAAGTACCTCTAGGTGTGCATTTCATAATCATATGCATTTGGATAGAACTAATAACGCATCGAAAAATGATTGTGAAAATGTTAACACACTCGCACATGTCGTGATCACTTGGTGGTGTTAGCACATTTGTGAAGGTGGTGGAGTTTGAGCGGTAGAGAGGGTTTGGGGTCCTCTCTCCCTCCCGCCGAGCTTGCGAGGTGGGATTCAGGCGTTTTCGAGGAATTGAAACGTTTATTTTCCACTACGCCGGAAGTCGAAAATCAAACGGAAGCGAACGGAGGTCATAGTGGTGACCGGACGCTAGACCAGACGCGGTCTCTGTTTGACCGGACGCGTCCGCTCAGCGTTTAGCGTCTTCGTGTGTTTCGGTTTGTTGATCGGACGCGGTGGCGTGTCCGGTCACAGTCGACCGGACGCGTCCGGTCGATCAGGGAGCTTACTGGACTCCAACCGGACGCTGGCACTGTGGCGTCCGGTCAGTTCTCCAGCGCGTCCGGTCGCTGTTTCGTTGTGCGCTGCTCAGGCTTGACCAGTGCGTCTGGTCCGTCACGGGACCGGCGCGTTCGGTCGAGCTTCGCGCGTCCGGTCGTTGCGTGCAGCGTGTCCGGTCGGTGGTTCGCGAAAGTAGCCGTTGTGCGATTGGCGCGTCCGGTCAGTTTGACCAGCGCGTCCGGTCAGCGCGACTTCGGCTGTTTCAAGTGTGTAACGGCTATATTCGAAGGGTTACGTCTATAAATACTCGTTGGCCGGCTCAAGGCTCTCTCTCTTGGACATTTGACATACTTGTGAGCACTTTGAGCTAAGCAACTCCCCTCCCACTCATCTCTCTTGCTTCTTTACATATTCGAAGTGAGATTGAGTGATCCAAGTGCATTTGCGTTGTGAGATTGCATCTAGTTGGCACTTGGTGGCTGATTTGCTGTGGGATTCTTGTTTCTCTTGGTGGTTGCCGCCACCTAGACGGTTTGGAGCAGCTTGGAGGCGTTGGCAAGAGTTGGTGAATTGTTCTTGGCCACCTCCGGTGATTGTGAGGGGTTTGTGCCTACCTCGGTGAAGCGCCAAAGGCAACATTAGTGGATTGCTCGTGTCATTTGCAACCTTTTGCCATTTGGTAGGTTCTTGTGACGCCTTTTGAGAGGCTCGGTGTGAGACCGTGAAAGGATCAAGATGCCCAAGAGGGGGGGGTGAATTGGGCTTTTCTAAAAATTAATTGCAAGAATTAAATCCTACAAGCCGGAATTCACCCCTAGTGCCTACTTGTGTTCCTAGAGAGTCTACCGATAAAAGTTTTGCACCCTAGTTTCCAATCCTAGTCTAGCATGGCAATTCTAGGAAAGTAAATTAAGCAATGAAAGTAAATACGAGAATGTAAATGCTTGAATGTAAAGGGCAAGGAACACGGCGATGTTTTTCCGAGGTATCGGAGAGTCGCCACTCCCCACTAGTCCTCGTTGGAGCACCCGCGCAAGGGTGTAGCTCCCCCTTGATCCGCGCAAGGATCAAGTGCTCTCTACGGGTTGATTCTTCGACACTCCGTCATGGTGAATCACCCGAAACCGCTCACAACATGAGTTGGGTCATCCACAAGCTCCGCCGGATGATCACCAAACTCCTAATCACCACCAAGCCGTCTAGGTGATGGCGATCACCAAGAGTAACAAGCTAGAACTCTCACTTGACCACAACGAGCCCAAATGAGGAGATGGATGCACACTTGCTACTCTCTAATCACTAGTGAGGAAATCTCAAACTTTGATTCTCAAATCTCTATCCTCACTAGAGCTCTTGCACTCCCTTGCACTCTAAAGGGTTTTCTCAGATGTTCAAATGAGCTAGAGAGCTCTAAAAGAGGTGGAGGGGATGTATTTATACACCCCTCAAAGAAAATGAACCGTTATGTTCTGACACGGGCTGACCGGACGCGCCGGTCGAACTGACCGGACGCGCCGGTCGCCCGTAACGATCAAAACCCGATTTTCAACTGAACGACCGGACGCGCCGGTCAGGGGTGACCGGACGCGTCCGATCGTGCAAAGGAGCTTACTGTACTCGCACCGGACGCGAGGCCGCGTCCGATCGGTGATGACCGGACGCGTCCGGTCCTCTCTGGACCTTACTGGACTGTGACCGGACGCGCCGATCACACCCAGGTCGCGTCCGATGGGTGTTTCCCTCAAGTGACACGTGTCAGCCACTGACCAACGCGTCCGGTCCTCGCGAGGACCGCGTCCGGTCGTCAGGGCCGAAACCCTAGCCGCGGTTACGTACTGACCGGACGCGTCCGGTCATGCCGAAGACCGCGTCCGGTCAGTGGGAAACAGCCCGAAACTTTCCGAAACGCGTCGCAACTTCAACCAAGTTGCTTCCAACTGAACTTTGAGCTATTCTAGGGTTGCCTAGCGCCAAGTTTAACAAGTGTGCACCACACCTAAACATAGGACTCGCCTAGGTCAAGCTACCCGTTCATGCCCCCCTTTATAGTACGGCCAAAAGAGAAAAACGAAGATCCTAACGACTATTCCGAATGTGTCTCAACACCTTGACATCCGGAACTAACCGTCCTTAATCTTGACGTCACTCTTTTGAAAACCGAAACGATTTCCATCAAGGGACACGAATACCATGGTGTCCAAAGCAGTTATAACCTCCATGACCTAACCTACCAACGTTTCTGCAAAACACACGTTAGTCATGGTAATAAAGCGTTGTCATCAATTGCCGAAACCAAACCTTGGGGCCTAGATGCTTTCAATCTCCCCCTTTTTGGTGATTGATGACAACACTAAGGTTCAAAAGATTAGAGTTGAGGTTTTCGAGCATGCTTGGTTCACATAAGCAAAAAGCAATAAGCACACAGGGTTAGGAATTGCTTATGTGCCCCAAGCCAAAAGAGTGTACTCATAAGATAAGACAAAAAGTGTTAGTACACATAAAGATTATAGCTCATAAGAAATCGGAGTAAGGCACGGAAGCACAACCTTAGAGATATAACTAAAACGGTGACAAATATTAACACTGTGACGAGATAACACATTAAGACTCAAAGTTTACGACTTGACGACAATGTCACACGAATGCAATGCTAAAAAGTAAACATGATGCATGAATGTAGCACACAAAGAACGAAAACCCTCTATCAAAACTCCCCCTGAAACTACTCTCTCTCCCCCTTTGCATCAAGCGCCAAAAACTAATCTAATGATCTGACGGGGGGACAGACGGAGTCGTGTCGGGTGCCGAGGTGCGCGGAGTAATCACGAAGTGTAGCGAATCGCCCTCGGAGTCTGAGCTATCTGGCTGACCCTCTGAAGAAGCACGTGGCTGTGAAGCGGTCTGGGTCTGAGCAGGAACAGACACTGACTGAGTAGCAACAAGTGGATCTGTCTGAGTGACCTGAGTCTATAGTGAGCCAATAGCTGGGGGATCTATCGAAGCAACTGAAGAAGGGATGGTCTCTGTAGTCCCGGTCCCTGTCACTGGAGGAATGGCTGCCTCGGAAGCTGACAACCCTAACGAAGTATGAAACGTAGTAGTGTGCGAGGGTGTCGGCTGACCAGTCAACTCGCTGTAGGTAGCACTGAAGTCACCAATGGGTGTGCCTG
Source organism: Saccharum spontaneum (assembly GCA_022457205.1). NCBI lineage: Eukaryota > Viridiplantae > Streptophyta > Magnoliopsida > Poales > Poaceae > Saccharum > Saccharum spontaneum. Next base: position 12,988,844 of record CM039594.1, on the reverse strand, counting down.
TCAGGAGGTGCGGGCGAGGCTGGTCTGACGGTGTAAACCCCGTATGAATAGGAGTGAAGCTCGGGGACTGAAAAGACTGGGGAACCTGCTGCTGTAGAGATGTAAACTGGAAGCTCGGTTGTCCCTGACTCGACGGACCACTAGAAGGCAAAGCCTGAGTCATGACAGAAGTAGGCGGAGGAACCCCGACTGTGACAAGGTGACGCAAGAGATCCATGTACTGCTGCTGACTCTGTCGCTGCATCTCAACTTGCTGCCTCTGGATCTCAAGCTGCTGTCGCTGAAACTCGTCCTGACGAGCCTGAATCTGTGCAAGTGCTGCAGCTGTGTCCTGTGCCTGTCGCTGAATCTGCTGCTGCTGCTGCTCCTGAGCCTGGGTCAACCTCTCAAGAATAGCCACCATGGCTGGGTCTGAGCGGGAGGCTGAGCCAGAGCCACCGGCCTCGTGGTCGTGAGACCAAGGAGACCGGTACCTGGGGATGGGCTGGTAGTCCTCATCTGTGCTGTCAGAAGTCACATCCTCAGGTATATCAGCAGTCTGAGCCTCAAGGTCCGCAAGCTCTGCCTCAGCAAGCTCGTCAACTCTGGCATCCTGCTCAGCTGCTGTCTCAGTAACCTCTGGGCGCTCACGCTGTCCTGGCACTGGGGCCTGATCTCTAGTAACCGAGGCCCAAAGCTGACGGATATCATAATCAGGAAAGGCAGTGGTAGTGGCTGATATCTCCGCCCGGATCTCTGGTGGCATCTGAATAGAAGATCTAATGATAAAGCAGATCCAATGTGTGTAGGGCAGCTGACGATTACCCTTGAAGCCCTCAGCAATGGTGTCCTCCATCTCACTAAGTATAAGATCCCAGATGTCAAACGGTGTCTGTGAGAGGAGGTGGTGAACAACCCAAAGCTGCATACGTGTCAGTCCCTCTCTGTAGCCAAGTCTGGAAAGTAGAGTACGTCTGAGAATAGCATCCAAGACCCTGGCAAGTGGTGTCAGGCTGGCAGGCGTACGACGGGACCCTTCGCCAAAAGGCTCACGAAAACAGGGTCGAACCAAGTCAGTAGGTGGCACTGCTCCGCCGTGAGGGCGTCTGGGTGGAGGAGTCTGTCCATAACACAGCTGATGGATCCTCGTGTCAGAAGCTGGTAGTCTGAGGATCTTTCGAGCTCTGGAGCTGTAAAGTCTGTGATCGCGGCCTCTGAATGCAAAGTGAATGAACTCATGGGCAGGATCAATCCAAAGTGAAGCATAGAACTCCCTGACCCATGTGCCGCAGTATGCACCTGTCCGTCCAAGAAGATCTGACAAACCAGGCATATAGGATAGATGCGGACGAAGCTGCTCTCCTACAACAGCAACTAGTGCCTCTAGCCGACACACCCTCTGAGGTCTGAAAGCAATACCACTGTCAACTAAGGCCCTGTAGAAATCCTCCTGAAGTGGGGTGTAGAAACCCTCTGAAGCTCTGTGATCTCTGACAGGTGGGAACCAACGGCTGACCTCCACGAACCTCAACCCCTGCACCTGACGTGCTGTAGCACCCCTTAGGTTAAAGTGCTCGACCGGGGGTGAACCTCTAGCTCTGGGAGGAGGACGTGCTCCACGACGCTGACCCTCTGGCCTAGGTGTCACCTGAGTACGAGCACGTGTGGAGCGGCGACGTGGTGGAGACTGAGCGGGCTGCTCCTCTGTATCCTCTGTAGCCTGTGGAGCCTCGGTAGCCTCTGTCGGCTCTGTGGGTGGATCAACTGACATCTGCTCTGTAGCTCCAGTATTCTCGGTACCCTCAGTGGCCTCAGTGCTGAGCTGTCGACCTTCAAGGTGAAAGCGACGCTCGCCTATGTGTATGCCACTGCGCCTGCCACCTCTCTCTGCCTGCTCTGCAGCATCTGCCACGGCCTGAGCAACCTCTGCCTCTGTAAGCGTCTTCTTCTTCTTTCTGGCCATCATCTTGATGCGCTTACCACGCGCAATCTCATCACGACGGGGAGGACTGTCGTCCCCGTCACCAGGAGCACCACCGACGTTCTTGCAACGCACCATGCTGATCAACTGACTAAGAACCTCTGTAAGATGATGAACTGACACTCGAGAGGCTTGGCCTCAATCCGTATCCGCAGGCTTGGCCTCGGATTCAGCAAACAAATCTGACCCTGACACACCGACTGACTCGCTGCACCGATGGAATAGAAGGATATACTATAAGCACATACATAACTAAAAGGTGCGAAACCCTAGAGATAGCAAGCATGTGAGATACGAAGTGAATCGTGACGCGAAGCTACCTCGGATTGACGAGACGACGGTGAGAAGATGCGGTGACCTAGGTCGCGAGAATCCCCGAATTCGACGATCGAGCTCTGAAAGGACCGAGTCGAGATAATCAACGGATGAATACGGTCAAGGTTAGCCCTAGCAACGACACGAAACGAAATTGAATCGAGAACGATCGATTTCGTTACCTAGAGAATGGTTTAGGGCAAACCCTAGGTTAGGGTTTGGGTGAAACCCTAGGAGCTCGAGCGAAGGTGGAGGATGAGGGGCTAGGGCTGCACGGGGGAAGAGCTGCGGCTGCTGCGGTGAGGTCACGGTGATGGAGGGCTTGCCGGCGGTGAGGAGGAGCGGCGGTTGCGGCGGCGGTGGCGCGCGGCTGAGGAGCGACCGGCAGTGCGCGAGCGCCTCGGGCGTGAGGAAGAGCAGGCGCGCGCGGGCAGCTGGCGAGGAAAGCGCGCGGCCGGGAGCCCTGGCGAAGTCGCCGGCGGCGAGCACTACGGCAGGGCGCGCGAAAGTCAGCGAAACGGCGAGCGGCGGCGGCGGATTCGGTCGGGTGAGAGAAAAATAGACGAGATCGAACAGTTATATGAGGGGCTCAGATCCGCTCGACACGCGATGACCGGACGCGGTGGTCGTTATGACCGGACGCGGTGGTGCAGCGTCCGGTCACACTCTAGTAAGCTCCTGGAGTGACCGGACGCGTCCGGTGCGGACTGACCGGACGCGGTCAGAGTCCGGTCGCTGAGAGCTCGGGAATTCATCGCGGATGACCGGACGCGGTGGTGGTAGCCGGGACCGGACGCGGTGGTCAACACAGGCGCGTCCGGTGCAGCGTCCGGTCACTAGGTCTGGGATGGTCTTCTGGATGACCGGACGCGCCGGTGGACGCCGGGACCGGACGCGGTGGTGAAGCATCACTGCGTCCGGTGCAGCGTCCGGTCCAACGTCCGGTCGCTGTTCTTCGCCCTTCTTCGTTCCAAACTCCGACGCGACTTCTCCCAATCAAGTTCCAATTCAAAGAGACACAAATAAACACCAATTGGAACCTGATATGAGTGACCTCACTCAAACCCTCAAGTTTTTCAAAATATTTTGCCTTAGGCTAGTATTATTTTTAGGAAAATAGGCAATAAACACCCGAGGAGCAACGTATGGCCATGCAATAGAGTTTTTGGACCTTTAGGAGCGTCAAAAAGCTCTCTCTATCCATGGACGAACACAGAGGTTGCTCAAAACTAAACCGAAAAGAAACGACAAACAAACAACCATGCATATGCAATGCAATACAAGAAAGTAAAGCTAGGTTGCTTGTCAAGTTTGATCCACGGTTAGGCTTCTTCACTCCTCCAAAGGAGGGTTATCGTAACCGTGTTAGCCAAGCCCTAAATGCATTGCGATAAAATAAACGTGACATATAATACAATGCAATGCAAGGGACAACACACGCTTATCTTTTAAAGTTACTTGAATCAAGCACATTTAGTTCACTTCTTAGCCTACAAAAAGTGGCCTCATCCAAAGGTTTAGTGAAGATATCCGCTAATTGATTTTCACTTCGTACACCTTCTAGTGATATGTCATTTTTAGCAACGTGATCTCTTAGAAAGTGATGGCGGATATCAATGTGCTTGGTGCGAGAGTGTTGTACCGGATTGTTAGCAATTTTAACGGCACTTTCATTGTCACATAAAAGTGGCACCTTTTCAAGAACAATTCCATAGTCTAGAAGGGTTTATTTCATATATAAGATTTGTGCACAACAAGCCCCCGCAGCAATGTATTCCGCCTCGGCGGTGGACAAAGCCACACTATTTTGCTTTTTAGATGACCGAGATACTAAGGATCTCCCAAGCAAATGGCACCCTCCGGATGTGCTCTTTCTATCAATTTTGCAACCGGCATAATCCGAGTCGGAATAGCCAACAAGTTGGAATCTAGCTCCTTTGGGATACCAAAGACCAATGCTTGAGGTGTGCTTAAGATATCTTAGGATTCTTTTTACGGCACTTAAGTGAGGTTCTTTAGGGCACGCTTGAAAGCGAGCACACATGCACACACTAAACATGATATCGGGCCTAGATGCGGTAAGGTACAACAAGCTACCAATCATAGAACGGTAGAGAGTTTGATCAACCGGTTTACCTCCCTCATCTAGGTCGAGATATCCATTTGATGGCATTGGGGTCTTGATTGGTTTGCATTCTTCCATCTTGAATCTTTTGAGAAGATCCTTGGTATACTTTTCTTGAGAGATGAAAATCCCTTCTCTCATTTGCTTGACTTGAAAACCAAGGAAGAATGTGAGCTCACCAATCATTGACATCTCGAACTCCTTCGACATCAATTCACCAAATTCCTTGCAATAATCTTCATTTGTTGACCCGAAGATGATATCATCAACATACACTTGACAAATGAAGATCTCCCCATTAAGCTTCTTGGTGAATAGTGTGGTGTCAACCTTCCCAATGGTGAAGCCCTTCTCAATGAGGAAGTCTCGGAGGCGCTCATACCACGCTCTAGGGGCTTGCTTGAGCCCATATAGCGCCTTGGACAACCTATAAACATGATTAGGATATCCAGGGTCTTCAAACCCGGGAGGTTGATTGACATAGACTAGTTCATTTATAAAGCCATTTAAGAATGCACTTTTCACATCCATTTGATATAGTTTCATATCATGATGTGATGCATATGCAAGGAGGATACGAATGGCTTCAAGTCTTGCAACAGGTGCAAAGGTCTCTCCAAAATCAAGGCCTTCAACTTGAGAGAACCCCTTTGCAACTAGTCTTGCCTTGTTCCTCACTACTATGCCTTGGTCATCTTGCTTGTTTCGGAACACCCACTTGGTTCCAATGACTCTTGCACCTTTAGGATGCTCTTCAAGTGTCTATACTTGATTGCGGGTGAAGTTGTTCAATTCTTCATGCATGGCATTCACCCAATCCGGATCTTGAAGAGCTTCTTCTACATTTTTAGGTTCAACACAAGAGACAAAAGAGTGATGTTCAACAAAAGAAGCAAGCTTTTGAGATCGAGTCATCACTCCCTTAGTAGGACTCCCTATGATGAGTTCTTGTGGATGTGCTTGAAGTAGAGGTGAGTTTCTTCTATCAATCACTTGAGGAGGTGGATGGAGAGCATCAACATCTTGTGCTTGTGCCTCGGCTTGTTCATGAGAGATATAGGTGTCTTCATTTTCAACTCTCTCATTCTTGTCATCATCTTGAGGCACACGTGATGAAGATGGTGGATCAATGATTTGCACATCGTCTTCATCATCTTTTGGCTTGATGTCTCCCACGGGCATGTTCTTCATGGCCTCCCTCAAGGGTTCATCACCTACATCATCACAATTCTCAATTGCTCCTTAGGAGCCGTTAGATTTATCAAATTCCACATCATATATTTCTTCAACCAAACCGGTGGTATGGTTAAATACTCTATATGCTTTGGACTTTGATGAGTAACCAACAAGAAAACCAATATCACAACGTCTTTGAAACTTCCCTAGGTGTTGACGCTTCTTGTAGATGTAGCATTTGCAACCAAACACCCGGAAGAATGAGACGTCCGGCTTCTTCCCATTAAGCAACTCATAGGGGGTCTTGCCAAGAAACTTTTGGAGGAAGAGGCGATTTGAAGCATAACATGCGGTGTTGATTGCCTCGGCCCAAAATTTTTCCGGAGTGTTGTACTCATCTAGCATTGTTCTTGCAAGGGTGATCAAAGTCCGGTTCTTTCTCTCAACTACACCATTTTGTTGAGGAGTGTAGGTTGAAGAGACCTCATGCTTGATTCCAATTTTATCACAATAAGCTTCAATGTTGGTGTTGTCAAACTCTTTGCCATTGTCACTTCTAATTTTCTTTATCTTGACTTCAAATTCATTTTGAGCTCTCTTTGTAAACTTCTTGAAGCAACTTGCCACTTCGGATTTGTCATGAAGGAAGAAAGTCCATGTATATCTTGAGTAGTCATCCACTATCAGAAGACAATAGAGATTACCACCTAAGCTCTTGTAAGTTGTAGGCCCAAACAAATCCATGTGTAGAAGTTCTAGCACTCTTGAGGTTGACATAAAAGCTTTGGTTGGATGAGTGTTTGCAACTTGTTTGCCCGCTTGACATGCACTACAAGGTTTGTCCTGTTCAAACTTCACATCCTTCAATCCTCTCACTAGTTCTTTCTTCAATAGCTTGTTGAGAGTGCTCATTCCAACATGTGCAAGCCTCCTATGCCAAAGCCAACCAAGTGAGGTCTTGGTGAACAAACATGTCATCAAATTTGCATCTTCGGAGGTGAAGTCAACAAGATAAAGATTGTTGTATCTAAAGCCTTTGAATATCACTTGCTTGTCATCTATCTTTGAAACTTCCACTTCATTTGGTGTGAACAAGCATTGGAAGCCAAGGTCACAAAGTTGCCCGACGGATAATAAGTTGAAACTCAATGAAGCAACATAGAGCACATTTGAGAGAGAGTGATCATTTGAGATTGCAATCTTGCCTATACCCTTGACTTTGCTCTTTGAATTATCCCCAAATATGATCTTCTCTTGACATATCCCATTCTCTTCAATGGAGGTGAACATACGAGGATCACCGGTCATATGTTGAGTGCAACCACTATCAATAACCCAATGAGATCTACCGGTCTTGTAGTTTACCTACACACAAGAGATCAAGCTTTTTGTTTAGGGACCCAAACTTGAGAGGGGCCCTTGACTTTCTCAACTAGTGACTTGGTAACCCATATTTTCTTTGGCCTATTCTTGTTTGGAGGACCCAAGAACATGACTTTTATTTTTCCATTTGAATCTTTTCTTAGCATGTAATGAGCATTGAAGGCAAAGGGTCTAGCATGCTTGGGCAAGGGTTGTGGTGGTGGAGTTTTGCATTCATGAGCAAAGTGACCTTCTTGACCACACTCAACACATCTCTTTGGCTTGGGCTTTGACTTGCTTTGTTGTTGAGCTTTTACCTTCTTCTCTTGATTTGCCAAGTACCCAATACCACTTCTATCCATCTTCATTACGGTGTTCATGAGGAGCTCACTTTGCAAATATTGGCCTCTTGTGAACTTGCTTAGACCGGTCTTGAGATGCTCTTTTTCTTGCTTGAGCTTCTTGTTCTCTTCAATGAGTGACTCATTTGTTGTTTGCTTCTCAAGAGCCATCAAACCTTTAAGCTTCTTGTTCTCATTTGCAAGCTTCTCATTCTCACACTTGATCTTGGCATAATCATCATAGTTGTTTGACTCAACCACACTCTTGCCTTTGCTACTAGAACCTTGCTCAATGCTTTCAATGATCAAATCATCACATGATGTAGCTATATCACACTTAACAACATTGTTAGTAGCATCATGTGTTTCAAGAGCGAGTTCATTAGCAACCACAAGACTATCATAGTCAATTTTTAATGTGGTGTATTTGTCTTTCAAAGAGTTATGTCTAGTGATGAGCTCGTCATGCCTCTTCTCAAGTTTATCATGTTGATCTTTAAGCTCTTTATTTAAGATTTTGAGCTCCTTGAGAGTGGAAGACATAACTTCATTTTGATCTCTAAGCTCACCACTAGTCTTTTGAGCATTTTCAAGTTTTGATGAGAGTGATTCATTTTTATTTTGAAGCTCATCATTTTTATTTCTTGTCCTTCTTATGATTTTAGTGTATTTATTTAGCAATTTTACAAGTTCATCATAAGAAGGTGCGTCATATTCATCATCACTATCACTATCATCATCATCATCACTATCATGATTTTGTACCTTTCGTTCACCCTTGGCCATAAGGCATAGATGAGTAGTGGACGATGATGGTGAAGGAGGCGGTGAAGGTGGTGGTGAAGATGTCGGTGAAGATGATGGCCCCATCACAAAAGCGGCAACCTTCTCTTTCTCATCATTGCTCTCATCTTCGGAGGAATCACAAGATGATTCAATGTCAGTGATCCAATCACCAACAATGTATGCCTTTCCTCCCTTCTTCTTCTTGTAGAACTCCTTCTTCTTGCCATCCTTCTTCTTGTATGGCTTGTTCCTCTTCTTCTCATCTTCTTCATCACTTGAATCATTTTTCTTGCCCTTGTTCTTGTTCTTGAACTTGTCTTTTGGTGGTCTAGGGCATTGATGAGCTAGGTGGCCAAGTTCACCACAATTGTAGCAATCCATCTCCGAGATGGGCTTTCTCTTGCTACTTGTGAAGAATTTCTTTTTCTTGCCATCGAACTTGATGCCACTCTTGTTGAGCTTCTTTAGCATCTTGGTGGTCTTTCTCACCATGAGTGCAAGTGATTCATCATCGACATCACTTTCACTTGAGCTTTCTTGCACTATCATGGCTTGGTCCTTCTTCTTCTTCTTGTCATAGCTAGCTTTGAAGGCCAAGTCTTTCTTCTTGGAAGATGATGAGCCCTCTTCCGGAGTGATGTGCATGTACATCTCATGAGCATTGATCTTCCCCAATACTTGTGTCGGTGTTGCGGTGGAGAGATCACTTTGATGAAGCACGGTGACAATGTGACCATACTTCTCAACGGGAAGAACACTCAAGATCCTCCTTGCAACATCCGATTGGCTCATTTGAGTGAGCCCAAGAGCATTGAGGTCCTCTACAAGAACATTCAAGCGAGTGTACATGTCATTAGCACTTTCTTTGGGAAGCATCTCAAAAGAATTAATTTTCTTTAAAGCAATATGATAGCGTTCCTCACACTCACTCTTAGTTCCCTCATGGAGAGCACAAAGATTTTCCCACAAATCATGAGCGTTCTTTGTATTACGCACACGATTGAAGATATCTTTGTCTAAGCCCCGGTAGAGTGCATTTTTGGCCTTTGCATTCCACCGGTCGTACTTCTCCTCGTCACCAATAGGGTTTGTGGGATCCTTGATAGCGGGAAGCCCTTGGGTTGCGGCTCTAAGGCACCCGACATCTATGGCTTTGAGATACGCCTCCATGCGGATTTTCCAATATGGAAAATCATCCCCCTCAAAGGTGGGAGGTGGTCCTTCCCCGTTAGATATCTTGCTCTAGGCGGTAAAGCCTAAATTAGGAGCAACACGGCTCCTATACCAATTCAAAGGATCAAGATGCCCAAGAGGGGGGGGTGAATTGGGCTTTTCTAAAAATTAATTGCAAGAATTAAATTCTACAAGCCGGAATTCACCCCTAGTGCCTACTTGTGTTCCTAGAGAGTCTACCGATAAAAGTTTTGCACCCTAGTTTCCAATCCTAGTCTAGCATGGCAATTCTAGGAAAGTAAATCAAGCAATGAAAGTAAATACAAGAATGTAAATGCTTGAATGTAAAGGGCAAGGAACACGGCGATGTTTTTTTGAGGTATCGGAGAGTCGCCACTCCCCACTAGTCCTCGTTGGAGCACCCGCGCAAGGGTGTAGCTCCCCCTTGATCCGCGCAAGGATCAAGTGCTCTCTACGGGTTGATTCTTCGACACTCCGTCGCGGTGAATCACCCGAAACCGCTCACAACATGAGTTGGGTCATCCACAAGCTCCGCCGGATGATCACCAAACTCCCAATCACCACCAAGCCGTCTAGGTGATGGCGATCACCAAGAGTAACAAGCTAGAACTCTCACTTGACCACAACGAGCCCAAATGAGGAGATGGATGCACACTTGCTACTCTCTAATCACTAGTGAGGAAATCTCAAACTTTGATTCTCAAATCTCTATCCTCACTAGAGCTCTTGCACTCCCTTGCACTCTAAAGGGTTTTCTCAGATGTTCAAATGAGCTAGAGAGCTCTAAAAGAGGTGGAGGGGATGTATTTATACACCCCTCAAAGAAAAACGAACCGTTATGTTCTGACACGGGCTGACCGGACGCGCCGGTCGAACTGACCGGACACGCCGGTCGCCCGTAACGGTCAAAACCCGATTTTCAACTGAACGACCGGACGCGCCGGTCAGGGATGACCGGACGCGTCCGATCGTGCAAAGGAGCTTACTGTACTCGCACCGGACGCGAGGCCGCGTCCGATCGGTGATGACCGGACGCGTCCGGTCCTCTCTGGACCTTACTGGACTATGACCGGACGCGCCGATCACACCCAGGTCGCGTCCGACGGGTGTTTCCCTCAAGTGACACGTGTCAGCCACTGACCACCGCGTCCGGTCCTCGCGAGGACCGCGTCCGGTCATCAGTGCCGAAACCCTAGCCGCGGTTACGTACTGACCGGACGCGTCCGGTCATGCCAAAGACTGCGTCCGATCAGTGGGAAACAGCCCGAAACTTTCCGAAACACGTCGCAACTTCAACCAAGTTGCTTCCAACTGAACTTTGAGCTATTCTAGGGTTGCCTAGCGCCAAGTTTAACAAGTGTGCACCACACCTAAACATAGGACTCGCCTAGGTCAAGCTACCCGTTCATGCCCCCCTTTATAGTACGGCCAAAAGAGAAAAACGAAGATCCTAACGACTATTCCGAATGTGTCTCAACACCTCGACATCCGGAACTAACCGTCCTTAATCTTGACGTCACTCTTTTGAAAACCGAAACGATTTCCATCAAGGGACACGAATACCATGGTGCCCAAAGCAGTTATAACCTTCATGACCTAACTTACCAACGTTTCTGTAAAACATACGTTAATCATGGTAATAAAGCGTTGTCATCAATTGCCGAAACCAAACCTTGGGGCCTAGATGCTTTCAGACCGATTAGCCACCGAACCACGTGGTGAAGAGGGACACAACGGGGACTAGCGTGCCGGCAAGCACGTGAACCTCAGGATAAATCTTCGTGTCATCACTTTCATATTGTGTTTGATTGATCTCGGTGTTCGGTTGTCTTGGTATTCTTTGTTGATCATATTGGTTGGCTCAATACTTCGCCCCTCGGTGAAACTTTTCTAACCCAACTCCGCATTACTTCCTTAATTATCTTTGCTAGCTAGTTAGCTTTGCTAGAGTAGCTCTTTTGTGTAGTTTGTGTAACACCCCTGGTGTTACGAGCTTGCTTAGCACCAGGGTAAGGCCTAAGATAAATCATCGAAAACAAATTCCGTGGTTTTTAAAATTTCAACACACGAAAAATTATAAGCGAATTTCTATGAACAAAAATAAATGTGATTTGTGTATGTCGCTTAAGTAAAGTGTGATGAACAAGTGGTGTTGATAAGAATGCAATTATTAACTTGTAAAAGAAAAGTGAGAAAAATACAACGCATGCCTTGATAACCATAAATAGATATACAACTCAAATTGTGTCAAATGTATTCGGGTATACATGCTTATATATATATATAAATATATATATATATATATATATATATATATATATATATATATATATACTTGTAATCTCTCTGTTATCTTGATATGATTGATTGTATAGTGGAAAATTATGCTTTTTAAATAAAGAATCAATAAAAATAAAATAAAGGAAGGACGAAAAATATAACACTCACGTACACATAAGAATGACTCATGACTGGCCGCTTGCTCAGCTGCTCGATGCTCACCGCCGTCGTCTAGCCTGCTGCCCCCGGGTAATTTTGGCGCGTGCTCACGCTGCCGTGCTGTTGCCTGCAGCCGCGCTGTGCTGCTGCCTAGCCGTCACGTCCGCCCTGCACCTCTGCCCACGCTGCCGCGCTGTCGCTGTTGTTGCTGCACAAGACCTTGCTGCCCGCCGAGCCACGAGTCAAGCCAACAGTGCACATGTGGTTAGTCCAAAATGTACTACTACGAACTGCGACGCTTAACCATGTGTCAGTGATTAGTCGATGTGCTCATGTGGTAATGTGCAGGTGAATGCTACTGCAATAAATCGAGCATTAAATACGTTCAGAACCGTGCTGTTGTTTGGCTTGTAATTGATTCCATCGCCTAATCATCGTCCTACCTCCTCAGCCAGTTATGAAGGAGAAAGAAGAGTGTGCAGCACGTATGATTTATTTCCTGCTGTGCATAGAAAGAGAGAGAGCTGCAGCTGCCTCGTCTGCCGTGCTTAAATGGAACACCTCGCCCTCCCCATCCGCATCTCGCTCGTGCTGCTGCTCGCGGCCGCGGACGCTGCCATGGCCGCTATGGTCGAGCAGAGCTCCGAGCTGCCACTCACCTCCCTCCAATTCTTGCATCCACTAGCTCGAGCGGTCATCTATGACGGACGTGCCTCGCGAGCACGAAGGTCAGCTTCACGTGCAAGCACATGTACGTCTCTTTCAAAAGTTCGTGTTTATTTTCCTGCACAGCTATCTTGCGAATTTTATATCTCCATCATATCAACTCGGATTCCATGAATTCTTCTTCCTAAATTCATCTAAAATCAAACTATATCTTCCATATTAATTTCAAGATTTTTAGAGCTCATTTGAAATTATGTGATTAGTTAATTATGTCATTAGCTTCTTGTCTGTTCTTAAATGTAGTGAACTTTTAGAAATTCATAGAAAATCATAGAAAATTCGTAAAATAGAAAATCAAGATGTTTTGGAACACTTGCGTTTATCTCTATGCATTAGATATATAATATTGCATGTTTTAGTAGAAAAATATTGCACTACATTTTTCCTATGATTAATTATAGAGAAATTCATACCGGTAGATGCTATGCTTCAAATGAGATGAAAATTTTATGGCATGTTATTCATGTGATGCTTAATTTAGGATAAAAATTTGAGGTCCAGATCTTGTATAATTACTGAGTTATTAATTTATCTTTGTCACATGCTTTTATCGATATGAAATCTTTGTTAATTGCTAGTAAATAATATGCTTATCTGAAAATTATAAAACTTGTACAACATTTATAATTAGTCAAGATGTACCTTCCATAAAAGTTTCATGTACAACAGAGATGTTTGGACTGTCACCTTTTATTCCACGCTTACCAGTAATAATACCTTTATATACAGTAATTAGTGATCCTATATCTCAAATATGTTGTCCGTGTTACTTGCTTCACATGTAGGTTAAACAGAATGTTTTGCATCTCTGATGGTGATAGGTCTATGCTTAGTATGTTGCTTTACCTTACATGAATTTTATTAAATTGCAATGCAGTTGTATTATTAATTTGTGTTTTCTTAATAATAACCAACTCACGAATAAATCTCTTTTAGAAAGGATGAAAGTCGGAGTGAGAGTGACGATGTGTTGTTTGTATTTCAATAAGTATATCTATGCTATGCTTGTTCTGCTTAAGCAGGCATTGCATTTTTGCATATCATAATAGGAACGATGATGGTTGATGGGTCGATGGATCTGAAAGGATCAAGATGCCCAAGAGGGGGTGAATTGGGCTTTTCTAAAAATTAATTGCAAGAATTAAATCCTACAAGCCGGAATTCACCCCTAGTGCCTACTTGTGTTCCTACAGAGTCTACCGTTAAAAAGTTTTGTACCCTAGTTTCCAATCCTAGTCTAGCATGGCAATTCTAGGATAGTAAAACAAGCAATGAACGTAAATACGAGAAAGTAATTGCTTGAAAGTAAAGGGGCAAGGAACACGGCGATGTTTTTCTGAGGTATCGGAGAGTCGCCACTCCCCACTAGTCCTCGTTGGAGCACCCGCGCAAGGGTGTCGCTCCCCCTTGATCCGCGCAAGGATCAAGTGCTCTCTACGGGTTGATTCTTCGACACTCCGTCGCGGCGAATCACCCAAAACCGCTCACAACTTGAGTTGGGTCATCCACAAGCTCCGCCGGATGATCACCAAACTCCCAATCACCACCAAGCCGTCTAGGTGATGGCGATCACCAAGAGTAACAAGCTAGAACTCTCACTTGACCACAACGAGCCCAAATGAGGAGATGGATGCACACTTGCTACTCTCTAATCACTAGTGAGGAATCTCAAACTTTGATTCTCAAATCTCTATCCTCACTAGAGCTCTTGCACTCCCTTGCACTCTAAAGGGTTTTCTCAGATGTTTGAATGAGCAAGAGACCTCTAAAAGAGGTGGAGGGGTTGTATTTATACACCCCTCAAAGAAAACGAACCGTTACTTTCTGACACGGGGTCACCGGACGCGCCGGTGCAACTGACCTGACGCGCCGGTCGCCCGTAACGGTCAAAACGCGATTTTGAACTGAACCACCGGACGCGCCGGTCAGGGTTGACCGGACGCGTCCGATCGTGCAAGGGTGCTTACTGTACTCGCACCGGACGTGAGGCCGCGTCCGATGCCTGAAGACCGGACGCGTCCGGTCCTCTCTGGACCTTACTGGAGTGTGACCGGACGCGCCGATCACAGCCAGGTCGCGTCCGACGGGCGTTCTCACAACGTGACACGTGTCAGCCACTGACCACCGCGTCCGGTCCTCGAGAGGGCCACGTCCGGTGGTCAAGGCCGAAACCCTAGCGCGGTAGTGTACTGACCGGACGCGTCCGGTGCTCCCGAAGACCGCGTCCGGTGACTGGAAAACTGCCCGAAACTTCTCGAAACGCGTCGCAACTTCAACCAAGTTGCTTCCAACTGAACTTTGAGCTATTCTAGGGTTGCCTAGCGCCAAGTTTAACAAGTGTGCACCACACCTAAACATAGGACTCGCCTAGGTCAAGCTACCCATTCATGCCCCCCTTTATAGTACGGCCAAAAGAGAAAAACGAAGATCCTAACGACTATTCCGAATGTGTCTCAACACCTCGACATCCGGAACTAACCGTCCTTAATCTTGACGTCACTCTTTTGAAAACCGAAACGATTTCCATCAAGGGACATGAGTACCACAGTGCTCAAAGCAGTTATCACCTCCATGACCTAACTTACCAAGTTTCTGCAAAACACACGTTAGTCATGGAAATAAAGTGTTGTCATTAATTACCGAAACCAAACCTTGGGGCCTAGATGCTTTCAATCTCCCCCTTTTTGGTGATTGATGACAACACTAAGTTTCAATGGATTAGAGTGAAGGTTTTCGAGCA
Organism: Saccharum spontaneum; assembly: GCA_022457205.1. Classification (NCBI taxonomy): domain Eukaryota; kingdom Viridiplantae; phylum Streptophyta; class Magnoliopsida; order Poales; family Poaceae; genus Saccharum; species Saccharum spontaneum. The sequence goes on along the minus strand of CM039594.1, from coordinate 12,973,680 downwards.
TGCTTGGTTCACATAAGCAAAAGACAATAAGCATAAAGGGTTAGGAATTGCTTATGTGCTCCAAGCCAAAAGAGTGTACTTCATAAGATAAGACAAAAGGCGTTAGTACACATAAAGATATAGCTCATAAGTAATCGGAGTAAGGCACGGAAGCACAACCTTAGAGCTATAGCTAAAACGGTGACATATATTAATCACTGAGACGAATAACACATTAAGACTCAAGGTTTACGACTCGACGACAATGTCACACGAATGCAATGCTGAAAAATAAACATGATATGCACGAATGTAGCACACGAAAAACGAAAACCCACTAACAAACTCCCCCTGAAACTACTCTCTCTCCCCCTTTGGCATCAAGCGCCAAAAAACTAATCTAATCTGACGGGGGGACAGACGGAGTCGTGTCGGGTGCCGAGGTGCGCGGAGTGATCACGAAGTGAAGCGAATCGCCCTCGGAGTCTGAGCTATCTGGCTGACCCTCTGAAGAAGCACGTGGCTGCGAAGCGGTCTGGGTCTGAGCAGGAATAGGCACTGACTGTGTAGCAACAAGTGGATCTGTCTGAGTAACCTGAGCCTGAAGTGCGCCAGTAGCTGGGGGATCTGTCGAGGCAACTGAAGAAGGGAGGGTCTCTATAGTCCCAGTCCCTGTCACTGGTGGAACGACTGCCTCGGAAGCTGACAACCCTGACGAAGTGTGAAACGTAGTCGTGTGCGAGGGTGTCGGCTGACCAGTCAGCTCACTGTAGGTGGCACTGAAATCACCAATAGGTGTGCCTGTCAGGAGATGCGGGCGAGGCTGGTCTGACGGTGTAAACCCCGTATGGATAGGAGTGAAGCTCGGGGACTGAAAAGACTGGGGAACCTGCTGCTGTGGAGATGTAAACTGAAAGCTCGGCTGTCCCTGACTCGATGGACCACTGGAATGCAAAGCCGGAGCCATGATAGATGCAGGCGGAGGAACCCCAACTGTGATGAGATGCCGCAGAAGATCCATGTACTGCTGCTGACTCTGTCTCTGCATCTCAACCTGTTGCCTCTGGATCTCAAGCTGCTGTCTCTGAAACTCGTCCTGGCGAGCCTGAATCTGTGCTAGTGCTGCAGCTGTATCCTGTGCCTGGCGCTGTATCTGCTGCTGCTGCTGCTGCTCCTGAGCCTGGGTCAACCTCTCAAGGATAGCCACCATGGCTGGGTCTGAGCGGGAGGCTGAGCCAGAACCACCAGCCTCGTGGTCGTGAGACCGAGGAGACCGGTACCTGGGGATGGGCTGGTAGTCCTCATCAGTGCTGTCAGAAGTGACATCCTCAAGTATCTCAGCAGTCTGAGTCTCAAGGTCTGCGAGCTCTGCCTCGGCAAGCTCGTCAACTCTGGCGTCCTGCTCAGCTGCTGTCTCAGGAACGTCGGGGCGCTCACGCTGTCCTGGCGCTGGGGCCTGATCTCTAGTAACAGAGGCCCAAAGCTGTCTGATATCATAATCAGGGAATGCTGTAGTAGTGTTAGCAATCTCTGCCCTGATCTCTGGTGGCATCTGGATAGCAGATCTGATGATGAAACAAATCCAGTGGGCATAGGGAAGCTGACGGTTACCCTTGAAGCCCTCAGCAATGGTATCCTCCATCTCACTGAGAATAAGATCCCAGATGTCAAACTGTCGCTGTGAAAGGAGGTGGTATACAACCCAAAGCTGCATCCTCGTCAGTCCCTCTCTGTAGCCAAGTCTGGGCAGTAAAGTGCGTCTGAGTATAGCATCCAAGACTCGGGCAAGTGGTGTCAGGCTGGCAGGTGTACGACGTGACCCTTCGCCAAAAGGCTCGCGAAAGCAGGGTCGAACCAGGTCGGTGGGTGGCACTGAACTGCCGTGAGGGCGTCTGGGAGGTGGAGTCTGACCATAGCACAGCTGATGGATCCTCGTGTCAGAAGCTGGAAGTCTGAGGATCTCTCGGGCTCTGGAGCTGTAGAGTCTGTGATCGCGGCCTCTGAATGCAAAATGAATGAACTCATGGGCAGGATCAATCCACAGTGAAGCATAGAACTCCCTGACCCATGTGCCGCTGTAAGCACCTGTCCGTCCAAGAAGATCTGATAAGCCAGGCAGATAGGACAGGTGCGGACGGAGCTGCTCTCCCACAATATCAACCAATGCCTCTAGTCGACATACCCTCTGAGGTCTGAAAGCAATGCCACTGTCAACTAGGGCCCTGTAGAAATCCTCCTGTAGTGGGGTATAGAAACCCTCTGAAGCTCTGGCATCTCTGACAGGTGGAAACCATCGGCTGACCTCCACAAACCTCAAACTCTTCACCTGACGTGCTGAAGCACCCCTCAGGTCTAAGTGCTCGACCGGGGGTGACCCTCTAACTCTGGGAGGAGGTCGTGCTCCACGACGCTGGCCCTCTGGCCTAGGTGTCACCTGTGTACGGGCACGTGTGGAGCGGCGACGTGGTGGAGACTGAGCTGCCTGCTCCTCTGTATCCTCAGTGGCCTGTGGAGCCTCAGTGGCCTGGGTAGACTCAGTAGCGGGTGTAGTCTCTGTGGCCTGTGTCTGCTCTGAGGGTGGATCAACTGACATCTGCTCGGGAGGTGCAGTAGCCTCGGTGCCCTCAGTGGCCTCAGTGCCGAGCTGTCGACCTTCAAGATGAAAGCGACGCTCGCCTATGTGCAAGCCACTGCGTCTGCCACCTCTCTCTGCCTGCTCTGCAGCGTCTGCCACGGCCTGAGCAATCTCTGCATCTGATAGTGTCTTCCTCTTCTTCCTGGCTGCAATCTTGATGCGCTTACCACGCGCAATCTCATCACGACGGGGAGGACTGTTGTCCCCGTCACCAGGAGCACCACCGGCATTCTTGCAACGCACCATGCTGATCGACTGCCTGAAAACCTCTGTGAGATGATGAACTGACACTCGAGAGGCTTGGCCTCAATCCGTATCCGCAGGCTTGGCCTCGGATTTAGCGAACAGATCTGACCTGACACACCGACTGACTCGCTGCACGTATGGAATAGAGAGATATACTATAAGCACATATATATCTAAAGATACGAAACCCTAGATAGCAAGCACGTGAGATACGAAGTGAAACGACGCGAAGCTACCTCGGATCGACGAGACGACGGTGAAGGGACGCGGTGACCTAGTTCGCGAGAACCCCCGAGATCGGCGATCGAGCACTGAAACGACCAATCGAGATATGCAATGGAGAGTTATGGTCAACGGCAAGCCCTAACGATGAAATTTGAAAGGACTTGAAAGAAAAAACGGAATCGAGACAATACCTCGACAAACCCTAGAAACCCTAGGTTAGGGTTAGGGTGAAAACCGAAGAAATCTCGGGCAAGCTAGGGCACGAGGTGGAGAACGGGAAGCTCGGGCGCACGAGGGTGAGCTGCAGCGTTGGAGGAGACCGCTGCGGTGGCTGGCGGCCGGCGGCGAGGTGAGTTGCGGCGGATTACGGCGACGGCGCAGGGCAGCGGCAGGGGCACCGCGAAGCTGCGGGAGCAGAGGTGAGCGGGGCGCGGCGCGGCAGGGGAGGAGCAAGCAGGGCGAGCTGAGCGGCGCAGCGCGGTGGGGGGCTTGCCGGCGGCGAGGAGGACGCGCGGGTGCGGCGAATCGGCGAGAGAGAGCACGGGCGGCGGCGGATTCGTACGGGTGAAGAAAAGAAAGAAAAACGAATCGGTTTTATGAGGGCTGAGATCCGCTCGATACTCTATCACCGGACGCGGTGGTCAAAAAGACCAGACGCGGTGGTGCAGCGTCCGGTGACACTCCAGTAAGCGCCTGGAATGACCGGACGCGTCCGGTGTGGACTGACCGGACGCGGTCAGAGTCCGGTCGCTGAGTGCTCGGGAATTCATCGCGGAGCACCGGACGCGGTGGTGGTAGCCGGGACCGGACGCGGTGGTCGTCAGAGGCGCGTCCGGTGCAGCGTCCGGTGCCTAGATCTGGACTTTGTCTTCTGGATGACCGGACGCGCTGGTGGACGCCGGGACCGGACGCGGTGGTGAAGCAACACTGCGTCCGGTGCAGCGTCCGGTCGCTGTTCTTCGCCATTCTTCGTTCCGAACTTCGACGCGACTTCTCCCAATCAAGTTCCAATTCAAAGAGACACAAATAAACACCAATTGGAACCCGATATGAGTGACCTCACTCAAACCCTCAAATTTTTAAAATATTTTGCCTTAGGCTAGTATTATTTTTACGAAAATAGGCAATAAACACCCGAGGAGCAACGTATGGCCATGCAATAGAGTTTTTGGACCTTTAGGAGCGTCAAATGCTCTCTCTATTCATGGACGAACACAGAGGTTGCTCAAAGCTAAACCGAAAAGAAACGACAAACAAACAACCATGCATATGCAATGCAATACAGGAAAGTAAAGCTAGGTTGCTTGTCAAGTTTGATCCACGGTTAGGCTTCTTCACTCCTCCAAAGGAGGGTTATCGTAACCGTGTTAGCCAAGCCCTAAATGCATTGCGATAAAGTAAACGTGACATATGATACAATGCAATGCAAGGGACAACACGCGCTCATTTTTTAAAGTTACTTGAATCAAGCACATTAAGTTCACTTCTTAGCCTACAAAAGGTAGCCTCGTCCAAAGGTTTAGTGAAGATATCCGCTAATTGATTTTCACTTCGTACACCTTCTAGTGATATGTCATTTTTAGCAACGTGATCTCTTAGAAAGTGATGGCGGATATCAATGTGCTTGGTGCGAGAGTGTTGTACCGGATTGTTAGCAATTTTAACGGCACTTTCATTGTCACATAAAAGTGGCACCTTTTCAAGAACAACTCCATAGTCTAGGAGGGTTTGTTTCATATATAAGATTTGTGCACAACAAGCCCCCGCGGCAATGTATTCCGCCTCGGCGGTGGACAAAGCCACACTATTTTGCTTTTTAGATGACCAAAATACTAAGGATCTCCCAAGCAAATGGCACCCTCCGGATGTGCTTTTTCTATCAATTTTGCAACCGGCATAATCCGAGTCGGAATAGCCAACTAGTTGGAATCTAGCTCCTTTGGGATACCATAGACCAATGCTTGGGGTGTGCTTAAGATATCTTAGGATTCTTTTTACGGCACTTAAGTGAGGTTCTTTAGGGCACGCTTGAAAGCGAGCACACATGCACACACTAAACATGATATCGGGCCTAGATACGGTAAGGTACAACAAGCTACCAATCATAGAACGGTAGAGAGTTTGATCAACCGGTTTACCTCCCTCATCTAGGTCGAGATGTCCATTTGATGGCATTGGGGTCTTGATTGGCTTGCATTCTTCCATCTTGAATCTTTTGAGAAGATCCTTGGTATACTTTTCTTGAGAGATGAAAATCCCTTCTCTCATTTGCTTGACTTGAAAACCAAGGAAGAATGTGAGCTCACCAATCATTGACATCTCGAACTCCTTCGACATCAATTCACCAAACTCCTTGCAATAATCTTCATTTGTTGACCCGAAGATGATATCATCAACATATACTTGACAAATGAAGATCTCCCCATTAAGCTTCTTGGTGAATAGTGTGGTGTCGACCTTCCCGATGGTGAAGCCCTTCTCAATGAGGAAGTCCCGGAGACGCTCATACCACGCTCTAGGGGCTTGCTTGAGCCCATATAGCGCCTTGGACAACCTATAAACATGATTAGGATATCTAGGGTCTTCAAACCCGGGAGGTTGATTGACATAGACTAGTTCATTTATAAAGCCATTTAAGAATGCACTTTTCACATCCATTTGATATAGTTTCATATCATGATGTGATGCATATGCAAGGAGGATACGAATGGCTTCAAGTCTTGCAACGGGTGCAAAGGTCTCTCCAAAATCAAGGCCTTCAACTTGAGAGAACCCCTTTGCAACTAGTCTTGCCTTGTTCCTCACTACTATGCCTTGGTCATCTTGCTTGTTTCGGAACACCCACTTGGTTCCAATGACTCTTGCACCTTTAGGATGCTCTTCAAGTGTCCATACTTGGTTGCGGGTGAAGTTGTTCAATTCTTCATGCATGGCATTCACCCAATCCGGATCTTGAAGAGCTTCTTCTACATTCTTAGGTTCAACACAAGAGACAAAAGAGTGATGTTCAACGAAAGAAGCTAGCTTTTGAGATCGAGTCATTACTCCCTTTGTAGGACTCCCTATGATGAGTTCTTGTGGATGAGCTTGAAGTAGAGGTGAGTTTCTTCTATCAATCACTTGAGGAGGTGGATGGGGAGCATCAACATCTTGTGCTTGTGCCTCGGCTTGTTCATGAGAGACATAGGTATCTTCATTTTTAACTCTCTCATTCTTGTCATCATCTTGAGGCACATGTGATGAAGATGGTGGATCAATGATTTGCACATCGTCTTCATCATCCTTTGGCTTGATGTCTCCCACGGGCATGTTCTTCATGGCCTCCCTCAAGGGTTCATCACCTACATCATCACAATTCTCAATTGCTCCTTGGGAGCCGTTAGATTCATCAAATTCCACATCATATGTTTCTTCAACCAAACCGGTGGCATGGTTAAATACTCTATATGCTTTGGACTTTGATGAGTAACCAACAAGAAAACCAATACCACAACGTCTTTGAAACTTCCCTAGGTGTTGACGCTTCTTGTAGATGTAGCATTTGCAACCAAACACCCGGAAGAATGAGACGTCCGGCTTCTTCCCATTAAGCAACTCATAGGGGGTCTTGCCAAGAAACTTTTGGAGGAAGAGGCGATTTGAAGCATAGCATGCGGTGTTGATTGCCTCGGCCCAAAACTTTTCCGGAGTGTTGTACTCATCTAACATTGTTCTTGCAAGGGTGATCAAAGTCCGGTTCTTTCTTTCAACTACACCATTTTGTTGAGGAGTGTAGGTTGAAGAAACCTCATGCTTGATTCCAATTTCATCACAATAAGCTTCAATGTTGGTGTTGTCAAACTCTTTCCCATTGTCACTTCTAATCTTCTTTATCTTGACTTCGAATTCATTTTGAGCTCTCTTTGCAAACTTCTTGAAGCAACTTGCCACTTCGGATTTGTCATGAAGGAAGAAAGTCCATGTATATCTTGAGTAGTCATCTACTATCACAAGACAATAGAGATTACCACCCAAGCTCTTGTATGTTGTAGGCCCAAACAAATCCATGTGTAGAAGTTCTAGCACTCTTGAGGTTGACATGAAAGCCTTGGTGGGATGAGTGTTTGCAACTTGTTTGCCCGCTTGACATGCACTACAAGGTTTGTCCTTTTCAAACTTCACATCCTTCAATCCTCTTACTAGTTCTTTCTTCAATAGCTTGTTGAGAGTGCTCATTCCAACATGTGCAAGCCTCCTATGCCAAAGCCAACCAAGTGAGGTCTTGGTGAACAAACATGTCATCAAATTTGCATCTTCGGAGGTGAAGTCAACAAGATAAAGATTGTTGTATCTAAAGCCTTTGAATATCACTTGCTTGTCATCTATCTTTGAAACTTCAACTTCATTTGGTGTGAACAAGCATTGGAAGCCAAGGTCACAAAGTTGCCCAACGGATAACAAATTGAAACTCAATGAAGCAACATAGAGCACATTTGAGAGTGAGTGATCATTTGATATTGCAATCTTGCCTATACCCTTGACTTTGCTCTTTGAATTATCCCCAAATGTGATCTTCTCTTGACACATCCCATTCTCTTCAATGGAGGTGAACATACGAGGATCACCGGTCATATGTTGAGTGCAACCACTATCAATAACCCAATGAGATCCACCGGTCTTGTAGTTCACCTACACACAAGAGATCAAGCTTTTTGTTTAGGGACCCAAACTTGAGAGGGGCCCTTGACTTTCTCAACTAGTGACTTGGCAACCCATATTTTCTTTGGCCTATTCTTATTTGGGGGACCCAAAAACATGACTTTCATCTTTCCATTTGAATCTTTTCTTAGCATGTAATGAGCATTGAAGGCAAAGGGTCTAGCATGCTTGGGCAAGGGTTGTGGTGGTGGAGTTTTGCATTCATGAGCAAAGTGACCTTCTTGACCACACTCAACACATCTCTTTGGCTTGGGCTTTGACTTGCTTTGTTGTTGAGCTTTTGCTTTCTTCTCTTGATTTGCCAAGTACCCAATACCATTTCTATCCATCTTCATTACGGTGTTCATGAGGAGCTCACTTTGCAAATATTGGCCTCTTGTGAACTTGCTTAGGCCGGTCTTGAGATGCTCTTTTTCTTGCTTGAGCTTCTTGTTCTCTTCAATGAGTGACTCATTTGTTGTTTGCTTCTCAAGAGCCATCAAACCTTTGAGCTTCTTGTTCTCATTTGCAAGCTTCTCATTCTCACACTTGATCTTGGCATAATCATCATGGTTGCATGACTCAACCACACTCTTGCCTTTGCTACTAGAACCTTGCTCAATGCTTTCAATGATCAAGTCATCACATGATATAGCTATATCATACTTAACAACATGGTTAGTAGCATCATGTGTCTCAAGAGCAAGTTCATTAGCAACCACAAGACTATCATAGTCAATTTTTAATGTGGTGTATTTGTCTTTTAGAGAGCTATGTCTAGTGATGAGCTCATCATGCTTCTTCTCAAGTTTATCATGTTGATCTTTAAGCTCTTTGTTAGAGGTTTTGAGCTCCTTGAGAGTAGAAGACATAATTTCATTTTGATCTCTAAGCTCACCACTAGTCTTTTGAGCATTTTCAAGCTTAGATGAGAGTGATTCATTTTCATTTTGAAGATCATCATTTTCACTTCTTGTCCTTCTTATGATCTTAGTGTATTTGTTTAGCAATTTTACAAGTTCATCATAAGAAGGTGCATCAAATTCATCATCACTATCACTATCATCATCATCATCACTATCATGGTTTTGTACCTTTCGTTCACCCTTGGCCATAAGGCATAGGTGAGTAGTGGACGATGATGGTGAAGAAGGCGGTGAAGGTGGTGGTGAAGATGTCGGTGAAGATGATGGCCCCATCACAAATGCGGCAACCTTCTCTTTCTCATCATCGCTCTCATCTTCGGAGGAGCCACAAGATGATTCAATGTCGGTGAGCCAATCACCAACAATATAAGCCTTTCCACCCTTCTTCTTCTTGTAGAACTCCTTCTTTTTGCCATCCTTCTTCTTGTATGGCTTGTTCTTCTTCTTCTCATCTTCTTCATCACTTGAATCATTTTTCTTGCCCTTGTTCTTGTTCTTGAACTTGTCTTTTGGTGATCTAGGGCATTGATGAGCTAGGTGGCCAAGTTCACCACAATTGTAGCAATCCATCTCCGAGATGGGCTTTCTCTTGCTACTTGTGAAGAATTTCTTTTTCTTGCCATCGAACTTGATGCCACTCTTGTTGAGCTTCTTTAGCATCTTGGTGGTCTTTCTCACCATGAGTGCAAGTGATTCATCATCGATATCACTTTCACTTGAGCTTTCTTGCACGATCATGGCTTGGCCCTTCTTCTTCTTGTTGTCATGGCTAGCTTTGAAGGCCAAGTCTTTCTTCTTGGAAGATGATGAGCCCTCTTCCGGAGTGATGTGCATGTACATCTCATGAGCATTGATCTTCCCCAATACTTGAGTCGGTGTTGCGGTGGAGAGATCACTTTGATGAAGCACGGTGACAATGTGACCATACTTCTCAACGGGAAGCACACTCAAGATTCTCCTTGCAACATCCGATTGACTCATTTGAGTGAGCCCAAGAGCATTGAGGTCCTCTACAAGAACATTCAAGCGAGTGTACATGTCATTAGCACTTTCTTTAGGAAGCATCTCAAAAGAATTAATTTTCTTTAAAGCAATATGATAGCGTTCCTCACGCTCACTCTTAGTTCCCTCATGGAGAGCACAAAGATTTTGCCACAAATCATGAGCGTTCTTTGCATTACGCACACGATTGAAGATATCTTTGCCTAAGCCCCGGTAGAGTGCATTTTTGGCCTTTGCATTCCACCGGTCGTACTTCTCCTCGTCACCCGTGGGGTTTGCGGGATCCTTGATAGCGGGAAGCCCTTGGGTTGCGGCTCTAAGGCACCCGGCATCTATGGCTTCGAGGTACGCCTCCATGCGGATTTTCCAATATGGAAAATCATCCCCCTCAAAGGTGGGAGGTGGTCCTTCCCCGTTAGACATCTTGCTCTAGGCGGTAAAGCCTAAATTAGGAGCAACACGGCTCCGATACCAATTGAAAGGATCAAGATGCCCAAGAGGGGGGTGAATTGGGCTTTTCTAAAAATTAATTGCAAGAATTAAATCCTACAAGCCGGAATTCACCCCTAGTGCCTACTTGTGTTCCTAGAGTCTACCGTTAAAAAGTTTTGCACCCTAGTTTCCAATCCTAGTCTAGCATGGCAATTCTAGGATAGTAAAACAAGCAATGAACGTAAATACGAGAAAGTAATTGCTTGAAAGTAAAGGGGCAAGGAACACGGCGATGTTTTTCCGAGGTATCGGAGAGTCGCCACTCCCCACTAGTCCTCGTTGGAGCACCCGCGCAAGGGTGTCGCTCCCCCTTGATCCGCGCAAGGATCAAGTGCTCTCTACGGGTTGATTCTTCGACACTCCGTCGCGGCGAATCACCCAAAACCGCTCACAACTTGAGTTGGGTCATCCACAAGCTCCGCCGGATGATCACCAAACTCCCAATCACCACCAAGCCGTCTAGGTGATGGCGATCACCAAGAGTAACAAGCTAGAACTCTCACTTGACCACAACGAGCCCAAATGAGGAGATGGATGCACACTTGCTACTCTCTAATCACTAGTGAGGAATCTCAAACTTTAATTCTCAAATCTCTATCCTCACTAGAGCTCTTGCACTCCCTTGCACTCTAAAGGGTTTTCTCAGATGTTTGAATGAGCAAGAGACCTCTAAAAGAGGTGGAGGGGTTGTATTTATACACCCCTCAAAGAAAACGAACCGTTACTTTCTGACACGGGGTCACCGGACGCGCCGGTGCAACTGACCGGACGCGCCGGTCGCCCGTAACGGTCAAAACGCGATTTTGAACTGAACCACCGGACGCGCCGGTCAGGGTTGACCGGACGCGTCCGATCGTGCAAGGGTGCTTACTGTACTCGCACCGGACGCGAGGCCGCGTCCGATGCCTGAAGACCGGACGCGTCCGGTCCTCTCTGGACCTTACTGGAGTGTGACCGGACGCGCCGATCACAGCCAGGTCGCGTCCGACGGGCGTTCTCACAACGTGACACGTGTCAGCCACTGACCACCGCGTCCGGTCCTCGCGAGGACCGCGTCCGGTGGTCAAGGCCGAAACCCTAGCGCGGTAGTGTACTGACCGGACGCGTCCGGTGCTCCCGAAGACCGCGTCCGGTGACTGGAAAACTGTCCGAAACTTCTCGAAACGCGTCGCAACTTCAACCAAGTTGCTTCCAACTGAACTTTGAGCTATTCTAGGGTTGCCTAGCGCCAAGTTTAACAAGTGTGCACCACACCTAAACATAGGACTCGCCTAGGTCAAGCTACCCATTCATGCCCCCCTTTATAGTACGGCCAAAAGAGAAAAACGAAGATCCTAACGACTATTCCGAATGTGTCTCAACACCTCGACATCCGGAACTAACCGTCCTTAATCTTGACGTCACTCTTTTGAAAACCGAAACGATTTCCATCAAGGGACATGAGTACCACAGTGCTCAAAGCAGTTATCACCTCCATGACCTAACTTACCAAGTTTCTGCAAAACACACGTTAGTCATGGAAATAAAGTGTTGTCATTAATTACCGAAACCAAACCTTGGGGCCTAGATGCTTTCAGGATCAACCAGATGACTTGGTGTTTAATCAAAGGTGGTGCCATGGCGAACAGGTCCCGGAGATGGAATACTAACTTTTGGTTATCTTTTACCCAGGCAAGCCCCGGTGCATAACCCCTATTATTCGGCACTTTATTTTATGCTTGTGCATTAAGTTTAAAGGATTTGAATGAAACCCACTTGCATATAAATATCTTGATCCCATGAGTCTTACTAGCATGTCAGGATCGTGTAGATTGCTATGCTACAGAAATTCGGTAGAAGTCGAGTGATTTTCTGTCACTCGCGAGAGAGAGGAATATCTTATTGTTACTATCATCATGTTGCTATCTCATGGTATATAAATGTATATGGATAATTGGAGACCGGGCGGAATGGGTTGGATGGACTTGAACCTGGTTGGGCAGCAGAGCAGGGCTCTGGTTGCATTTGTTCCGCCTGTGTCAATTAAGGACCGTTCGTTGCATGGACCCTGGTCAAGTCACAGATTTATTGTCCCGAGCATATACTTGCTTATGGGAGCGGGAAAACTCGTTTATCTCCTGTCATGGGTTCCGGCTCTTTCCGGACCGGCTTTTTAGGGTGGTTATATATATTGGGTTGAGGAGGTCTAAGCACCATACTGAGGCCGGGCCTACAGTGTTGGGGGCTTAGAGTCCGAGCTTGGACGGGGACCTGGACCCCTTGACGGGAGTGGAATGGGTTGGTCTTGCTTGTGCCCGGGGTACAAGCGAGGCGTGTGTTTTCGGGGCACCCAGCTGGGCACATTGATTCGCGAATCGCCGTCGCTTAGACGGTACGGCTTGACTATGACATGGCATCGTAGTAAGAACTGAACCAAGAAAGTTGTTGGAAGAGAAGATAAAATGGTTCTGATTGCTTACCACTTGCTTGAAAGTAGAACAGGTGCTTACCTAGAATGGATAGCTAATGAACTAATGACGACTGCTAATAAAAATAAATATAAGGATGCACCGTTAGTAATGCTTCCTGCAATGCAATAAACCAGCAAGCCCGATAAGCCTTGCATATCCTTGGAGTCTTTTATTTTCTCCTGTCGGGTAAGTCTTGCTGAGTACAATTGAGTACTCAGGGTTTTATTTCCCCCTGTTGCAGGTGACAGGTGAATGCTGATGAGCTGACAATTGTGTGTGGAAACCTCCTGGTGGGCTCAGCGAGAATCTCCTTTGCGATGCGGAATAGAGTTATTTATTAAAACTCTCACTAAAAGTTTTACAAGGAAAATACTATTAATCTGTTATCATTTCATGCATTTAAACGTTCTTCATGTTAATGTTTAAAATGGTTTTATTTCCGCTGAACTCTGATAATGTTTTAGATTCCGCTGTTATAATTACATAATGAATTACTCTGATGTTGTACTAAAAGTGATGTAAGAAATGGTTAAGGACTTTATAAGCTTTACTCCCTCATTCACGATCCTGATGTAAAAATGTCGATCTTCGAGTTCTCCCTCGCGGTGTGCTCGACGGAACTGCTCAGTTTAGCGCCCTTTCGAATTACTTAGTGCCTAATGGAAGACAAGTACTCCGGAAGGGTGTTAAATTAGGCGGTTCTGCCACAGCTTGCTAGTTGTAGTTGTAGTTACCGTCTCGGTTTGACTTGTGCGGTTGAGTGCCAATATACTAGAATTGTGAATTGGATAGGTGGCTTGCAAACACCCCATAGGCTAAGCAAAACTCGCTTCTCGCTATTTGTTGTATTGATAAACTTGTTTAGCTTGTCTTTGTAGAAAATTTTAAAAGGCTATTCATCTTCTCTGGCCATCAAGACCTTTCAACTGGATCAGGTACCGTCCACTCCTAGAAAAGCTGGAATTGGAATCTTCATTATCAATACCCAGGTACAGCCGACGCAAAACATGTACATCAAGGCGGCCATGTTGGACTCAGTCTCAGTCTTGATGGCTGAGGCGGCGGCTCGGGCACTGGCGGCAGTGATTACTGATCGGCTACAGTTACATCACATAAACTTCGGGTCTGTTTAGTTGGGCAAAGAGGCTAAAAAAAGTTTGCGCAGTATCTATCACATCGAATCTTTGGACGCATACATGGAGTATTAAATGTAGGTAAAAAAATAACTAATTGCACAGTTTGTCTGTAAATGTCGAAACGAATCTTTTAAGCCTAGTTAGTCCATAATTAGATAAATTTTGTCAAATAACAACGAAAAGTGCTACAGAAATTTACCCAAAAGTTTTCATCATCCTATCCGATAACCAGAAGCTGGTTGAAATTTTCAATTCGTCTGACTACTCCAACCCTCCGGATTGGAGAATCAAACATCTTACACAACTCTTCATCAACCATACTCGGGCCTCGTTTAGATTGAAAAAAAATTCAAACCGATAAATAGTACCACTTTCGTCTTATTTGATAAATATTGTCTAATCGTGGACCAACTAGGCTCAAAAGATTCATCTCGTGATTTCCAACTAAACTGTGCAATTAGTTATTTTTTTACCTATATTTACTACTTCATGCATGGGTCGAAAGATTGATGTGATGGAGAGAGTGAAAAAAATTTCAACTTTTAGGGTGTATCTAAACAAGGCCGAAGTACAGGACATAAGCCTAAACCAAACTGCACATACTCTTGCACGGCAGGCGTTTCTGGACTTTCAATCCATGCACATGACTCCAGCTGATGCATGCATCTGCTCAAACTTAGCTCATGTACACCAGTGCCCCTTAGCGGTGCTACTGCAGACTGTAACCATTGACTCTGTAATGGTATTAACAGCTAGATGCTGTTGAAATAAAAATGTGTTTGTTGTCCAAAAAAAAAACACTACTACCACCACCTCGCATCGGACGAACAGGTGATCGATCTTCTGTGCAACAAAGCGGAGCGAGCTAAGCTAGCAAACCCAGGTAGCATGTCCACACCGCACGAGTATGAGCATGGATTGAAAGTCTAGGCTAAAAATAAAGGCCTAGGCTAAAAAAAAAGTAATAAAGCCATAGGAGGGCCACATCTCAAAGTAGCCAGTGCCAATGCCAACAGGGCGCCATGCAGGTTTGGGCACAGCCGCACAGGCGAGGTGTGGTCACGTTGCATTGCATGCATGAGCATGAGTGACTTGACCATTCCACGAGTCGGCTGGGCTAGTTGGGCCACCACGAGAGTGTAGTACACACTGTACATCAGCAGCCAGCCAATGTAGGAGCGACGAGACCCCACATACGAAATTGGCTCCAGTGTACTATCTTTTTGTTACGCATCTCATATATTATTATGTTTACATGCAAAATAAAAACAATATATCTAAAAAAATTAATTAAGACAGCCTACCATTTAAAACGGATGAAGTATATATAATGTTTTAGCATGCATCGTGTTGCTTCCACCATGGTTCAAAAGCTTAGCATGCATTTGATGTGTCATGCATTATGGGGTGGCGATCCGGTGGGTGACATATTGAGAAGTGAGAGGACGCGAGGGGTGGCCAATCATAGTCGTATAGGCAGGTGCGGATCCAATGATGGCACGGGAACCCTCCTACTCCATAAGAGCCATACTAATAATACAGCCGGTTATTGGCTGCAGTTTTCTTTTAGTCCATCCATATAGTAACGAGCTTTTCACTGTTAATACATGACCCACTTATCTCTATCACAGAGTTTCTTGGTTCTTGTGCCCAAGTTAGTTGTAAGCTTACAGCCCGCTTCTTCTCTCTCCTTCCTTCTCTCCTCCACCTCAGCATTAAGCCAGCTTACAGCCTGTTACTATACTTGCTCTAACGAGCTCTCATTGAGCTCCTCCTTTATTTTTGTGGAAGAAGGAAGAAGGAAGGAAGGAACAAAAAGGAAGGAGAAGAAACAAGAAAGAAGCAAGCCTCCAGCATCCAAGGCTGCATCCACCACTGCTCAGAGGAGATATTGGCAGGGCATTTCCGAACAAGAGCGACGATAGTGGTCGGTCAGTTGGTCGGTCTCGTGTGCATGTAGGGCCATACAAACTACCTCCAATCTGACCCCTAGCACAAAGCTCACAATTTGTAGACTCTTGGTCTAGCGTTAGAACAACTTCACCTCATCTCTTATATTGTATCTTCTACTCCCTCCATCATTTCCAAATTATAAGTCACCGTTTTGTATATGGCGCTCGCTCTTGCCACCTGCTCCTCGTTCCTGGCGGGTGCTCGCCCATGGCCCCGCTAGGCCGGTGGTGGTGACAACCCTCTTCTGTCGCCATGGAACTCCCGGGCCTCTCCTTCCACATGGGTTTCTAAGTCCAAGCCATTATCAAACAAAGGTTTGGGCTAATTTTTAACAGTGATTTCTAACAGAATTCATTGTGAGCCTTTTTCACTGTTAAAAAAAAAGAGATCCAAATTAGAAGGAACTAAGTGGTTTTTCATTAATCATTAATCATTAAGAAGAGAAATAGACACCCAAATTTAGTCTAAGAAATAACTTGAACCCGTGTGGCTGTGTGTACGACCACACCTCTCATCCACCAAGTCGAGCTAAACTTGCTTCCTAGAGCTTTTTCACTGTCGTTAAAAAGATATACTACGTACGTACAGTATATTAGAGTGCTGGAAACCGGCCAGTAACTTTAGTTGCCTCATCATCGATGAACAAGAACAACTAGCACGGAGGGCATGTGGTCAACATGTGCTCCGCCCTCCAGCACAAGGTTTATAATTTGTTTATATAGAGGACACATGATTAAGTTAGGGGCTATGTGTCCCTATAATGCGGAACGAGAGATTTGCTAACTAGGTAGCGTTTTGCCTGATAGTGATGCTGCTCGAGCTTGTTTTTTTGGCGCTTTGCTCGAACGTCCTTCCTCCCACCGACATGGCCCGCAGTTCCAAAGTGACTGTCGGGATGCATGGATCATAGCACCTCTCTCCCCTCGGAGTGCCCACCCAGCTAAAACAAGAATTGCAATTTTGTTTTCGCCTTGTTTAGTTCGTGAATTTTTTTATATCATATCGAATGTTTCATGGAATGTCGTCAGAGGTTTTCGAATATTAAATAAAAAACTAATTACATAACTTGCCGGGAAACTACAAGACGAATTTACTAAGCCTAATTAAGCCATCATTAGCACATGTGTGTACTGTAGCACTTAAGGCTAATCATTAGTTAGGCTTAAAAGATTTGTCTCGTGGTTTCCAATCAAATTGTGTAATTAGTTTTTTTATCTACATTTAGTACTCTATGCATATGTCCAAATATTCGATGTGACGGGATGAAAAAATTTTGGATGAAAACTAAACGTAGGCTTTGATAACCAAACAAGAATAGCATGCTTGCTGCCATGTTGCATCGATTGTGTCACTCGTGCGTGCTCGTGCAGGTGTTCGCTTGTCTTTTTAGCCGTACTTTTTCGGTGAAGAAATAATATTTTTCTCTTATAATAAATCAGCAAATAGTATTTTTCAGCATGTCTTTTTTTTTCGAAAGCGCGCATTAGCACGTGTTTCATTAAGTGGAAATGAGAGTTTTACACGTTTCATAGACGACACGGCGAGAGTCCGTAGGCATCCAGAAATAGTATTTTTCAGCCTATCTTTTCAGCGAGGACTTATATGGTCACTCAATTGCTCCATCGATCTAACAGTACCGCTATTGTCTTGGCACTCATCTGGTTCAATTTAGAATTTCAGGTCAAATTCAATATATAAGAGACCGTTTGATACAAGTGCTAATTGTTACTAGATAGCTAAAAACTTTGACTTTTTAAATTACCTTTTCATCTGTCATTATGGGTCTGATCCGGTGGAGTGTCTCGTGCCTCGTGGCTGTGACAAGTCATTCGATACAACCAAACAATTGCCTGGGCCGTGTTTAGATACCAAATTCACTCTCAAATTTCATTATGTAAAAAAAAAATTCCCCATCATATCAAAATGTCGGCACATATATGGAGTACTAAATATAGATGAAATCAAAAACTAATTGCACAGTTTTGTTCTACTTTGCGAGACGAATATTTTAAACCTAATTAATCAATGTTTGGACAATTATTACCAAATAAAAACAAAATTACTACAGTATGACGAGATATTTACTATGCAGATTTGGCCTCCTAAATTTGGTATCTAAACATGGCCCTGGTCCCGAGACCATTGCTGTTGGTCACTCAAAAAGTCATGACCCGTTTGCTTGAACTTATCAGTCTAGTTTATCAGCTATGATAGTATTTTTCTCTCACAACAAATCAGTCAGCAGTATGTTTTCGAAAAATATGCCCAATGGCAGAAGTACCGTTATTCTCTTCGCACTTTTAGTAGTAAAGTTAACTTGCAAGCTTATGTGAACTTAAGAAAAATAGAGTAACCTAACATGTTATTAATATAGAAAAATATTTGAACATAGACACTGTGAGCTTAATTAGCTAGCTAACTTACCATTCTCTCTCATTTCAATTGAATAAAATAGTATACGGGCTAGTTGTTTTAACATTGTTGGAGCTGCCCTAAATCAATTTTTAGAATTGTCTTAAGTTATACTTTTTTTAAGTTTGACTAAATTTATACTCTATTCATTTCAAATTGAAAGTCGTTCTAGCTTCTTTTTTAATACATTACTTTTGGTACATAGCTATATCTAGATACATATCTTCGTAAAAGCTATATATATTTAAAGAAGTCATAACGAATTACAATTTGAAATCAAGGGAGTAGAAAAAAGGGCCAAAATTCCTGGAAGTATGTTCGAGTAATGAAATGCTACAAGTATTGTTATATCTTTGCTAATCTTATATGTATATATAATTCTCTAATTTTGTTGTTGATAATACCTCTATTTTAAATTCCTGGCTCTACACCTTTGGACAGAGATGAACAACGTCCTCCCCATGTATCCACACATTTTTTTTAGAAAGTAGAAAAAAATTCTAACCTCTGCGATCTCACACGGCCAATGTAACCTCACATGAGTGACTTTTCTACCGTTTGCGTCCTGGTAGAGGCTAAATTGACCCATCTGTCCTCTAATAGGGAAATTCTCATGGATAAACAGACATCAAGCCCATTGACACTAGCATTGCATATTTGCAACGCACCTGCCACCACTCTCTCTCGTCTTTTTGAGTCTCTGTGTCTCTACACACCAAGGGGACAAAGACAGTGGTCCATTGCAAAGTGAATCACAACTGCATCAAACAACCAGGTCACAGCAACACGACTGGAGAGTTTGGACCGGAGCTGGGCGTGTGCATCACATGCCGCATGCCGGTCAAGTCAAAACTCAAAAGCAAGACAGGGACACACACACACACAGTTTACAGCTACATGCATAGAAACTCTCAAGTCTCAACAGCTGCTAAACACCAAACAGGCAGCTGAAAATTACTTGTGGCACACAATATTAATATACATTGCTAATAACATATCCAGTCTGGGGCAATTTATATATATATATATATTACTTATATATAGGTGTGGATGTGTTTGCAAGTAACCCTTGTTACAGCAAAATACAAAATTGGTAGCCACCTCGAATGGGCCCCGCCTACAAATGTGGGCCCCACTTACCAGTGCCTACCTAGGCCTGCAACAAGGGAACTGCTTTACAACCTTCTCTCCGTCTCCCTCCATCATCAACACACACAACTGCCTGTGAGATGGCCATGGCCCTAGCAAAGCTGCTAGACGGATCAAAAGGCCAGGCCCTTCCCCAAGCAACCGACCAACCAGCTCTCGTCTGATCTCTACAAGGCTAATCATCATTAAGACTATTATAACACGCTAGTACTAATTAATAGCCACCGCCACCGTCACTGCAACCGCTACTACTAGCTAGCTATAGCAGGTGATAACGAGCAGCAGCAGCAGGGGGCACATGAACGAAGTTACGAAGCTCTTAGGCCAGAGGGGACCTGTGGGGGGCACCCTTCCTCCTGTTGCCGCCGCCGCCGAGCGACAGCACGATCTGGGGGAAGAACCCTCCCCCTTTCTTCCGCTTGGCCGCCTCGCCACCACGTCTCGCACCGCCATCGACCCTGGTGTCGCTGCCATTGTCGCTTGATCCCCCGCCACCACCACCGCTATTGCCGTAGTGCTCCGTTGGGTCCTCGAGGATCGAGTTCGGGGTCACCTGCCCACAATCGGTGTCATCGTCGAGGTCCGAGCCGTCGACGCGGAGGTTCTCGAACCTCGGGAAGGCGAGGCGGTCCGGGTCCGCCGGCGTGCCACCGCCGCCGTAGTACTGCAGGATGTTGGACAGGTCCCCTCCCTGCATCATCACATGATCCACCTGCGTATATGCAAACCATGTGACATGTGTTGCCATCTTGGAATTCAGCATGCCATGCATCCTCAGTGAATGATATGATGATGCACCATGGCCATGGGCGATGATGTAACACTTGTGAAGAAGACAAGTCCTTGTGGTGGTGGTTTTTAGCTGACCTTGCAAGAGAGGGAGCAGAAGTGGAAAGGCTCCTGGAGGATCCTGTCACATGTGAGGCAGATGTTGCCGGAGCCCTTGAAAGGCCTGGACTGAGGCCTCGGCTTCAGGAAGATCACCTTGGCACTGTTGATCGTGTAGGTCTGCAGAGTCACGTCACAGAGGGAATCCTTAGCAGTAAATCATCAGCTACACAACCAAACTTCAAATCTACAAGCACTATCACACCACAGTAGCAATGATACTGCAATGCTTAAATCATTTCAGAAATGGAACCATCGGCTTGTTTAGATGCACCCAAAAGTTAAAATTTTTTCACTCTTCATCACATCAATCTTTAGACCCATATATAAAGTAGTAAATGTAGGTAAAAAAATAACTAATTACACAGTTTAGTTGAAAATCACGACATGAATCTTTTGAGCCTAGTTGGTCTACGATTGGACAATATTTGCCAAATAAGACAAAAGTGGTACTATTCATCAGGTTCATTTTTTTGCAATCTAATCAAGGCCCATGAATCCTCTAAGGTTAGCTGATGATGATATACAATACACGATGCCACAATAGCAATACTACAACAGTGATTTTGCAAGGAATCACCTGAACACAGGAGCAGTCGATGAGCTTCTCGAGGTCGCCAAGGCGGACGACGTCATGGTACACGTAGCGCCGCACCTAATTCCATTCCAGCAAAAAAAATCGTAAATAAACGAGATACATAAAACGAACCCAGTGCCTGCCTCGTGTTTCGTGCTAAACATGTTTAGACAGGCAATAATCCTGGAGTTTGAAGATAATGCAGGTAGTACAGCAGCAGTACAACTTGGGTTGGCCACAATGGCCCATGCTTTGACCGGCCGGGCAGCAGTACCACCTGTCCACCTCCAGTCGTGATCTTATCATGGGAGACCCCAAACCCACCCGCAGTGACGAAACTGCCCTCGGAGGATCTGTCCTCTAACAGGAAAATCCAACGCAGGATTGGGGGTACAAAGGTAAAAATCCGCCAAGGGGAGAGAGAGGCTGAGGAGGTTTGTAGCCTATTTAGGTAAAAAAAAAGTGAACCCAAAAAATGCTATAGTACCTGTCACATCAAAAGAAAAAACTGGCTCTGTTTGGCAGGCTGTTTTTTTTTTTTTTGCTTATAAGCCGGCTGTGGCTGATTTGCTGTGAGAGAAAAACACTGTTCCACGGCTGATAAGCCGTGCTGATAAGCTCAGCCGAACAGGGAGACTAATTATACAGTTGAGTTATAAATCACGAGACAAATCTTTTGAGCCTAATTAGTTCATGATTAAACACAAATTACCAAATAAAACGAAAAGTACTACAGTAGCGAAACCCAAATTTTTCACCACCTAAACAAGCACTTGGTCACTAGCAAATTCACTGGCCGTGAATGAACAGTACCGAGACGGCCCCCCAAGGGAAGAACAGTGTTGATGCCTCTGTTTGGTAAAAAAAGAGGAGACGCGCAGTTACCGCGCGGGCGCATACGGTAAATCTGCTTTGCCCTGCTGCCCCCGGCGTACCAAGAAGATGAAAAGTAGACAGCGCGATTCGATTTTTACCGGGGACGCTGCAGCAGGGGGCCGCGACAGGACGAGCAGGAAATGTTACTATACATGGCAAAACAGTTTGGATAACCAGGCCTATTAACGGAAGCTTGCACATAACAGGAGGGCGATTACGCAGAGAATCCAATCCGATCCAAGGGCGAATTCGAATTCTTGCTGCGACTAGCGTAGCATCCGAGGAGACGAGACGAGATGACCATGCATTGCAGAGGGTGAAAAAGAAGACACAGAGACAGAACTAGGCAGTAACTTTGCAAGCAAGAGGATAAGATCAAACAAGCACACACAGCATGAACGCTCTGGTGTGGAAATTTTCACCACGCAGGCAGCCACATGCACGGCTATTTCCGGCGAAAGGCCAAGGAAGAAGGAAGAGGCAGCGGTAACTCCCCACAGCTTTTTGCCTTTTGGGTTCGACTCGCAGCACCAACAACTCCTGACCGGATTTTAGTTGCAAGAAAGGAGAAAGGGGAAGAAATGGCAGCGCCAAGACAAGCTTAGGCCGATAACCAAATTCACCTTAAATTTTACTATAAAAAAGAAGATTCTTCGTCACATCAAAATATCGGTATATATATATATAGAGTACTAAATGTAGATAAAATCAAAAACTAATTGTACAGTTTTGTTGTACTTTGCGAGACAAATATTTTAAACCTAATTAATCAATGTTTGAACAATTATTACCAAATAAAAACAAAATTGCTACGGTGTGACAGAACCCAATTTGGAATATAAACGAGACCCTAGGGAGTTCCCGGATGAAATGATTCACGCAGGCACGGGAAATAATTCGAATTTGGGCCTAGTTTAGATGCTGAAAAAATTTCAAACCGATAAATAGTACCACTTTCGTCTTATTTGATAAATATTGTCCAATCGTGGACCAACTAGGCTCAAAAGATTCATCTCATGATTTCCAACTAAACTGTGTAATTAATTATTTTTTTATCTATATTTACTACTTCCTGCATGGGTCCAAAGATTGATGTGATGGAAAGAGAGTGAAAAAATTTTAACTTTTTGAGTGCATCTAAAGGAGGCCTTGTACGCAAAATTGCTACTACAACTATGCAAAATTTGGAATCTAAACAAGTCCCTAGTCCCGGATGAAATGATTCACGCAGGCACGGGAAATAATTCGAATTTGTACGCTCCCGGGATGACCCGAAAAAAAAGTTTTACCACGCATAACTAACGCCCGGCTACTAATTCAAAGCCTATACAAGACGAGGGGTTGAAAGAGATGAAGATCCGTAACTAACATTTTGTACGCACTGCCTTGCATACACAGAATTTATTACGCGGGTAGGTAGGAGCAGAAAATTTACCATGCTGCTCCGAAGCATTGCATGGAATTGGTGTTCGTGCGCAAATTAGGCGACGGTTATGGCAGGACCCAATCAGCTCTAAACCCAGATTAATCAAGAGAGCGGCATGCATGGAGATGGATGAGATGAGCATGACCCAACCCAACCAAACCTCGCAAGGCGACAACGGAGAGGATCGGGAGCAAGTACAAATTTAGCAACAACTTGTACGAGGGAGACTGGGAGACGGGCGATTAGCGCGGGATTTCCTTTCCCCCACACAGACGGAGACGAGAGCACGCATCAAATCAAATCGAAGTGGTAGGGGAATTAGGCTAAGCCGGGACCAAATCTAGAGAAGGATTAGGAAGGAAAGAACAGCGCGTGAAAAGACAGCACACGACAAAACAAAAGCGCAGATACACATCCATGCCATGCGGAGACTGGTCTACTACTCGCATCGGCATGAGGAGGAGAATAAATAAAGAAATTGATTGATTGGTACTCGCGTTCCCATCCATGCACAAGAACCGAGGCCCAAAAGCTGCTGCCTCCAACAAGCAGAGGAGAGCAGCAGCGAGGATTACTGCTTCGAGACTAGAATTTGAGCAGATGGACCGATCATCCGAAGGAGCGAGAGTTGGTATAGTAGGATCATCTCTCTGTACAGTGGAGTGTCTGGAAGCAGGCACCAAGCAGGTGCAGGTGCATGCCATGGCATGAGAGGGAGACGAGAAGAGGAAGAGGAAGAGGAAGAGGAGACGGAGGAGGCCGGGCGACGAGACTGACCTGGAGGAGCGGGTGGTGGCGGTGCACGGGGCCGCAGTGCGGGCAGATGCTGGCGCAGCAGGCGAGGCAGAAGATGTTGCGCTCGTTCTTCTTGCGGGACTCGTGCGCGGGGCACGCCACGAAGAAGCTCTCCGCCACAAGCCCGGCCACCCACCCGGCGGGCGCCATCCCCATCCACCGAGACCGATCGATCGATCTGCCGGAGGCCGCTTCCGGGATGGATCTCCCCTCCTTGCGATCCCTCTGGCAGCAGGCAGAGGAGGCAATTCTGCTTCTGCCCGCCGTGCCGACCCCGGCCCCCTCTCTCGCTGGGGCGCTGGGCTGGTTTGTTTAGTAGCGGACCGGACCTGCGGCGGTGGTGGTGCAAGGCAGGCAGGCAACGGCGCACTAGTACTAGTACTAGTACGTGTGCCTTGTCTCGTACTCCGTAGCTGCGCTACCTTCGCGCCCGCGGAGGGAGAGAGAGAAACGAGACGAGAAGCAGGAGAGAGAGGAGAGAGGGGGGATGCCAGGAGACTACTCGTATTTTAGAGATGACGAGATGAGAGAGACAGAGCTAAAATGATCTCCGATAACGGTTCTTCCATCCTAATTTTAGAGATAAAATGATCTTTATCTCGACCGTAATTGATACATGCACGGCTGGACGGAGCCAGAGTCAATGCTGCCGAGGCTACGGCACCGGTCTTGCGCTTCTAGAACCTCGTACGATCTACTCCGTATAAGAGAAAGATGGTCTCAAAAATCAAAATTCAATCTATTCTCTATTAAAACTCAACATTCCTCATCGATCTACAGTAGTTGAGCACTTTTTTTAGTCCTTTTGGCACTGCATGCAGGAGCCCGCCTTTAAAAAAAGTTGCAGACGACCTACTCCCTCCATCCCAAATTATAAGGCATTCCAAGAATCTTGGAGAGTCAAAGTATCTCAAGTTTGACCAAATTTATATAATAAGATAATAATATTTATGATACCAATTAAGTATCATTAGATTCTTCATTAATTATATTTTCATAGTATACTTATTTGATGTTATAAATTTTTGTAATTTTCGCTATAATTTTGGTCAAACTTAAGATGCTTTGACTCTTCAAGATTCTTAGAATGTCTTATAATTTGGAATGGATGGAGTATCTCCTAGTGTACTGTGAGTACCATCTTCCCTCCCTCAGCTGTTTTTTCCTATCCTATAATCCAAAGGTGCCCTTACATGGCAGTTTGCCATCTTGGACTGTAGCGTGGTACGGTACTACGCAAACGGCTGGTCGGGGTTGGGGCGTTGGGCATCGGCTATTGGGTCGTTCCGCGGCCGGCGCGGGGCAGACCGGGTGCCAGAAAGAGGCAACGAAGAAAAGCGTGCACAATAGCAACGGCCAACAGGTGAGCCAGTCCGTGAAGCACCCACATGATCCATCGATGATCGATTCGATCGAATCGGGACCAGCCTAGCCTAATGATTTGTACTCGATCGGTCGACTCGTCGTGGCAGGCAGCTACTCCTACCTCCACACAGGGGTCGCTCGTTGTTTTTCCCCCTACAATTCGCGACGTACGGAGTACGTACGTGCTCCAAGGCGCGCGTTACCATGGGCCTTCCGAAACACATCATCATCATTGGGTTGACCGTACATGCAATCGTGCATGCCAGCAGGGTTGCCGCCACCGTGCCGTGCCAATATATGTCAGCATTTGCACTACTAACTCCGTCTAAAAAATGCAACTACGGATCAGTGTCACGGAAAATGATTCACGTTTGACTTAGTTTTTAGTAAATAATATTTATATTTATAATTTTAAATTAATTTATTATACAAATACATTATGTAATTAATTTGATATATTTTATTTGGTATCATAAATATGAATATTTTTTTTTATCTGTAATTGGTTAAATTTAAGGTACCAAAACGCGAAACTCTGTTAGAATTACATTCTTTTGGGGACAGAGATATACTATTCAGCTGCGACTGTGATGCGAGGCAGGGTAAATCTTCGATGTAAGACGAGAGTGATTTGTGCAAAGATCAAATGGGAAGTATGGTAGCCACTAATCCTAATAAGCACGCGCCTACTTGCAACTAGCACATATCAAATGTATGTAATTAATGTGCTAATTGATCATTGTCCTAGGTCAATTTGCTTCTTATGTTTCTATGCGAATATCCTTGTAACGCGCCTTCTTATGATCTATTACTTTATAAATTGTGATATATGATCTACTATTTATGACTCTTACGATCTGTTACTTTTATCTGCATTCTTAAAAACTCCTAGTAACCAAATGGGACTTAAAAGTTAGCTCTTGCCTGACTAAAGTTTAGCCACCTACTTTTAGTTCATCCATTTGGATACCTCACGAGCTATACTTTAGCCGCTAATACTTAGCCGGAGGTTTCAACTGGCCCTTAGACTGATGTGATTCCAGATTATTCTGTAACAACTGTGCAGCATGGATTCGCTTATCCATCATCCTACTATGCTAGCTGCCATCTTTTAGTTTCAGCAGAGGATGGCGCCATCGTAACTGCATGTGCCCCTTAAACGTGATGGAGATGGGCCAAGTAGACAGACACGGACTATTGAGGGATCAAGCATAGCTACCCAGATAGTGTGCGTACGTAGCCGTACAAGTGATCGATGGGTACAAGTGATCGATGGATGTCTTGCAGCTTGTCTTTGGAATTTGCCTACCGCATGCCCATATACAGAGTGATGGCAACAGATTTGGCGTTTCGAGCTTCCTACCACGGCTTAGGTTCGTGATGACTAGTCGTCCCTCCTAACCAAATTCAGATGCATGTGTCGGTTAAAGATGGAGCTGTGTCTGCCTCTCTGCTGGTTGCTTCCCTGCTATGAAAGTTTTACCCATCGAATGGGTGCGCACACAAATAAAGATTTCCCAAAGAGTGATTAATAAGTACACATGGCTTTGTTGGATTATTCACACTGTCTCTGACAAATCTCAAGCACGAGGGAAGCCTGCCTTACGTAAACACACACTAGAGCTCAGAATTACCTATGCATGCTGAAAACACCACAGAAGTGGAAAACAATGAAAATTATATTCATAAAAAAATGTGCTTTGGGGTTCAGAAATAATATGAGACTTGTAAATTCATAGGGCCGTTTGGATCTTTTTATTTTAAAGGAATTGGAATCTACGTAATGGATTAGGCTATTAGATGGAATTTGAGATTCCACAACTTTCCAATATTCACATATAATCAGTGGCGGAGCCACCGCCCAGCCACCCCGAGCGGTCGGCTGGGCTCGTCACCGACGTTCAAAAGAAAATTTTCTTTATATCAAAGTAGAACCCTATAATTTTCTAGCTAAATATGTTTGTATAATAATTTTCTAGCTAAATATGTTTGTATAATAAGAATTGTCCGGGCTCGTAAAAGCTTCTGGCTCCGCTAATGCATATAATCCTATCTCAAATTCATAGTGTGGGTGATAGAAATTGATTATATAGATCACCATACTTTGTTTCTACTCTGCACACTCCTCAACTCACTTCCTACAGTAGAAATGCAACGTATAAGTATCTCCCTTGCATAGTTAACAATAGTAGCCAAATATATTCCATATACAACTATATTATCTTAATTAATATGTGTCTAAATTATATTTTATTAGAATGAATTCAATTTCAAGGATCCAAATGGGGCCTAATAGTTTATCCACAGATCTATGTACTTTGTTACAAAAACTGAGATCTAACCTTCCTCTTTACTACACGGTTGTTTTTATTAGCAATGGAACTATTTAAACCGGAGTTTTCGTCTCCCCTAAATCCGTTTTGTAAATTTGTTTTGTTTCTTTACATCGTCTAATAAAAATTTGGCAAAGCTTTTACCGCCTTTCTTTTAAAAAAAACTATGTAAACCGGACAACTGTAACACTCGGCTGATGTTAAATGTGGTTTTGCCTATATACTGATGGGTGGAGTCCCACGACTGCACCATCCCACCAATGGGGGTTTTCTATTAGAAACCGTTTATATATAAAAAAAATTATGGTCATAAGAAGCACTGCAAAATGGTAATTTCAGTGACCTTCCTGAGTTACTTCAATGGCTGTCTTGCTTGGCTGACAAGGACATATCATTCCTTACTTCAATGGAAATGACTAGTAAAAAAACGTGCTCTTATTTTTTAGCTTTAGGGCTCCTTTGCATCAAACGAATTTCACATGAGAAATATAGGATTCTGATTTCCATAGAAAATGCCACTGTTGCCTCCTTTGGTATACAGGATTGAGCCACAGGAAATTTGGAGGAAGGAATCCTCTGTCATCGGTTTTTTAGGTGAAACGTAAGAAAACATGCATTCAGTTAGGGCTCTTTTTTTTTTTGCTAGGACCGAGGCAAGTTAGAGGCAAAGGCCCTGTTTAGTTCAAAAAGATCTTTTTTTTTTTTGCACAGTACCCATCACATCGAATCTTTAGACGCATGCATTGAGTATTAAATGTAGGTAAAAAAATAACTAATTGTACAGTTTGTCTGTAAATGTCGAGACGAATCTTTTGAGCCTACTTAGATCATGATTAGATAAATTTTGTCAAATAACAATGAAAATACTACATGAATTTTTCCAATTTTTTTTAGATCTGAACAAGGCCAAAGACAAGATTACACAATGCATGTGGCTGAGAGAAAGCTAGCCCTACTAGTTGATTAAACTAACATGGAAGGATTAGATATTTCGGTTGCTATTCCTATGAACTTCTTGTGTCCATCCAAACAATAATGCCTGCAAGTTTCCTGTGTTTTTCAATCCTCAGTTTTACACATGCAATACTATCATATTCCTATATTTTTCCTATCATGTGTTTTTTCCAATCCCGTGTTCCAAAGGAGCGCTTAACGTGTATTATCTTCAGTGAAAACTTATCAACACGAATTCATAAACCTTGCGATGCAAGAAGCAAGAATCGCAAGGGGTGTGGATGCATGCATATCCATGCCCTTGTGAAATCAGGACATGAATAGGGAGCAGGGACAGGGATAGTCATGCCCCCAGCAGGTAGATCCGTAGATGCATGCCGCATGTTGGGCTAGCTAAGCTGTTCTGCTGTTGTAGTTGTAGATCAGAGCACTTGATGTCTCACAGGGAAATGTGCGCACAAAGAGGGATGGAGAACGTGCACACTGCCTCTCGTACTCCACACTATTCATTGCGAGGCCCCGCTACGCAGGACACCCAAGCTACGGATTTGTGTGCCAAGGTACACACACAGGAAACGGAGATATCGTGAGGATGCAAAACCGTCACGAAAGGCCCAAATACTACCACGAAATTCATTCAAAGATGATCCAGAACGACCAACAAAGTGATATGCACAAGTTTGTATGGAAGAACTATGCCCCTCCAAGAGTCAGATTCTTTGGATGGCTGCTAATACAAGGAAGGATTCAGAGCAGGGATAATCTGCTGCTGAAAAACGTTGTTGAAAGCTCCCAATGTGAGATCTGCACTGTAGAAGGGAAAACAACTGACCATATTATTAGTCGCTGCCCCCCTCGCAATTGAATTCTGGAGAAACATTGGTGGAGGAGCAATCCATACCGCGCTAGATGCTGAACTTTGGAACCCTGAGCTGCCGAATTCGACGCTAGCGCCGATGGCATCTACTTTCCTCCTATGCTGCTGGAAGCTCTCGAAACATAGGAACGAGTTCGTGTTCTGCCATGAATAACCAAGCCTTCCGCGCGCCTATTGCTGAGATGCAGAGTCGGCTACGGATTGGAGATGCCGGTTGCCGCCAAAATTCAAAAATGTTGTTGACACATGGTGCTAAATGTTTAACTTGTAGTCGCTCCTTATCCCTCTCAGGATGATGTAATGACTCTCAGGCTAAGCCATGTATGTAGGGCTTATGCCCTCCACCACCAGTTTATCTGACATATATGTGGTTAATACATCATGTGGGGACTTTTCGTTCCCCGTCGTTCCATAAAAAAAACAATAACCCGCACGAATCAAATACTAGGGAAATTTTATATGCGTGATGGTTTACCTGTATTTGGTCGGGGTTGGGGGCAACGACAATTTGAGTCGTGCGATGATACGTGGAAGATTAGGGTTGGATGGCACCACTGTGTGGGTGTGGTAAACCTGCACGATGCAGTAGTAGGATGTTATTGCTAAGTATTAGATCAATAAAATTAAAACGACTTTCAGTTTAGAACGGAGAATGAACTGACCGGTGGGCAGTCGACCGTGTGGTAAACCTTCACGATGCAGTAGTCGTCTAATCGAGCTCGTGATCAGGCTCGGCGTGGCCCGCTCACCTGATTACCTGAACTCTAATACGGAGCACGTTGCGTTGCTTAGCGATGTGACACAGTGCGTGATACAGAGCCACTGACAAACTGTCGACAGTCGTGGCGCCCACGGCCAAGCAGCTAGCAAGATACAGTAGAACAAGCGAACCAGAGCGCGGCACGCATGCATGCATGTCGATCGATTGGACCGTGCATCAGACCAAAGCAGCTAGCACACTAAGACCTGCAGAAAGGCTACTCGATCACCTTCATAACCACGAGCTAACTGCCTGATTCCAGTTGGATGCATGGGATGATGATGATGTGATTGTTTCTCACACATCTATCGTCGTCGTCGTCGTCGTGGATCTCACCAGCGGCTGGTCTCCCAAGTACTGTCCTTCGTTCGTCAGAGGTAGGCCTTTACTCAACAGTGCAGTTTGTTTGAGATGATTGTTTACTTGTTGTACTAGGAGCCTGTTTCGATCCTAGTAAACTCCACAAATAATCCAGAGCTGAGGTGGATCCAAATACGATCCAACCAAAACCAGCTTCTAGCGGACTAGCGCTATGGCGCTGTTCGTTTCACTGAAATTTAACTGCTGCTAATGTTGATTTATTGTGAGAGGAAAACATTGTTCCTTCGCTGAAAAATTCTGCTGAAGTATTGCTGAAAAACAGGGCTATGGTCTCGCAACTCTACCCGTCTATGCAAGCTAGCTACTGTGCATCTAAACACTGTGCCAGCTAATGAGGATCCAGGATCAGGATAATTAGCCTAAGATTGATGGGAGGTCCAATGAGCAGCGACACTGTGCACTAATGGTTGTGTGAGCTCTCCCGTTCATCAGTCATCGCGATGCCATTGGCAGCCGTACGGTTTGGACATGACGTGTCGTCGTCCGGCGACCGGCCGGGCCCTAGCTACACTGGAGCTCTCTGAAACTTTCGGCCTCAAAGAAAAGCTGCGGTGCCGGTGCGGCAACTGGATGGGTATGCTGGCATCCTGCACCGCGCGCACGGCGCACCCGCATGTGCGCCACTCGCCAGCTGCTCATCAGCTGGATCTGCATGCCCCGCCGGCCGACCGGCCACCAGGCCGCAGCACCTAGCGGCCTACTCCCTCCGTCAGGAAATGAACGTAATTATAGAAAACATGTTACTTAAAGTAATTTAATTTTGATCAAATTTATAGTAAATAGTATTAGTATTTATATCTTAAAATAAATTTATTATAAAAAATATATTCTATAATTAATCTAATAATACTTATTTAGTCTAATAAGTGTTAGTATATTTTTATATAATCTTAATTAAATTGAAATTGTTTGATTTCTCAAAATATAACAATTACTTTTTTTTATAGACAGAGGGAGCGGTCCGCGCATGCGCTTTGACCGTGGTCTTCGATCCATCTCCAGGCACCGCTGCCAGTAGCTGGCCGGCCAGACAAAGGCCACAGCCCTCAAGGCAGAGGCAGCTGGCGACGATGGTGACTGCACTCTCTAACCTGGCGACGATTTCTTAAAATATTTTAAGATTTTCCATCACATCAAATCTTTGAACGTATACATGAAGCATTAAATTTAAATAAAAAATAAAAACTAATTACACAGTTTAGACTAAATTCATGAGACGAATCTTTTAAGTCTAATTAGACTATGATTGGACACTAATTACCAAATAACCATGAAAGTGCTACAGTACTATTTTTGAAAAAATTTTCGGACTAAATAGACCCCTGCTACTCCCTCCGTTCCTAATGTTAGTACGTTTTGACTTTTGTAGGCTTTTTAATTTGTCATGCACTTAGGTATATATTATGTCTATATACATAGCGAAAACAATATATCTAGACAAGCTAAAACGTCTCATTAGGCTCTGTTTGACATCTTGGTAATATTTTTCAGCCGTAAACAAGTTCCAGATGTATTTTCTAGTGCACAACAACACCACTAGAATTTTATGTCAGCTGTAAAATGTTGTTTGGGTATTCAGTTTGACAACAATACACTAGACGAGTAGAAAACGAAAGATCAGAGAACAATATAGAAGAACACAAGCTATAGCTGTAGCTGAAGATCACGAGCATGCACCAATCTGAATCGCTGATGAAGCACCTGCTTGCTTGCCTTGTTCCTCACACAATCACAAAGTTCAAACAAAGCGCTTGCCCCACGGCACTGTCACTGGTTCTCCGGAGAGTAGCAGGTTCTCCGGAGAGTAGCAGACAATCTGATGAAGTATTTGCGACGACGCGTGGCTGCTCGAAAGACAGAAGGGCGGCGATAGCGGCTGCGCAAGGCATGCAGCGGCGCAACAGCACCCGACGACTGCGAAAGGCGACGGGGTGCAAGGCGGCGATGCCGAAAGGCGACGGGTCATGACGGTGAGCGGCTGCCACGCAAGGCGGTGGCACACACGGCGACCACAAGGTCACCTGCTACTCCGATTAGCATGTCATGTCGTCTCCAGCGCTGCACCTAGACCTCGAGTCGTTCAATCGTGCGAATCGACACTCATAAAAGAGGTCACGACACTGGCTACACAAGCTGGCACCACGCAGGACGGCGATGGGGCATGATGGTGGCGACGCATGGAGGTGACGGCGCAAAGGGCCACAACGGCACACGATGGCAGCGTGGAGGGCGGCAACGTCGGGGTAGGAGAAGGAGGACGTGGGCGGCGGCGCCGAGGAAGGAGATTTCCGCTGCTAATGCGGTCATCGCCACCCGCCGCCGTGGAGACGAAGCGAGTGGACGAGAGAGTCCCAATGGTCGCCGTATTTTTTTTTTCTGGAACTGAGGAGGCGATTATTTTTATCCTGTGGTTTTTGCCCAAAACGAGTGTAAAAAAATTGTCCTAACCGACCATCCAAACAACAAATTTCAAGTTGGGCCGGAAAAACTTTAGGCCTGTAATTTACAAGGGTTTTAGACTAAATACCGGACATCCAAATAGACCCTTTATGTGGAATGGGGGAGTACTATTACTCTATATGTGCTTACAGCTTTGAAGTTGATATGATATACTGATCCTACCTCCAAGATCTTCAATGCAAACACTATAAACAATTAGGAGACAACCCCTCTTAAACAAAGGCGGACACAAAAGGGCGCACCTCTGTTAAATGGAGGGGCCACTTGGAGAAAAACACCGGCCTCTGTTAAGCATTATCAGAGGCGGACGTTTTAAGTAGCCCGTCTTCGTTAATGCTCTATTAATGGAGACGGTCAGCTAAAGATGGCAGTCTCTGTTAATGAAAGACTACAAATATAGCCCAACCACTTCCTCATCTTCCTCCACAAGCTCACCCACTTGTTTTGATGGGGTGAACTCCATTTCTTCTAGAAAACTTCATTTTCAAGGGGAGGTTTGATCTTGGTTTCTTTGAGAGAGGCAACCGTATGAGGTTGGTATGTGCCCTCATATCCTTCTTTTGTGCTCTTTTCCAAGTCTTGGATGCTTTTTGTGGTGGTCTAGATCAAGTTCTAATGGTGGGAGGAGGGAGAAAGAGAAGATATTTACGGTGCTAGGCCTTGTTTAGATGGCAAAAAATTTACCTGAAAAGTACAATAGCACTTTCGTTTGTATTTGGTAATTATTGTCCCACCATGGCCTAAGTAGGCTCAAAAGATTCGTCTCTCAAATTACAGACAAACTGTACAATTAATTATTTTTTTACCTACATTTAATGCTTTATGCATGCGTGCAAAGATTCGATATGATGAGAAATCTTGAAAAGTTTTCAACTTTTCACCCGAACTAAACAAGACCCTAATTCATGGTGGTCTAGATCTCGATCTAGAGATGTGTGTGTGAGAGCCACCTCGATCTAGGTCTAGTTCATGTTGATTTTGTTTGTGTCAATATATAGCTCCATAACAAATGACACACATGTATATTTTGTGCCAAATTAATTGATCTAGTATTAATGGATTAACAGAGCCTGCCTCTGGAAATGCCTGATTTTAACCGTGACTATTTGTTAGAGGCGGATGCTATGCTGGCCTCTGAAAATCTAAAATGACCGTCTCAGAAAACGATTTCAACAGTAGTGAAATGCAGTTCTGTATGTGTGAGCCGTGAACATCAATACATGCAACCATGAATGCATGACCTCCATCGTCTACCTCCATATGGATCCTTCTTTCCAAACCGGATGCATAACTTCCAAAAAAAAAGGATGCAAATGCAAGGACCTAGGACCCAGTACAAATCAAGTTACTTTTAGGTAGTGCCGAGTGCCTACCGGCCTTTTCAGATTCCTGAACCAAACTTTTGAAAGGCTTTGAGGCGAGGCAAGCAGGACAGGAGGAGACGGATCGGCGAGAACAGTAGCATCACGGCCATGATGGCATCTGTCCGAGTTGCGAGTGCTTTCTTCAATTCCTGTCTCGTGATCCGCCTGTCGACGACTGAGCTCCGTGCTCCTGGTCTCCTGGAGCCCCTCGCCGCCGTACGACTGGGCGGTGGCGCCTTCTGGGCCTCTTGTGCCCTGCACTGCATCTGCATGCATGCGCGCACCGCGGCACAGGCACGCACGCACCACGCAGGCAGGCATTCCAGCGAATCGCCGTGATGAGTCCATGTACACCGAACCCAATCGGCGCAAAGCCTTTCAGAGCTCCCGATCCGGACACGGACACGGACAGATGTGATGATGCACTTTAATTGCAGTCATCTGCTCCTAGCTTGTTGTATCAAAGCGATCGAATCATGTTTTAGATATTTTTCCCTCGGTCCCTAAATATTTGTTATTTTTATCTTTCAAGAAACAACTTTAACTAAATATATATTTAAAAATATTAATATTTATGATACATAATTAGTATCATTGAAAAAATCTTTAAATCTAGTTTTTAAATAAATTTATTTAAAGATACAAATGTTACACTATTTTCTATAAATCTAAACTTGTGGCACGTACACCAACGATAATAGGTATTTGGAGACGGAGTATGGTACACATCGAGTGATCTTGGGCCTTGTTTAGATGCACCCCAAAAGTTAGAATTTTTTCATTCTCTCTCCATCACATCAATCTTTAGACTCATGCATAAAGTAGTAAATGTAGGTAAAAAAATAACTAATTATACAGTTTAGTTGGAAATCACGAGAAGAATCTTTTGAGCCTAGTTGGTCCACGATTGGATAATATTTACCAAATAAGACGAAAGTAATACTATTCAGCAGGTTCACAATATTTGCAATGTAAACGTGGCCTTGTCGTTTTAATTTCCAGCCACGTGCATGGATCAGCAGGGCTTTAGAGAGAGCAGAAAAAATAAACTACTACTGCTACTTATTAGGCTTGCGGCTTGCGCGCGGCTGCGGCTGCAGGAAAACAGCTATAATACACTTTTTTTAAATTATAAGTCATTTTAAAAATTTTGGAGAGTCAAAATATCTCAAGTTTAACTAAATTTATATGATAAGATAATAAAATTTATGATATCAACTATGTATCATTAGGTTCTTTATTAATTATATTTTTATAGTATATCTATTTAATGTTATAAATCTTTATAATTTTTTTCTATAATATTGATCAAACTTAAGATGTTTTGACTCTTAAGAATCTTGGAATTAGTACTCCAAATAGCCGCAGCCCGATCGATTGACAGCACCACTACTCTGTACGTAGTTAGCCTTTTGCAACAAAACTTGAACTGAAGACCAGAACTAGTAGGTACTACATGGCAGGTTTATGTTTTTTTTTACTTTTTTGTTGGTATATAGGAAGTGCATGATCGAGATCAGAGAGAATGAATTGTACTCCCTCCGTTCTAAAACAGTAGATTTTAGGATCTGCTATATATACCGATGTTCAAAGTAAAAGACCTTAGTACCCCTAAAAATAGAGATAAAGATGTATTGATAAAATAAAAATGTATTGGCAAAAGAGAAATATGCATTGGAGACAAAATTTGAATGCTATAAGTTCTACTAAGTATTTTGAGATGGAGTACACTACATAGAAATGTGGACACTGTTGTGGATGTGGTGTTAGGGTATGTTTGGTAGAGCTATAGCTTTTTCAATGAAATAATTTTTTTCTAACTTCTGCTTCACTTATTAGAAAAAAGCTTGGTTAAACAACTTCTACTGATTGTTTAAAATGGTAAAAAGTTCAAAATACATTTAGAGCATCTCCAGCAGCTCCCTAATCCAACTCCCCCAATAAATTGATAATAGGGATAGCCCAATAGCACTTTTGAAATTATTGGGGGAGATGCTACAACGGATCACCAATAATTAATTCTCCCCAATACTAAGGACCTACATATCAGAATATAGTTTTTTTTATTTTTTTATTTACTTTTCTTTCTCCGTGAAAACAGTCGGCATCTTCTTCACCTGCACGCCGCGGAAAAGCCACTGTGTCCCGTGCATGGCCGCCGGCCATGGCGCCCGTCCACCCCTGCCGCCACCGGCCATGGAGCCCCTTGTTTTCTTCGCCCTCAAATCACAGCCATGGCCGCCACCTGCAAGCTGCCAGATCGTGTCGGCGCTGAGCAGCAGATGTGGGTGCGCGTGCTCCACCTTCCTCCTCTCCTTGTCGATGTTGCCAGTCCACCCTCCTGTCGACTTTGCCCTGCCCCAGATGGACGAAAGCGGCGGCGGCGCGCAACAACTCGCGGCGCGGATGCATGGAGACGCCACCCCGTCCTCCTCGGCCGCACGTGGATCCCGTCGAAGAAGAGGTCCATCGTGGTCACTGCCTGTGGCTTCCATGGCTGCGACGGTGAGAAGTGATTGTTATAGTGGGTCCCACACTATTGGGGGAGTTGCATCTCCCCCTCTATTTGAGGAGAGATTGGTGTTTTTTTGGTGGCCACCAAAAACTAGGAGAGGTATTAAGAAATTGGTGGAGTAACAAAATTATCTCAACTCCCCCCAATTTGACAATTTTATAGGGACAAAGGGTCTTATTGGGGAACTGCTGGAGATGCTCTTACCTTTTTTCTTCCTTTTCTCTCCCCACTGTCCTTATTATCTCTCCCAGACTCACTAGTCACCACAACGCATGCATCTCCTTCTTCCACCTTCCAACTCTTTATTCTCTTCCTTCCTCCTCCTACGCCTCGACTGCATGCTACACCACTGCTGTCTGCCCTCCTAACGTGGCGTCACCCTACGTTGCACCACGGTCGGCCCTCCGTCTCGTCCCCATATCGCACCGTCGATGGCCTTCCACGGTCCACACCATGACGTGCCATCGTCAGCCGTCCCTAGCATGGCCCGCCCCACGCCACCGTCAGTCGTCCCCTCCCTAGCCTGCACCAGCCTCGCCCGCCAGGGCAAATCTGACATCATCCGCACCTAGGGCCCACGGGATTGACAAGGAGCGGGACGAAGCTACCTATTATATTTGGCTCCTCTTTTTTCTTGTCTCTTCTCTCAACGCGAATCAAAGAGCTTCTTCGGTGGAGCAAGAGGGAGAGGGCGTTTGGTTGCCGCTCACATGGAACCATTCGTGAAGCTCTACCAAACAGACCCTACGAGCTCTAGTAGGATCTAAGAGAGAGCGGAAAAAAAACTAGTCGTATTGTCGATTGACAGCACGCATGCCCTGCGCGAGCTCAGTGTAATAGTCAGGGACGGAGGCAACGGCCGAGCAACCCGGGCTCGAGCCCCACCTACGTTGACAGCGTACGTAGAGCCCCCCTGTAGCCCCACCTTAGATTTTCACGTATATGCAAATAGGATAGGAAGGGCTGAAATGTTTTGGGCCAATTTATTTATGGAGAATAGAGAGTTAAGCCCAAGGCCCAGTAGGAAATCCAATCCACCATTCCTGCTATCAATCCAATCCACCGTTCGGTTGCTCCCCATCATGACTCGACTCGCGTCGCTCATCCCTCCTGACTGCCGCGCGGACGGCGACTGCAGGTGCCAGACGGCGCGGCTCGTGTGTGCGGGTGCAGGCGCGCAGGCGACCGGTGAGGGCGAGCCACGAGCGGGCTGCCTCCTCGGCCCTCGCCCCTTGGCTGCGGCCTGCGGGCGCTACAGCCAGGCACAGGCGACCAGGCGCGCCGACGCCGCTCTGGCCTTTGGATCTGGGGGACGGCCGGACAAGGCGGCCGACGGTTGGCACGGCAAGTGGCGTGGCACATCAACCAGGTGAGCTGCAGCGGCCAGCTAGGGCCTGCGGCCAGCGGAGCAGCCGAGCAAGGTCGCATCCAACATGTCTGCAGGTGATTTTTTATAACTATGAATCAGTATCGGTTAATGTAAGACTAAGTCTGTGGTTTTAAGATTGAATGTTTTTCACTTTTTAGATTTTCGATATGTCGAAAAGAACTCTGCGCAACTACTATTCAATTTCAAGTTCAAGTGGCAGTGGCTCAACTCCACATACTAATGAGAGCACAAATCAACCGAAGAAACCTAGGCAAGAGTTTAGTCATTCAAACCTAATAGCTGACCCTGCAAAGCGCAAACCAATTGAATTTTATGAACCAGAAATTAGAGACCAAGTAAAGAGAACATATGCTTTGAGTGGTCCAACCCAACCTCATGAATTTTCTTTTTCTCGTAAATGTATTGGTGTTGAATGGAGATCATTTCAAAAGACTTGGTTTGATAAATTTGATTGGCTAGAGTATAGTGAGTCCAAGGATGCTGCTTATTGCTTGTATTGCTATCTCTTTTTTAATTCGGTAAAGGCTGAAAAATTTGGGAGTTCTGTCTTTGCACAAGACGGTTATGTCAATTGGAAGAGTGCTAAGGATACTTTTCGTAATCATAGTGTTTGCAAGACTCATGCAGATGCTAGACTAAACCGTGATGCCTTTATGAACCAAAGGACAAGTGTGGGTCAAAAATTAGTTGAGGTAAGCACGGAGGAAGAGAAACGGTATGAAATTCGTTTGACATCTTCTTTAGATGTTGCAAGATTTCTCATATACCAAGAGGAACCTTTTCGTGGGGATGATGAGAGTTCTACTTCCCTTAACAGGGGAACATTCAGAGAGATGGTTGAATGGTATAAAGATAAGGTAGATATAGTGAAGAACGCATATGACAAAGGTTCTAAAAATTGCCAGATGTTATCTCCTGATATACAGAAGGATCTTGCAAAAGCTTGTGCAGAGGAAGTCACAGCTGTCATTATGGATGAGATTCGAGGTAGAAAATTCTCCGTGCTTATTGATGAGTCTCGAGATGTATCAATAAAAGAACAAATGGCAGTGATTCTAAGGTTAGTACTCCACAATTGTTGTTTTATGCATAGTTTTTTTTACAATTATACTAACACATAAACAAATGTGTCGTGTAGGTTTGTGAATGATCAAGGGAAAGTGGTTGAGAGATTTCTTGGACTTCAGCATGTTCAAAGTTGTACAACTATTGCATT
Organism: Saccharum spontaneum; assembly: GCA_022457205.1. Classification (NCBI taxonomy): domain Eukaryota; kingdom Viridiplantae; phylum Streptophyta; class Magnoliopsida; order Poales; family Poaceae; genus Saccharum; species Saccharum spontaneum. The sequence goes on along the minus strand of CM039594.1, from coordinate 12,934,221 downwards.
AAAAGAAGTTTTGGTCACTATGCTTTCAAGTCACAATTTGTCTATCTCTATGCTTCGTGGGCAAGGGTATGATGGAGCTTCTAATATGAGAGGTGAATTTAATGGGGTGCAGAAGTTGATTCGTGATGAAAATCCTTATGCTTTCTATGTGCATTGTTTTGCCCATCAGTTACAACTAGTGGTTGTTGTTGTTTCGACTTCTAGTGCAGACATTGCAGATTTCTTTAACTATGTTCCTTTAATAGTCAACAATGTGGGTGCATCTTGTATGAGAAAAGATGTCTTGATTGCAAAGCATCATGATGTGTTGCTAGAAAAGATTGAGATTGGTGAGATTATGACTGGAAGGGGTTTAAATTAAGAAAGTAGCCTAGCTAGGCCAGAAGATACTAGATGGGGTTCACATCTTAAAACTTTGCTTCGTATTTTGGTGATGTGGGAAGCTATCATAGATGTCCTTGAGATAGTGAAGAAAGATTCTATTAAACCATCATGTAATGGTGGAGCTTTAGGTTTAATTGGAAAAATGGAGAGCTTTGATTTTGTGTTCATCCTGCATTTGATGATAGAATTATTGAGCATGACAGATATTTGTTCACGTGCTTTGCAAAGGAAGGATCAAGACATAGTTGAAGCAATGCATTTGATCACGGATGTGAAAGATAGCTTGCAGGATATGAGGGAAAATGGATGGGATCCATTACTCAAAAGAGTGAAAACATTATGTGACAAGAATGAGATTGAAGTGCCAGATATGGATAAGGAAATAAATATTAGAGGGACATCTAGACGAAGAAAGCAAAAGGTAACAGCCATGCATTACTATTATGTTGAGATTTTTCTTGTTGCCATTGATGCTATCTTGACTGAGCTGAATTATCGGTTTAGTGAAATTAGTTCAGAGTTATTAGTATGTATGGCTGCTTTTAATCTAAGGAACTCCTCTAATTTTGATGTGGACAAACTTGTGAGGGTTGCTGAAATTTATGCTGAGGACTTTGATATTGGTGAGCTAGCTGTTTTGCCAAATTACCTCTAGAGAGTTTGTCAACCGTGCTAGAAGAACTCCAGAATTTCTTGGATGCACTGAACTTGGAAAAATTGCTGAAATTATGGTCAAGACTAATATGCACACATCTTATAATTTGGTTTATCGTCTCATTGAGCTAATCTTGATACTACCGGTGGCAACGGCTTCAGTTGAGCGGATATTTTCAGCCTTGAACATTATAAAGACAGATTTGCGTAATAAAATGGGTGATGAATGGCTCAATGACTTGATGATATGCTACAATGAGAAAGAGATATTTAGAAAGATTGATAATGAAAAAAAATCAAAAAGCAGTTCCAAGAGATGAGAAAGCGCCGTATGTTATTGCCTAAAAAATTAGTGGTACGCTCTATTCAACTCTAAATTTATAATTTGGAGTTTTATATATGTTTGACTAATGAATTATGTCTACTTGTGTAGGTTGCTACTTCGGACGAATAATGTGTGGCAACGTCATGCGCCGTTTATTAGTTTAATAATTCATAATTGGGCCCGGTATGAATCAACTACATCCTTTTCTCTCGATGTAATTTTGTGAATTTCATTGTATCATTGTTTTTAATATAAGATACTTCAAGCTATTATATATTTGTCTATTGTAAGAGATCGTAGTAGAGTTAAGTCGCCGTAGACTTTTATTCACCCCGTCCTAAACTTTTTCCTTGCTTCGTCCCTGGTAATAGTGCTACGTACTTGTACAGTAAGTAGAACTGCAGTACACTTTAGACGGGCCAGGCCGGTAAAAGGTAGGCCGGCAGAACCATTCATAATTTCATACAGTACAGCAATAACGGTTGGCACTTGGCAGTGGTGCACTGGCGCATGCATGTTTGCTGCTGCAACCTGCAACACACATGCCACATCCATATCCATTGAGGCCTTGTTTAGATGGGAGAATTGGGGAGAAAAACACTGTATCAGAATTCCTGTAGCATTTCGTTTGTATTTGGTAAAAATTATCTAAATTTTGACTAACTAGGCTTAAAATGTTCGTCTCGCAAAGTACAACAAAACTGTGCAATTAGTTTTTGATTTCATCAACATTTAGTATTCTATGCATTTGCCGATATTTTGATGTGACGGGGAATCTTCTTTTTGCATAGTAGAATTTAGGGAGAGAATTGGGGAACTGAACAAGGAGCAGTTGTCTATAGTATACTCCCTCCGCCCCAGAAAAAGTATCGTTTTAGGTTTTTTCAGACATCGTGTTTGATCATTCGTCTTATTCAAAAATTTTTAATAAATATTATTTATTTTGTTATGACTTATTTTATCATTAGAGATACTTCAATACTGATTTATTTATTTTATAATTTGCACAAAATTTTTAAATAAGACGAATGGTCAAATACAATGTCTGAAAAACCTAAAACGACACTTTTTTGTAAGACGGAGCGAGCACGTATATGTCGTCGTGCACGGAGAAATGGTGCACTTGATCAACGAAGGAGAGGTGCTGCTAGCTGGAGCAGGGCACGCGGCACGGACGGTAGTGGATCGTGGAATCTCTGGGTGATGATCTGGGGCCTGTTTAGATGCAAAAATTTTTTGGTAAAATAGACACTGTAGCATTTTCGTTGTTATTTGGCAATTAGTGTCCAATCATAGTCTAATTAGGCTTAAAAGATTCGTCTCGTGGATTTCGTCTAAACTGTGTAATTAGTTTTATTTTTTATTTATATTTAATGCTTCATATATGCGTCGATGTGACGGGGAATGTGAAAAATTTTGTAAAATTCTTGAGGAACTAAACTGGGCCCTGATCTCTTCTTGCTGTGCTTCGTGCATGGGAGACAGGCACATGGACTGCCAGTGGTTGGGGGAACAGGGCAACTAGACCCTATGGCCCTATAGTCCTAGCTAGCTTCTTCTTCCTCTCGAGCGACGTGCAAGCAAAGCAAAAGTTCCCCGGCGGCGGGCGCGGGAGCTACGAGCGTGCATGACTGTGGCGGGGCGCCACCATGCCACGCCATCGAGCTCCCAAGTCCCAAGCCCCATGATTGACCGGCAGTGAGTGAGGAGGGTATGGCGAGAAATTATGGACAAGGGTCGGTCCAAAGAAATTATGGACAGATGGGTCGGTTCAAAGAGTTTTAACCATAATATAATTGAGTGTAGCTTATTTATTTGGATTTTTGCACCGTGGATAGGCTCATTCAAAAATAAAATACAAATTTATGTAATTTTATTGTTCAGAAGTCATAAAAAAATAACAAAACTTTTATTATATCCTTTTAATATAGATTATTAAATTATCTATTTAATAAAAAAATGTTTACAGTTATGTTTGGGGGCCATGGCCCCTGCCAGCCCCCCACCCCCTGGCTCCGCCAGTGGCGAGGTGCATTGCACACATTGCAGCGCGGTGGCCCAAAGAGAAGGGAGCTCCTGAAGCTGAACTCAGTGTACATGTTCACGTGAGGAGTTGCAGAAGTTGGGTACGGTGGCGCCTATCTATCAGTATCTAGGAGTTGTAGTTGCTATTGGCGGGCTATCTGTTCATCAAAATGAAAAAAGATGGTTAAGACTTTTAAGAGGAGGTGCACAACAGCAGTACAACGGACTGCCTTTTTGACGTGGAAGAACTATCAACTGTACCAACCAAGTATGTAGCCGTAGTTGCAGCCATCTTCTGTCTTCTATAACTAAATAGGAGATCCTCACCACAGGATTTTTCTGGCTTCTCACGCTGCCACGTCACCATGGGCCCAACTACTATAATCACCATCAGGAAAATCTTCTAGCTCCCTCATGGTATGAAACCGTCTCTTTGAGCAGTTTCACGCGAAGACCACCAATATGAAAACATGTCTCTTTGCTTCTCATTAATTCCTCTGCTGCTCCACTTGACAGTAACGCTCCACTTCTCCATAAATAAATAAGGTCACCAAATCAATGTAAAAAACTCTCTCCATTATCCTCGTGGATCGAATCCACAAGGCCAGCAACAGCCAATTAACGAAAGAGTCTCTTCACAAAGAGTCGATCTTCATGTTGAGCCCGCCGCACAGGGACGTAAGTCACTGCTTGATCCTCATGCTGCTGCCTGACATTGCTCTCCACTCTGGCGCACAGGTATGGCACCGACGACCAAAATTATCTGCACTCGAGCTACCAAATTCTCACGCCTGATCGTCACCACCACCACCACCATGCAGGGACGTGAGCCCGCCGCTGCACAGAGATGTGCATGAGGCCGCTGTCCGAAGTTGATCTCCACTCTGTAGCGGCACGGACGACCAAAACCATCTCCAGTCGAGCCACCAAAATCCTCACGCTTGATCCCGTCAACAATTCCTTAAAGGTATGGCATGGTTATCTGCAATGTAACGAGTAATTTGATCAACATACTCCTGATTTTCAGGTAATTTTGCAGTGGACTTGGTTGGGCACCGGTTCCTCTGTGTGGGCATATTGGCTGGGTCGGGGTTGCCGCTGCGCTGGGCCCAGGCACGTACGGTGGCAGCAACAAGTGGAGACGATATGAGAAGCCAAAGCTAATGTATGTGCATTCTAAGGATACATCAAGAGATTAGGGGTTGGGGCTGCAGGGTCCTTCCACGAGAGTGACATGACATGGAAGGACAGAGAGTACGTGAGATGGAGTTGCTTCAGGTACAATCTCGCTGTGGGCACAACAACAATTCATGTCTATTTCATGGTCCCAGTAAACTTTGGATGTACATGTGTTCTTTGTCACATGAGAAACCAATATCAGGTGTGAGGGAGTTTCGTTTTTATGATTCATCATTTCATACTAATAAAATTTTATCCAAATTGTTGCAAAGTTCCCGCAGCAACTGCTGCGGGGTATTATCTAGTTTCTAAAAAGGGGCAGCCGAGCAGGGCCTTACGGTATATCGTTTGATCGAGGGATGAAACACGTACCTAGTATATTAATCGGAGCGATGTTCACAGAACAAGGAACATGTTATGTTCTGATAATGCAACCAATAGAAACTTGTTACAATGTGACTGACCCGTTGGTTCTAGCGTCCACACGACAGTTACACAAACAGCGTATAGCATAGAATCGAATTGCATGGCGTGGACGAGGCAGGAAACTGAACTACTGTGAGCGTCTTAGACTCCTTATTACTTGGTTCTTCTCCTTCGCACCTTTGGTCCGTGTCGAGTTTCAACCTATATATTTGGGATTTTGGGACGATGTTTGTGTTTACATGAAGTTTACGAGGTAATGTACGACGGGTATAAAATTCCGAACGACCAGAGTTCCGCGTGTGGGGAGTGCAAAAGCAGTTGGCCCACGCCGAAGAACAGCCCAACAGATTGCTTCTCCGTCGCCCGGTCCTGCTGCTAGTCTGTTCGCTGCAGCAACGTGCAAGCGTGTGCGGTGCGGGCCTTGCGAGAGCTGCTTAGTGCTAGCCCAAAAGCCTTGTGGTCCTGCTAGTGCTAGCCCATCATGAGCCCAGCATACGAATACACGCACACACACACCGTATGGTCGATTTCCCTGCGTCATCACGTGCCCCCATCGCCCAACATTTCACGCAAATTTTTTAAATTATAAAAAAGGATAAACATCTAAATTTTTTTGAAACGTAATAGTGGATAAACATCTCAATAGCACGCGATGCCCTTGTGGTCTCAAGCAAACAGCCTCACACAGGTCCGGGGACCGTTGTACGTGATCTGCTGACCGCTGCCCAAGACCAAAGAGCATCGGAGCATGAGGCGAGGCGACGACAACATGCACGGCGGCCGCCGGCGCGCGCGTGAGGCCGTGTTTAGTTGGGAGGTCTAAAATCTGTACAGTAAAAGATTCTTCATTGTAGTATTTCGTTTATATTTGTGAATTTTTGTCTGACTAATTAGACTTAAAAGATTCGTTTCGCAAAATACAACTAAATTGTGTAATTAGTTTTTAATTTCATCTATATTTAGTACTCCATGCGTCGGCCGGCGGCTCCGCGTGAGTCCCAAGTTCCCAACTCCCAAAGCTCTTTTCCCTCGTACTCCACGCCCTATCGACGGAGTCGACGTCTCGCCCTCTCAACGTCCATACAACCAGCGTGAACGAATAAATAAATACAAATATATATATCGTTCCTTTCTGAAATAAATTCAAGAAGATACAAGTCTCTAAAATATATTAAGACATAAATTTAAATACACAAATTCTACACTGTAATAATCTGACGAATTGGAGCTACTCTTAGTGTGCATGTGTTTAACAAGTCACGTGGATACTCCATCCGTTACAAATTGTAAATTGTCCGAGCTTTTCTAAATACATTATTTTTATTATTTATATTTAAAAAATCAGAATGGCTTATAATTTTGAATAAAGGAAGTAATTTTTTAAACGAACAATTAAACTGCTGTGGCGCATATTTACCATCTCAATATAATCTTGTGATGCAATTCCGTCTTGCTTTTTTTTTAAGGGAATTTTGTCCTATACTCTTGAAACAATCTACACATTTTGGCCGATTAATGTTCATAGGCAGAAAAGTGAGAATCCGTTGGAACCGTTCCTGGCAGAAACATTTCACCTGAGTGTCGTTTGGCTTGTATTATCTGGATTCACGTGAGAATCGGAACCGTTTCAAGCATCTAAACACACTCTAAATCCAAGGCTTTTGAAATGCTGAATATGAATCCGCGTTACAAACAATGGGACGAAAAGGGACCTGTTTCGCCTTGTTTCAGCTTGTTCTCTCTCACAGAACACTATTAAATCAGCCGAAACCAGCCAGCTTTTCCACCGGCGAACCAGCATGTTCCTCCAAAGTGTAAACAGCTGAAAAATTCCCCGTCCACGACAACGCCTACGGTCTATACCTATACCTACCGGCCTACCAACTCTTCAGGAATCAGGATCAGCTGAGGCCTTGTTTAGATCAAGGCTAAAGTTGAAATTTTTTCACTTTCTCTCTATCACATCGAATCTTTAGACGCATGTATAGAGCACTAAATGTAGGTAAAAAAATAATTAATTGTACCGTTTAGTTATAAATCACGAGACGAATCTTTTGAGTCTAGTTAGTCTATAATTGAACACTAATTATCAAATACAAACGAAAATGCTACAATTAGAAAAATTCTAACTTTTCATCAACTAAACAAGGCCTGAGTCAATCCCGCAGTATTTGCAGAAACCCACTCTGATCACACGCTCATATCCAAACGACGCCTCGGCAGTCGTCTCTTGTCTTCCCATCATTGCGCGTCCCACTCCCACCTCCCCTGCCCCACGATTTCCGCTCCCCTCCCCTCCCCTCCCGTCTTCCGAACATTTCCCCGCGCCTCCCCGTCGCCGACGGCCATGGCCCACCTCCAGCTCACGGCGCTCGCCGGCGGCGCCGACGACGAGATGGAGGAGGTTGCGCTGCTGGGCTCCTACGACGAGGAGGCCGGGGTGCGCCCGGAGGGGGAGGACCAGGCGGAGGCCGGCATGCGGCGGGTGCAGGTGCGCGTCACCGGCATGACGTGCTCCGCGTGCACGGGCGCCGTCGAGGCCGCGCTCTCCGCCCGCCGCGGCGTGCGCCGCGCCGCCGTGTCGCTGCTCCAGAACCGCGCCCACGTCGTCTTCGACCCCGCGCTCGCCAAGGTCCGTCGGCTGGCCCCGTGATCCCTCCCCTCCCCTCCTTCCTCCGTCCACCCCGCGCGCCCTCTCGATGGATTCCTTTTTTTTTCCCCTAGCGCTGTGCGCTACAAATTCTGTGGAGTTCTGGCGCTTGTGTTGCGTTGCGCTGGGGAATTGGGGAGCTTGGGGCGGGAAATTGAGCTGCGGCCTGTGGGTTAGGGTGGTTAGGATAGGAGATGTACATGTCTGCTTAGCTCCTCTTCATTTAGAGGAGCTTCAGAAGTACTTAACTGGGTAACCGTTTGAATTTCTTCTCTCTTTTCTTCTGGTTGAAGCTGGTGGTTTGAATTCATTGGACCTGCAGATAGGTGTCGATTTTTATTAGTTGGTGTTGTTGGAGAAATGTTTCGTGTGTTTGGAAGCTTTATCGGTGGGATCGATGACCATGCAGATCACAGTCGCTCTTAACAGGAATGCTGACAGATTTTTGAAATTTCGATTAACAATTCCCTAGGAGAGTATAGCGTGATTGACTAATATTACAACAGGCAGCAGACAATCTCCAGCTAAAATAGATGTTTGTCATTTTAAATAACACTACTATTCAGCACGATGCCAGTCTGCAACCATTTACTAGCAACTAACTTCCTTTTACTTTAAGTCTCTGCGATGGCCCCAGCAGGAAGTTTTCTATTCAAGATTTATTGGGTCCTTTTTTTAATGTTTAAAGCTTGTTGTATGCAGGATGATGACATTGTCGAAGCAATAGAAGATGCTGGGTTCGAAGCGGAAATTCTTCCTGACTCCACCGTTTCTCAGCCAAAATCGCACAAGACTTTGTCAGGTCAATTTAGGATAGGGGGAATGACTTGCGCTGCATGTGTGAACTCGGTTGAGGGGATCTTAAAAAAATTGCCAGGCATAAAAAGGGCAGTTGTTGCATTAGCGACCTCATTGGGTGAAGTTGAATATGATCCTTCTGCCATTAGCAAAGATGAAATTGTTCAGGCCATTGAGGATGCTGGTTTTGATGCTGCGCTGTTGCAAAGTAGCGAGCAAGACAAAGTCTTATTAAGTGTCACGGGGTTGCATTTTGCGGGAGATGTAGATGTATTGCATGATATCCTGAAAAAAATGGAAGGGTTGCGACAGTTTGGTGTAAATTTTGCAAACTCAGAAGTTGACATTGTATTTGACCCTGAAGTAGTTGGATTGAGACAGATTGTAGATACCATCGAGATGGAAAGCAACAATAGACTGAAAGCTCATGTACAGAATCCATATATACGAGCTGCTTCAAATGATGCACAGGAGGCCTCTAAGACGCTTCATCTTCTTCGCTTTAGTTTATTCCTAAGTGTAAGTTTAGTTTCCCCTGCTATCCTAAAGATTTAACTATGTGTCTTTGATGATATGTTTATTTTGAATTTTCGATGCTATATATACTGTTTGACAGTGTGTGTTACTTGCGTACTGACTCTCCACTTGTTTCCTTGCACCAGATTCCTGTATTTTTCATCCGCATGGTATGCCCTCGCATACCTCTGATTAGTTCATTCCTAGTCATGCACTTTGGGCCATTTCGTATAGGAGATCTGTTGAAGTGGATTCTGGTGACCATGGTACAGTTTGTTGTTGGCAAACGATTCTATGTTGCAGCTTATAGGGCCCTAAGACATGGCTCTACAAATATGGATGTCTTAGTTGTTATTGGCACTACTGCTTCATATGTCTACTCTGTTTGTGCACTTCTTTATGGGGCATTCACTGGATTTCATCCTCCAATATATTTTGAGACGAGCGCAATGATAATTACATTTGTGCTATTTGGGAAGTATCTTGAGGTGCTTGCAAAAGGAAAGACATCAGATGCTATCAAGAAGCTTGTAGAGCTTGCTCCTGCTACAGCTCTTCTACTTCTGAAGGACAAAGGTATCTGATCTGTACTGTGCAACCACTTGCAGTAATAACGATTAGCAGTTCTAGAAAGCTTATAGAAGTAGTCTTCATATGGTAAACCTTAATCTTCTTATTGGTGGTGCATTCCATCTTAATTGGTTGCTTAGAGTAGCCTTCTGCACATAGTCTTTAGGGCATTTTCTCCTTCTTTTTTCTGTTAGTAGTACACATAAACTCAGAATATTTTCCTCAAATACAGAGGGAAAATATTCAGGAGAGAAGGAGATTGACGCGTCGTTAGTACAACCTGGTGATGCCTTAAAAGTCCTTCCTGGTTCAAAGGTTCCTGCAGATGGTATTGTCATTTGGGGTACAAGTCATGTCAATGAGAGTATGGTAACCGGTGAATCTGTACCAATCTCTAAGGAAGTATCCAGTCTAGTAATTGGAGGCACAATGAACTTGCATGGTATTCTTCATATACAAGCGACTAAAGTAGGATCTGGGACAGTTTTGAGCCAGATAATTTCTCTTGTTGAAACTGCCCAGATGTCTAAGGCCCCTATTCAGAAGTTTGCTGATTATGTAAGTACACTTATCAATTCCTTAGCTTATAAAAATAGTCTCTTAACTCCATATTGTAATCTTAAATCTGCAAAGCATTGTTTTGGGCAACTTAAATCTGCTATGTTGCTATTATTGGTTAAACATTGACTCTGCCTTTTCTATTTAAAGTGTCTTGTAGAGAAAATTAAATCATTTATGGCAAATTTTACATTTGTTTGATGGTTACCTGGCATGACCCGGTTGATTTTTTTCATCTTCTAAATTCTTATAGAGCACCTTTCTTACATTCATATTTTTTTTGTTAAAAAATCTTGGATATACCAGAGCACACATGACATAAATCCTTGATATGCAGTGGCCTTTTGCTCTATTATGAATACCTATAATTGCATGCCCCTTTTGTGCTGACATTACCTCATTTCAGGTAGCTAGCATTTTCGTTCCTATTGTCATCACCCTGTCCTTCTTGACATTTCTTGCATGGTAAGTTTCAACATCTCTGGGGTCAGTACTGTGGGTATAAGTTTATTTTTTAAGTTTCTGACTCGTGCATTATTGACTTTCTAGGTTTCTATGTGGATGGTTGGGAGCATATCCAAACTCATGGTCTGCTGAAAGTAGCAATTGCTTTGTTTTCTCCCTCATGTTCTCCATATCTGTTGTGGTGATTGCTTGTCCATGTGCTCTTGGTCTGGCAACACCAACTGCTGTTATGGTAGCAACTGGAGTTGGGGCTAGTCACGGAGTACTTGTAAAGGGCGGAGATGCCCTGGAGAGAGCTCAGAATGTGAAATATGTTATTTTTGACAAGACCGGAACACTAACCCAAGGAAAGGCTACTGTAACAACAGCAAAGATTTTTTCAGGAATGGATCTGGGGGACTTTCTCACATTGGTAGCATCTGCAGAGGTGAGGTGAACAAAAAGGAAAAAAAACTGTACTCTTGTATTACTTTCCTATGATGCTTCCAGCAAAGTGCCAAGCTGTAACTGCTAAACTTATTTTGGTTTTTGTAATTTAGGCAAGCAGTGAGCATCCACTTGCAAAAGCTATCTTGGATTATGCATTTCATTTCCATTTCTTCGGTAAACTTCCCTCAGCAAAAGACAACATTAATAGAAGAAAAGAAGAGATACTTTCTCAGTGGCTTCTGGAAGTCGCGGACTTTTCTGCCTTGCCTGGCAAAGGGATTCAATGTTGGATCAATGGGAAGAAAATTTTGGTGAGTTGGAGAATACAGCTTTGCTTTTACTTTGCCCCTTCAAATAATTAGAGGATGGACTTAATTTACAGCGAGTAAATATGACATGTTGATGTTTAAATACTTATGCAGGTAGGGAATCGTGCATTGATAACTGAAAATGGGGTAAACATTCCTGAAGAAGCTGAATGTTTCTTGGTAGACATGGAGCTGAATGCAAAAACTGGTATTCTCGTAGCATACGATGGTGACTTCATTGGCTTGATTGGGATAACCGATCCTTTGAAAAGGGAGGCTGCTGTGGTTATACAAGGTCTAAAAAAGATGGGTGTTCATCCAGTTATGGTCACTGGGGACAACTGGAGGACTGCACGAGCAGTTGCAAAGGAGGTCAGTTTTAGTTGCCAACAGTAGTTTAAGCAACTTACACCAGAACATTTATTAACGTGCTGGTATGAAATGTGAAATCCTGAAATTATGGGTTTCTGCAGGTTGGCATTGACGACGTGAGAGCTGAGGTTATGCCAGCCGGAAAAACTGATGTAATTCGCTCTCTGCAAAAGGATGGCAGTGTTGTCGCAATGGTCGGAGATGGCATCAATGACTCGCCTGCCCTGGCTGCCGCTGATGTCGGTATGGCCATCGGTGCAGGCACCGACATTGCTATTGAGGCGGCTGACTATGTGCTCGTCCGGAACAACCTGGAGGATGTCATCACAGCTATTGACCTCTCAAGGAAGACATTCAGCCGGATCCGGTGGAACTACTTCTTTGCCATGGCGTACAACGTGATCGCCATCCCCGTGGCTGCTGGCGCGCTGTTTCCCTTCACTGGGCTCCAGATGCCGCCTTGGCTGGCTGGCGCGTGCATGGCATTCTCGTCCGTCAGCGTGGTGTGTTCGTCGCTGCTGCTGAGGAGGTATAGGAAACCGAGGCTCACCACCGTGCTTCAGATAACAGTGGAATAGTTTTTTTTTTTGGCATTTTGTTGTATCACTTCATCGTAGAGAAATAGAAATTGTCCCCGACAACGTGAATGTTGGTGTGGTGCAGTTTTGAGGGTCAAACACTTGTACATATCTAACAGTTTCCAATTGCAACCGAGTTATACATGTTAACTGCAGGAGGATTTCAGGTGCTTAAGGGCCATTTTAGTGTATGTTTGGTTAGGCTTTGAGCCGTGAAAAAAAAAAGTTGGTGTGAGCTGTTCTATGAGCTATGTGCCGTGAAAAAACAGTAAAGCTGTTTGGTTGGAAAGTATAAAACATATTTCTCTATTTTCCTTAAAACGGTTGTGAACAGCTTTTTATTTTCACCTCTTTCGAAAAGCAGAAATGCATAACCCAAAAGCCAAAAATAGAGTTCAAGGTGCTTTCAAAATTATACTACATGGAAGCATAGTCTTCTTTTGCCTACGAGCGTCGGCTATCCTTCCTCTTCTAGCCCAGGTCAGATGGCTCGACCTCTTCTCGTGCACCCTGTAGTTGGAGGAACTTTCAGCAACGTATCGCATGCATGGGGTCCTTCCTTCTGCGTGTCTCGAAGGATCGGACAGGGAGGTTGAACTTATTAGCCTGATTTATCAGCTATGGTATAATGTTTTTCTCTCACAACAAATCAGCGAACAATACTTTTCAGTCTGACTTTTCAGCGAAGCGAACGTGCCGACACAGACTCGTCGCCATCGTCCTCGTCGCCAAGGACTGGCAGAGGCGGTAGAGGGCATGGCGCCATACCTTGTCGGAGCAGGAGAAGACGAGGTGTTCTGTTGCTCTTTGCTTAGCCTCTCTATGCAAGGGGGCGGAAGGGCGAAGGCCTCCGGCGAGGGGGCGGAGGAGCTGGCGCATGAGGGTGTGGAGGGGCTCCGACGAGGGGGCGAGGGGTTGTGTGAGGGGATGCAGGGGCTTCGGCCTTCGGCGAGGACGGAGGGGCCTATGAGGAGAGCAAGAGGGAAGGTACTTGCGCCGCTGCCGTCATCCCTGTCTTTTTCACGAGCACGGATGAAGCTTTACGCGCGAGAAAGAAAGGGTAAGGAGAAGCGGCCGATTCAGGTGAATACAGAGGGGTAGGCCCTGGTATTGTGGGCAGGGTCGAGCAGGCGAACCTGTGTGATACCTCGTTTCCACTTTCCAAATACCAACGACTTCATAACTGGACCACGATACAAACCCAAATACGCAATGTAATGCCTTGTGCTTCAATTATAACTCTGTAGATACGACATGACAGTTCCTAGCAACAATCAACAAAATTTTTTGGTAGATTTGCAGGAACACTTCCATGTTAGATAAGTAACAATTATAAATACAAACATGCGATGGTAGATGCATGATTTGATCTCTTTAATAAAAAAACAAAGATTACAGTACATAAGGAAGTAAGAAATTAATAAAGAAATCTAGTAATACCTCAAGGGTAAATTTACTGGTGGACATCCTTCAATGTTACTCCCTCCATCCCAAATTATAAGACGTTTGACTTTTTTATCCCAAGTTTGACCATTCATCTTATTCAAAAAATTTGTGCAAACATAGTCAAATTTAAGTCATTCTTGAGGAACTTTTATTAATATACCAAGCCACGATAAAAGAATTGATATTTTACACAAATTTTTGAATAAGACGAGTGGTCAAACTTGGTGTCAAAAAAGTCAAACGTCTTATAATTTGGGATGGAGGGAGTAGTATTTATTGATGAATACTACTTGATATTGTCTTTACTAAAAGGCATTCTTCAATTATGACAAAGGCTCCTAAGTCCTAACCTATTATAAGATAAACCCTTAATAGCTATCTAAAAATTCATAATTTTTGCACATGAAACCGGATGAAGACAAACTTTTTATCAAAATGGTAGAGATCAATAAAGTGACCATTATGCTCTTGACTATATCAATTGGAATGTTTTGTGAATTTTCTAGTTTGTCTAGATATTCTTCCATCTTACTGGAGTTAAAATACATTTTCTGGAAGCTTCCAGATTATTTTTATGAGATCTGAATATTTTATTTGGGTTTCTTGTATCCCAACCATCATATAGATTTTTTCTCGATTTTTAAGCTTAGAGATATTTTTCGTGGTTTAAAACCTTATTGGCCTTTTTTATTTTTAATTAAAAAGATGAAACGCCCCTTAAAAATATTTGTTCTAGAAAGAGCAGAGAAAATAATTTAAACAGTCTTGATAGTTGAGGGAAACCATTTGCCCAGTTTTGAAATTCAATCAAATCAATGAAAAATTGTAACCTTAGCTTATGGGTGGAAACTAGCTTTTTTTCCTTTCCGAGTTACAAAAAGAACTCAAAGCCCGGCCCATAATAGTTAGGCCTTTGCAGCTCTTCATGGATCATTGGCACATCATCCAGTATTATGCACTACGTGTAGTACATTCCTAGTTTGCAGTCCATCTCCTCCTAATTTCGTCTTCCCTGCTGGAGCTGTCAAATTGAACTTGTTGGATTGCTTCTCAAAGGTTTACATACTCATGATCTCATCGTTCATGTTAATGGAGGATGCTAGATGGATGTCTAATCCATTTGTTGTCTTTTAAGGCCTTGTTAATTTCGATTTTCTTCCTTTGACTTGTTGTATAGTGATGGTGCAATGCCACTTGCTGTTTTTCCATTGAGCCAACTCGGCGGCCAGAAGGAAGTTTTGCCAATTGCTGATTTTGACCAGTGTTGAAGCATCGAAAATATCATAGGGAATGTCCAATTTATTCTAGCTTTTTTGCTTCCAACGCAGCCAAAGCATCTTTAATCTCAATGCTTGCCGCAGCAACTCCTCTGGCAATGGTGCCACCGCTCCTCGCCCGGTGTTCAGCGTGTTAACGAAAGGGAAAGGTAACGAATTGCTTTCCTTTCTTTGAGGGATTGTAGGGTGAGTTTTCTCGACTGTGGAACAAAATTAGAGAAAGGGGATTGGAAAGAGGATCTATTGGAGCTATGTTTTTCCTATTCAATCCATTTTTTTGCGACAATATAAGGGAAAGGGGATCTCTTTTCTTAATCTGGTGGAGTTGCTCTATTAAGGGCAGTCCCAACTATGAAACTATGAGATAGTTTTCATATTTATCAATTAATATAGACACTATACAGAGTAACCATACTCCCAATGGATAGTTTCCACGAATAAAAATTTTCATCCAATCATCTATCACAACTCTTCATATCTTAGTTTTCGTGTAGACATGATTTCTTACATTAGGCATGTCTTAATGTGAGTTTCACCAAGGTTTTATACGTATTTAATAGGTTGTCACATAAACAATTTTTTATGACACGACAACGTTTCGAAGAAAAGAGTTAAAATTCTCTTTGCTTGGTTTCTAATTCTAGATGAGTCATGAATTTTAATGTCTATGAAATAGAGTAAAGAATAAAACTATATATATTGGAAGTCATTGATTAATTTGCATTTTATTGCATTCTTTATTCTTGAAACTCCCCATTGGACTGCACCCTTCATCTGCCAGCCACCTCAAACCTACCCCTACGGATTAAACAAGCATGCAGGAGATGCATTATCCAGAAATTAAGGTGTGGGCAACTGGGTCATTCTGATTGGATAATTGGCACTGTACATGTGCTCAAAATTGGTCCGATCCGCAACACGTACTTGTTATCCAACGATTCAGTTTACATCAAGATCCGTGTAAGTTAAAATTTGCACGTCAAGAAAGTGGCCAGCATCTATGGACATTTAGTATGTCAAACACGGAAAGCATAGCATCTTCAGATATGGCAAATAAGTGAAGTTGCAACACATAATTTGTAAGATTGATTTTTTTGGGCAGATTGATATTTTGGGGTACAACCGTACAACACCGCGACACAAAGTTGAAGATGTCGATCAGCCGAGAGCTTTAGAACTCAGGATTATTCATAAATCTGTTTTTAAAACAGACAACTGTGTATCTATCTCATGTGATCAATAAGACCGTCTGTTCACTTCAATGGCTGCTCATGCAACAAGCACGCAGGCCAAAGTGCAACCACTGAGCATTTGCACTCACAAAACAGTCAAACAGGCAGATCAAACTCAAGCATTTTATCAGCAAACAGATCGATTTACATATATATATTAGCACAGTTTTATTTCACTTTCATAGGAATAAAGATGGGCCTTGTTTAGAAGCCCGATTCGGGGCATCCCGAATTCACTATGTTGCACTGTGCAGCACTGTAGCAATTTTGTTTTTATTTGGTAATAATTGTCCAAACATTGATTAATTAGGCTCAAAATGTTCATCTCGCAAAGTACAATAAAACTGTATATCTACATTTAATACTCCATGTATGTGCCGGCATTTCGTTGTGATGGAGAATTTTTTTGCATAGTAGAATTTATGGGTGAATTTGATATCTAAACAAGACCACGATTATAAAGCAAGCTAGTAACTTCCGCCACATCTCTAAACCACAGATAAGAGACAAGCGATACTGAACACGCTTCTACCAGCGACGATACAGACTAGCTAGACACTGAAACGAACTAATCTCCTGGGATTAAACCATGACGCCAAGGACTCGATCTTACTCCACGACCATTATTACCTGCTGTCATTGCAGCTTCAACATAAGATAGCTAATAGGCAGCCCCCAGTTTGGTGGCCATCGATCATGGAACCGGAAGGATGCAGACTAAAGGCCGGTTTAGATACAATTTTTTTTTTTTGTAAAATGGCACTGTAGCGCTTTTCGTTGTTATTTGACAAATATTGTCTAATCATGGTTTAATTAGGCTTAAAAGATTCGTCTTGTCTATTTCGTCTAAACTGTGTAATTAGTTTTATTTTTTATCTATATTTAATGCTTTATATATGTGTCAAAGATTCGATGTGACGAAAAATCTAAAAAATTTTGCAAAATTTTCTGGAAACTAAACAGAACCTAAGGGACAACCGCCGCCGCCACCGCGGCAGCGGGGTACATGGGCACGTACTTGCCGTCGGCGTCGGTGGACAGGGACCTGTCCCAAAGCCGGCCTTCATTAGATGGCCAAAAAGTGCCAAAAATTTTTATATAGTAACTGTCACATCGAATCTTTGGACGTATGCATGAAGTATTAAATATAGGTAAAAAAATAACTAATTACATAGTTTATCTGTAAATGTCAAGACAAAATTTTTAAGCCTAGTTAATCCTTAGCTAGACAAATTTTACCAAATAACAATAAAAAATACTACAGAAATTTTTTCTCAAAAATTTTCACAACCAAACGGGGCCTCAGGATCTGCACCGGCACGACGTTGCGAAACCTGGGATCGGAGGTATACCTGATCCGCACCTCGCGTGGGATCTCCCTCGGGTGCTCCATGCTGAGGACGACGTGGACAGGGGACAGGTCAGGCGCCTCGTAACAGGCGGGGTCGACCTCGAGCAGATGCCCGAAGCCGCCGCAGTTGCTCCGGATGTCCTCCTCGTTCCGCTGCTCCTTGGGGTAGCGGAGCAGCGCGTCGGCAGTTGCACCATGACGCCTCGCCTGAACAGATTAGTGTAAATCTATATTTTAATTAGTGTAAATCTATATTTATGAATCTTGTTTTAATTAATGTATCTCAACCTTCGTCTAGATTTTTTTTCTCGATTTTTACTCAGAGATATTTTTCTTTGTTTAAAAACCTTATTGGCATTTTTTTAATTTCTAATTGAAAAGATGAACAACGCTTAAAAATTGTTTCTAGAAAGAGCAGAGAGATAATTTAAACAGTCCTGATGGTTGAGGGAGACCATTTGCCCAGTTTTGAAATTCAATCTCTATTTCTATCTACAACTAAAAATCACATAGCGATATCGTCTATCCGGCTACCTTCGCTTCACCCTGACGTAGGACTCCCCCGGCGGCATGGAAGGAAGGGGAAAGGAAACAATAATCACTAGCCTGACCACACGGACGGAAGGGGAAAGGAAACAATAATCACTCGCTCATGCATGCATGGAAGGAAACAGTAATCATGTCGGTGATAACCTGCCTGACACGCTCGTGATGTTGCCATTGTAGATCTAAAATTTACTTTGAAAAAGATCATGTAGCCAAAGAACGTGTAGCATTTTCCTACTATTATGAACAAAAACCTTGTTAGCGGCTCCCTTCTATTATACATGGATGGATTTATGGTAGTGTTAGAGTCCAATAAAATAATAGTGTCAAAACATGGACTATTAATAGGTAAAGGCTATAAGTGTGGAGTCTTATTCTGCTTTTCCTTAGCAAACTTTTATGATGGGTCAGTAGACCACATATGTGGCACGGTTAGTGAGTATTTAGTACTGTTGTTTATCTCAATCTCTACATCTACACCTAAAAAAATAACTAATGTCATCGTCGTATGCCTGATTAATGGCCTCGCTCCCCGCTCCCCTCTGCCCACGTCTACAGAGTCCGGCGTCGAGAATAGTCTCCTCCCCTCCGCGTCTGCAGAGTGCGGAGTCCGATATCGACTCCGTTTGCATCTACCTCCTCGAATCGGGAACGAAGTACGTCGTGCCTCGCTGGCCCTAGAGTGTGGCCTTCTCTTGCTACACGGTCTACAACTGGTCCCTGTTATGAACGATGTATAGAAATATAAAGTAAACGAAATCAATCATAACGGAGACACATGATTTACGTGGAAAACCCCTTCAATGCAAAGGGGAAAAATCACGGCCACCAACCGACAACAATCTCACTATCTCAAGAGTTTGGGTTACACACCTGCGGCGGCTTACAAGAGAATCAGGTCTCCACAAAACCCTAGCAAGGGCATATATACCGTACCGCAGGGGGCTCCGCCCCCTGCACCCCCCGTGTGTGCACTGGGGCACGCGCCTGATGGGCCGACTTCAGACTCCGGTACGCTTCGGCCCAAGCCTCCGCTTCGCTTCGTCAGAAGCCCGGCCTATAGTGAATTTGGACAACTCCAACAGTCCCGAGGCCTAAGCCCTGCGCATCTCCTACTCATGGCTGACCTTCTCCGCGGCGAGGAGGCTCTAGAGACGCTCGACCTCGGTGTGGAGACTGACTCCGTCCACTTGGACTCGGACTGTTGCACTACTGCGACCGCGATGGCATCCTCCGAGAGACCGAGACCAACACCCCGCCGAGCGGGGCCGCATCGTGTCGCGCGCCACCTCATGTGGGCGGAGGCGCTGGACCTGCTCCTTGGGGGACTGCGCGGCCGCGCGCCGCTGTGACCTCCGCCGTGTTGCCGCCATGTACGGCTTAGCGCAGTAGCACAACAGCGTGTACTAGACCAAGGGCGCCGGCGCCGCGCTGGCCGCTCTTGACCCTGCCGCCGGCGAGGGCCTAGCGCCGCAGCTCGCGGGCGCTGGCGCGCTCACGGCACCAAAGTTGCCCGTGTGGATGGACAGCGGCGGGCCAGCGGCCATGGGTAGGTCCCTGCGCCTAGCGAGGCTCATGTGGTGCCCCACGCATCAGCTCTGAACGGGGCCGCAAATATGGAAGATGCACCAGACTCAGCCGCAGGTGTACAAGGCTACCGATACGGTCTCGCTGGTGAGCTCGTTTATGGGGTCGCGGCTCGTTGGTGCAATGGTGTGCCCTGTTTATTTATCTTATAAGCTATATTTTTTTAGCCAACGAATAATGTTTTTTCTTTCACAGCAAATCAGCGAACATTACCTTCAGTCATGGCTTTTCAGCCAAACGAACAGGGAAACATCAACATACGCTAGCTGTGGCAGGACGCTCTTCAGTTCCCTGTGTTTGCCTCTACGTATACAAATGTTCATGATTCACTGATTCAGATTTTCACACTTCAGACTTGCGTTAAGCACTACAGATTGCAATTGAAAATGACTAAAAAGATGGAAGTGACACATATACTACAATTAAGCCCCATCAGCTCAAAGAAGAATTAAGCTCAGTTCAACATTTTTACATTTCAATTTTGTACGAATAGATCTCTTCCACCGACGTTGGTGAAAGACTCTGCAGAGTCCGTGTTGGACGCATCTGCCTCGTCGAAACGGAATAGAGTCCGCAAGACCGATTGAGCTTTCAGTCGCTTATTTTCAGTCAGCCAGCAGTGTTTTTCTCTCATAACAAACCAGCCAACAGTACTTTCAGCTGCTTATTTTCAGCCAAGCGAACAAGCTGATAGCAACAAAAGATAACAAACTTAACCACAAAAGATAAGTAGATAGTAACTAGATTGTCATTGTTGTAGCTAAAATTAAAATAGCACCGCTATTTCAATGCTATAGCTAAGCAATTTAACAGCGCTAAAGCGCAATATAGCGGTCAAAACTTTCTCCAAAAGCTAAAGTTGCGCTAACACTGCTATATATAGCCTGCAATATAAATCCATGCTGTGTAGATTTAAAATACTGATATCAATAACACATGGGCATAACCAATGCCAATTCATGCATGTTAGGAAGCAATGCTAGATAACGCAAGAGGGAAATAGATAGGCCCCATTCATAGCATTTTTTTCCATGCAACGTACGAGCATTTATCTAGGCCCAGTTTAGATGCACAAAATTTTGCAAATTTTTTCAAGATTTTCCGTCACATCGAATCTTTGACACATGTATGAAGCATTAAATATAGATAAAAAATAAAACTAATTACACAGTTTAGACGAAATTCACGAGATGAATCTTTTAAGCCTAATTAGTCATGATTAGACACTAATTGCTAAATAACAACGAAAAGTGCTACATGAGCATTTTGCAAAAAAAAATTGCATCTAAACGCAGCCCTAGTTCACCCTGGGCACGAAATACCGAAAACCGAATACCGAACCGAAAGTACCGAAACCGAAATTTTCGGTACCCTGTTCGGTTCCCAATTCCCAGGAACCGAATTTACCGAGGTATATTCGGTTCTTTACCGAATTTACCGAAATGTGTTGATTGTGAGTGTTGTTATGTTAATGATTGTACTATTGTAGACTATTATATTATGTAATTGTGGTACTTTACTCTTATAATCTTGTGGACTTTTATCTGTGTGTATTTGGCACTATAATTCTATATGGAATCATGAAAAATTATGTCAAAAATGGCTTTTCAAATTGCAATTATATGTCTCTGCGATCAGTTCGGTATTTTTCGGTAAATACCGGAACCGAACCGAATTTATCGAAACCGAATTTCCTCGGTACCGATTTTTCTGAGGAACCGATCAGTACCTGTTTTCGAGGAACCGAATTTACCGAGGAACCAAAGTACCGAACCGATCGGTTCGGTAATACCGAATGCCCAGGCCTAGCCCTAGTATCCTGTTAAATTTGGTTTGATGCCACGATTGTCCCGCATGAGTTTAATTCCTTATTTCACTATTGTCAAAGGTTCTAAGTGTCATAGTTGTGTGCAATCAAAGTAACCTCGAAAGCCTCACAAGGTAGCTGAGGACAGAAACTTGGAACCCCTAGAACTCATACATTTGGATTAGTGTGAGATGAATGGCGTGTTGACAAAAGGTGAAAAGAGATATTCCATAAATTTAATTGATGATCGACTAGATTTTACCTTGTTTACTTGCTGAAATACAAGAATGAGACACTATAGACAACTTTAAAACCTATAAAGCTGAAGTTAAAAATCAACTATTAGAGAGAAAGATCAAGTGTCTTAGAGAAAGACGATCAAGCGTCTTAGATTAGATCGTGGTTGGAGAGTATATTTCCCATAATGTTCGATGAATTCTACGAGGAACACAACATTATTCATAAGAGTTCCCAAGCCATGCCCAACATTGACATACCGTTGATATTCCCCTCTCACTGCCAGTTCGTGGCTCTGCCTATCAGTGATATATCGATGGGTCGTAGGCTCGTAGCTCAACTTGGGTGAATAGGATCCCCAATCATTGTTTGTATATCCTAGTCTCACGGACCTGGCAGTAAACCGGATCATCACTGCCGGCTCCAGTAAAACCCTATAATGATGGGCCAACAGGGATCGTGTTCTGTAGTAGTGAACTTATCACAAGCAGTTTTGGGTGAGAACCGGTAGTAAAATGTTGCTGCAAACTTTTTATTTTTATAGTAGTGCTATATATGCAGCCTCATCGCACTGTTAATCCGTGCATGGGTTTTCTTCGTGCTGCCTTATGTTTATGCTCAACTTTGCTTCGCCGGTAGAATTAAAATCAACAAATAACCTTATCATATACAGATTTGTTAAAGAACAACACAACCGATATTATTCACTCATATAATAAAGTAATAAAATCATTTAATATTAGTCATCATGACCTCAAGTTCTAGAGCTGGCAAAAACAAAAGCATTTTATCATTATTCATATCAACTCAAATTCTGGAGTTTGGCATGCACAAGAGAGTAGTTCCATCGCGCACAATTCGAGCACCCAACTCTCAGCTTCTAGCTCCTCATATATGGCCTCCAGCTACTAACTCCTGTGGGGCTTTACCACCACCACCTCGACACACTCCTTAGACTGACTGCTGCTGTACTGTAAATCATCCAGCAGGATGATATAGAGTACCGAATGTCTGCACCGCTGTCCGCTATGGCCGCGCTACCGTCCCGGACAAACCGCGCGTACGCCAAATATAGTGGTCAGCAGGGCATCCGCTA
This sequence comes from Saccharum spontaneum, assembly GCA_022457205.1. Taxonomy (NCBI): domain Eukaryota; kingdom Viridiplantae; phylum Streptophyta; class Magnoliopsida; order Poales; family Poaceae; genus Saccharum; species Saccharum spontaneum. The sequence goes on along the minus strand of CM039594.1, from coordinate 12,911,405 downwards.
TGCCTGTGGCCCCACCACGTGCGGGAGAGAGAGCATGCACGGGAGGCAGGAGCGGGAGAGAGAGCATGCGCGGCTCTGACATCCATGGTGTATGACATGTGGGACCCATTACATGAGGATGTGATATACTGAATAGATGAGTGCGTGAAAACTGGATATAGAGGAGAGAATCTTGATGAATAGGATAGAATATTCCTTTTAGAGGATGGATTTAGAGTATGAAGAGTGCGGATAGCCGGCTACCCGCACTCATGGACCTCTATATTCATCCTCTATACGTCCTAGTCAGCAAGATTCTCTCCTCTATACTCAATTCTCCTATACCCATCCATCCTCTATATCATCCTCTATCCACTGTAGGACCCATTTGTCACTTTATCTAAATATATCCATGTGTGATCTAGTTTTGAAGGATTTATTGAGACGAATTTAATGGTGCAATCGAAATTTAATTTGGATTTGGTTTGTGAGTTATAGCATTTTTTCTCTTTGTTTAGCTAGTGGGATCCGCCACTATAGAGTATAGAGTAAGCACTGTACTACTTTAAATATAGAGTGAGAGAAATGATAGAGTATCGTTTTAGAGTTCCCAATGCAGCAGTTTTTACTCTATATTCATACTCTAAAGCTTTAGAGTATCGTTTTAGAGTACCCACTGCAGGTAGTCTGAAAGAACTTTTAGGAGCGAGTCAAAAGAACTGCGTTGGCTCTACTTCAGGCAATTGTTGATGAATACAGGCTTGTTGGGATGCTGCTGGGTTCAGGCACCTTGGACGTTGTTTGCTCCGGTGGTCGCGAATACTTCTAGTTTATAGTAATCTTTTGTGTTTCTCTGTTCCGGTTTGGCGATGGTAATCCAAGGATTACCGCTCAGTTTGTACTACGAAAACATTCTATTTCTTTTTAATGAAATACATACCTCATGGTACAGTCAAGGAAAAATCATATGTTTATGCTCGACTTTGCTCCGTGGATAGAATTAAAAATCAACAAATAACCTTATCATACAGATTTGATAAGAACAACACAACTGATATTCACTCAACATATAATAAAGTAATAAAATCATTTAATATTAGTCTCATCATGACCTTTTCAAGAGCTGGCATAAAAAAAGCATTTTATCATTATTCATATCAACTCAAATTGTGGAGTTTAGCATGCGCAAGAGAGTAGTTCCATAGCACACAATCCAAGGACCCAACTCTCAGCTACTAGCTCCTCATATATGGCCTCCAGCTACTAACACCTGTGGGGCTCTTTACCACCACCACCTCTGACACACTCCCTAGTGCACATGCAAATCCCGAGCTTGCAGAATCCGCCGGTATTGCCCTCGCGTTTGCATACTCTGACGCAATCCGGGCTGAACTCGCACCACCCTTTAAAGGTCTTGCTAGGCGTGAAGCAGTGGTCGGCCTCAGCACCTGGATGTATGCACAATCAAATTCGATTATCTATACAACCAATCAAACACAATATTAATATGTACAGTAGTTAGTAAATATTATGTTTGCAAGTGCATCTAACTCATGAATGATCTACATGTAGTAGATGCCTATCGTCGCTTGCATGCCATGGAGTTTGGATGAAGTCACTCACCCAAGGTCAGGAGGACCAAGACCATGGCTGCTGCTGCGATCTCGCCCCTCATGGCTGAGTTGAATTGAAGAGCTGCTTGCGATCTCGCCCCTCATGGCTGAGTTGAATTGAAGAGCTGCTTTGTTGAATTGTTGGGTGAGGAGAAGCAAAGAGCACTTGGTGCCTATTTATAGAGTCTAGAGTGCATCCAGCAGCGCCATGCATCTGAAAATGCATGGATATCCGTATCCTTTTGGATACTCACTGAGTTATATCGTCAAACATATGAGCAGTTTTGTAGTTATATCTAATAAATTTATGTTATGTACTCTATCTCAATTTCTATCCCTTCTCCGCTTCTTTATCTTTATCTTTATGTATCTCTATCTCTATCCTTTTACTGATTCTTTATCTCTATGTATCTCTATCTCTTCTATGTGTACTCTCTTTTGGTGAAGTAGAGCCATAGAGGCTGGAACCTTTTTCCATTACCTAAAAAAACTCTTCTCTGTTTCTCTATCTCTATCTCTATATATATCTCAATCTCTATGGGGGTGTTTGGGACTGCTCCGCTCCACGTTTTTTAGCCAAACAATTTCAGCTCCACACACTCTATTCAAGAAAAAAAAAGGGTGGAGTTGTGAAAGCATCTAAAGAGTGCTCCATAAACTCCAGTTTTTTGTGGAGCTGCTTCACGGGTGAAGTTTTGAGGAGCAGAGTTTACGGAGCAGTCCCAAACACCCCCTATATCTCTTTATACAATATATATTACTTTATACTATGCATATGTGGAATGTACATGTCTATTAAAATATTAATTTGGATGGAGGAATAACAATATTTTTTTAAAAAAATGTCAATATGGATAAGTAGATACTCTCGTGGATGAAGTAGATGTTGATCTTGATACGTGCAAGTCTAGCCATGCATTGGGTTGGGTTTACTCACGCGCAACCCACACTGTTCAGCACTACTTGTTGGCACCAAATTCTTATGAGCCGACCCAATGGATACCTACACCATTTTTGGGGTTTTGGTATTGGGCCAATAGGGCCTAACTACAAAGTACTGGGGCAATGTGTTTCTAACCTCGCCACTCTCTGAAATTCAGCGCATGTGAACATGGCAGGTAATCTCTACATCTAAAAAATATCGGCGTTGCTAGCGCCCGGACGCCCGCCTTGAGGGCCGCGTCCGGACGCTGCAAAAACCACGCGAGCGCCCCCGCCCGTCCCGCCCCGTACGCCCCCGCGCCACGAAAAAAAGGAAAAGGCAAACCCCGTCCCACTCCCGCACCGGCGAATCCCCTCGGCCCGCCCCCCGCGCGGAGCCCCACCGCCAGCTTACCACCAAGCCCCCCCCCCTCTCCCTCGCGTGCACGGATCTAGCTCGCCTCCAACCTCGCCGACCCTAGCACCTCCGCCCCCCACCAGCTCACCGCCATAAATCCCCCCAACCCCCCACAACTGCAAACAAGGGGGGAAAGCTATTGCAACAACGAAGGGACCTTAATGAAACAAACGAAAAAAGCTGTTGAAAACATACGCAAAAAGCTATTGAAACATCAGAAAAACAACTAATGAAACACAAACAAAAACTGGTGAAACGAACAAAAAAAAGAAGTTGTTGCAACAAAGAGAAGCTGCTGCTGCACCAAAGGATAAGAAGCCGCTGCAACAAAAGAGAAGAAGCTACTGAAACAAAAGGAGAAGAAGCTACTGCAACAAGGAGAAAGAAGCTGCTGCAACAACAAGAAGAAAGCTAATGCAACAAAAGAGAAGAAGCTACTGTAACAAGGAGAAAGAAGTTGCTGCAACAAGAAGAAAAAGCTAATGCAACAAAGGAGATGAAGCTACTGCAACATCAGAGAAATATGCTTCACATCATCTGTTGCCATGTAGTTTAGATCTGACTCGCCAAAAGGAGAAGAAGTTACTGCAACAAGGGGAAAAAGTTACTGCAACAACGAGAGAGAAGCTGCTGCAACAAAGGAGAAGAAGCTACTGCAACATCAGAGAAATGGTTGCTTCACATCATCTATTGAATATAGCTTGCATCTGCATACCACAAAACCGAGAAGAAGCTACTGCAACATTACAGAATCGTGTTTTCACATCATCTGTTGCATGTAGCTTAGATCTGCTTCGCCACAAAAACCGTAGCCACCATCAAAACCATAGATCCAGAGGGGGGCGAGGAGGAGGAGGAGGGGAGGGAGGAAGAGGAGGGGCGCCTCAGATCTAGAAGAAGGAGCGCGTGGGGATCCTTCCCCACCTACCTCGTCGGAGCACATGGATCCACCACGGGGAGCCCTGATGCTCCATGGATCCGCCACGGTGGAAGGCCCCCGTGCTGCCATCAAGGTGGAGGAGGACGCTCCAGGGTGGAGGAGACTACCACGCCGCTAGATTTGCGCCTCCTCCCATGGATCCACCACGGGGAGGGCGGAGCTCCCATGGATCCACCACGCGCCGCCCTCTCTCGGTCATATGGAGGACGCGGAAGCAAAGGAGGAACGAAAAGGAGAGGGAGTGGAGGGAGGAGGGAGAGGGAGCAGGCGTGGCTTGCTGGCGAGTGCTCCTCCCCGCCAGCGTCGCGGCCGACTCTGGTGCCATGGAGCCGAGCAGAAGAGCGGGCGCGCGACTGTGAGGGGGGCGGAGTGAACGAGGAGATGGATAGTGAGGCCGGGCGAGCGGATAAGGATGGAGAGGGAGTGGGCTTGGTTGGATGAAGTCGGTCGCGCGCGTCGAGTCCGTCCGTCCCGTCCGGACATACGCACTGTATCATTACCGAAAAAATATCCGAGGTCATCCTCGTATCGCTCCGCTCGCGGCCCTCCGTCAAACTACATGTGGTATGTGAGACTCCCTGGTCCTGTACTCCTATGCGTGCATGGATTTGTTACGTAATCGACCAGGTCAAGTCTGAAACCATGCGAACGCGGGACTTGTCCTGGCGCTGCCCATCGTCTTCTCGCAACGGCTTCCGCGTCAGCCATTAGCGTCTCGTCGACTAGCTAGGACGTGTGCGCCCAATATAGGAACACATTGACAACAACAGCGCTGGCGGGGGCCGCGAGGCGGCGTGCACATCCTCGATCCGCGGCCGCAGCAGCGAGACGGACTTGACGAAGGCCGGGAAGGATGACAGCGATGGCGAAGGCCACAAGGTGGCGAGCGCCTCCTCGAACTGCGGCAGCAGCAGAAGACGGACTCGACGGAGGCTGGGAAGGTGGACAGTGAGTCGAGGGCCTCGACACACTCCGCTTGAGGAGAGCGCTAGCTCCACGATGGCCACACTGTCAGCGCCGGCCAGCACGGTGCGGACGAATGCCACGTTGCGCGGGGTGGTGCGGAAGGTGACGGGGTGGTGGTCAGCTGCCGGTGTGGTGGTGTCGGAGCAAGTCAATGAGGTCAGTTAGCGGGATGGTGTGGCTCTTGGCCAGAAGATGACAACGTTATGAAGTACCTTTTGTCTTTTTCTAGTGCGGAGCTGCGAGTAATTAATGGTGAAGCAAATTCTACAAGGATCCTGCGCCTGCAAGGCTTCAGGTTCTTGCTTCATCTTTATTCTGTTTATAAACGCAGTTCAGCGTCGAATTCTCCTTTCAATCAAAAGTGCGGGCTTTTCGTTCTTCTAAGGCACCCTTTGGGACGTACTCTATGAAACTTTTCTAGTGATTCCCTTCAAAATGAACTAAGTCCTGTACAAGTCGTACAAAATTCCAGTGTCCCAAACGGGTCCTAAATCTTCATGCGACGAGGAAGAGGAGGGAGAAACGCCACCAAGACCAGAAGCAGAAATGTTCGTGCGGTGCAAGGTTTCCCATTATTCCGATGGAGCTGAGCACCTTTGCCCAAACTGTCCGACCGAAGACGCAGCTTAGCAGAAGATGGTCGATCTCCTCTGGCGCCTGATCACAGATACTGCAAGAATCGCGCCTGATCACAGATAATGCAAGAATCGGAGGCTTGCAGTCCATGGCGCTGACGATGACCAACTGTCCAACAGCGTTTATGCATAGCTAACCAAAAGAAGTGCTTAATCCTCCCAGGAGCGCTGACCTTCCGTAGCTCCTTAGCTCCCAACGGCCTCGACGATCCAGCGAAGAGAGCCCTGTAAGCAGTTGCAGCTGAATACACACCATCAGATGACCATTGCCATACAAGTTTGCAAAGGCAGAAGGAGGCAACCACAAGGCAACCCCTGCTAATCAGGAGCAAACAGATTGCTGCTCAGCCGCTGGCGCACATACATCGGGGTGAGATACTTCTCATGCAGAAGATGGGCATCGCGTGCCGCTGGCAGCTCCAGTTTCATTCACATCTAAAGGAACATACGATGCCATATTCGTAGGGAACTTGACGCCGAGCCATGTGGCAGCTCTGGACGAGCTGTTCCCAACGATCAACGACAGGGCTGGTGGAAGAGCGCTCTTCTCGGATGGCGGAGTAGGGTCGCGCAGCCAGTATCGGAGACGTCCAGCTCCGTAGTTTGCTGCACTGCTCTTAGTTCGGTTGTATAATATTTATGTAATATCAAAGTTTGAAACAATTTGCTAGAAAGGTCTAGCCATAGCTGTAAGACCACCTAGGGCGCTCACCAGATTTTAAATTCTCCTTCTTAATTACAATAATACGTAAATCTTTTACATATGCGAGAAAAAAAAGCTTCTTCTGAAAGTTGGACCCGTTGTACCACATTCCACAAGCGCAGCGCAGGTAATCAAGCAGAACCCCTGCACCGTAAGTGCTCCAGCCAAATCACGGACCCAAGCATCATCAGCATAGCATCCACTACAAAACGACCATGAACTCTTTTGTGGACTATAGCAAACAGCGCAGGTGCGAATGTACGCACACGCACACATTGGCCATCAATCCAACTGTCGACCCAGAACCAGAAGCAAGCTGAACCGCCTTCTCCTCGACAGCTGGAAGCGAGGACGAGGCGCGACCGTCCCTTCCTCTCTGAAACCACTCCTGAGTGCAATGCCAAATCGCCTCAAATGAATTAGCCCCAGCCCGCCAAGGTCGCACGGCTGGCGAACTGATGGCCAAGCAACCCAACAGTTGCCCCCAAGGCCTGATCACCACCAGTCCAGAGAAAGGCACGCCTGCGCTGAGCAGCTCCAGTGTAGTATCAGATCGAACCATGGGAGAGAGAAATGAGGGTAGAAATCGATTGAGCACCTGCAGAAGATTGTTTGGGCCCCGTTTAGTTCACCAAAAATTATGCAAAATTTTTCAGATTCTTCGTCTTCGTCACATCGAATCTTTGGACACATGCATGAAGCATTAAATATAGATAAAATATAAAACTAATTACACAGTTTAGACGAAATGGACGAGACGAATCTTTTAAGCCTAATTAGACCATGATTGGACACTAATTACCAAATAACAACGAAACTTGCTACAGTATTATTTTGCAAAATTTTTTGGATCTAAACCGGCCCTTGTTCGACGTTCAAACATTGTTCGGACACAGGGAATAAAAAATTGTACTAGCCACTGAGATACACTGCATTGATCGAAGGAGGTGAGAATTAAAGTTGGAGAGAGAAACTCAACATCCGGTGATCACACTATCGGCCTATTTAGTTCCTAAAATTTTCAAGATTCTTCGTCACGTTTTCAAGATTCTTCGTCACGTTGAATCTTTAGACGTATGCATGAAACATTAAATATAAATAAAAATAAAACTAATTACACAGTTTAGACGAAATGCATGAGACGAATCTTTTAAGCCTAATTAGATCATGTTTGGACACTAATTATCAAATAACAACGAAACTGCTACAGTGTCATTTGCCAATTTTTTCGCGAACTAAACCAGCCCTATAGCGACCGAACCATCCTCAAAGTCGTTTTTTTTTTCCAGTCCCATCAGTCAGGTTCGGATCGAACCGAACAGGGGAGGTGCCCTGGCCTAGTGGCCTTGTAGCGCACGGAGACAGACATATATAGCCCTCGTTTAGATTGAAGAAAATTTCAACCTGATGAATAATATCACTTTCGTCTTATTTGGCAAATATTATCTAATCATGGATCAACTAGGCTCAAAAGATTCATCTCGTGATTTCCAACTAAACTGTATAATTAGTTATTTTTTTGTATCTACATTTAATACTCCATGCAAGCGGTTAAAAATTGATGTGATGGAGAGAGAGTGAAAAAACTTAGAACTTTGAGGCAAACTAACAAGGGCATAGTGGAATGAAATTAAAAAGCATCTATAATTTTAAACAAGTGAATAACCTCCGATAAAACAATCACATTTAGTAGAGAATCAAACTAACAAACTATTCTAAAATTAAATCCATGCTAGCTAATAGCCTCGAAATAAAGTACACGTGTCGCATTAGTTCATCACGAATTGGTGGCCCTCATGAACAATTGTATTCTATGCTACACTAATTAAAATGAAGAAACTAAAGACCAATTACTAAGCCATCACAAGAATCAAAAGCAATCTAACAAAGCAAACTAGCTACACTTTAAATGAGTCATAAATACTAACTGTAAATTACCGGTATCAAACACCAAAATTCGGATGTCTTCATGAAGAATTCTATGAGGAATGCTCTCTAAAATAATGGATAAAGAACAAGCATGGGAATCAAAGACAATGTAACCAACAAACAAGCTACAAATTCGAAGTATTGCTAGTTACCCACCTTAAACCAAGGAGACCATGCCAATCCTTCCAAAAACAAGCACCTCCATGAGTATTTTGGTGAAAATGGCTACAATAATGGAGAGAAAGGTGGAAAAAGAGATGTATCCTTGGATGGGTGTGCTCGGGCTGGGCGAGAGGAGGAGGAAGTGCTTTGAGGTTTTATACCGTTGCTAGAACCTAACGGATCAAAGAAACAACCGGTAGTGATATTATTATGCTGCTGCCAAGCCAAGCCATGACCCGACATCGGAATATCACTGTGAGGTCATGTTATCAACCAACAATGATAACTCTCGTATCACTATCCGTTCTTTTCTCCAATTGATAGTGTTATATCATTGTGGGTGCATGGTTCGAGTCAGCAGTGAAAGAGGTCTTCACCGCCGGGTGAATAAGATTTCAATTATTGTTCGGATTCTAGGCTTACGACCCACCAGTGAAGCATGTTTATTGTCGGCTCCAACACAACCATCAACGATGGTCTGGCAGTGATCGCATGTTCCGGCATAACAAGTTGTCCATGTGCGACGATTTGCATGTCCAAACAATTGATTGAGCACACGCAGGTGCTGACGAGGCAAAGCTGCCAGTATACGGATCCTGCAACAACAGGATCTGCTATCTCTATTGCGTTGGCCCGGCGGGCTACACCGGCGGCCACTGCGTCAACTTCCCGTACCGGCGATGCGTGTGCACTTCGGACGTGTTCGACGGAGGCAGCGCAGCAGCGGTGCAGGAGGACGTGCTGACGGTGGAGGCCATCATGCATGAAGAGAGTCCTAGCTTACATAGTGTGTTGCCCGCTCTATCTTAGTTAGTTAATGAGAATAATGAAATGGTTTACACTGCTATGTGTGTTGAGTGATTTTTCATTTTTTTTGGTTCTTATTACCTATCATGTTCAGATTCGCTGAATTTCAAACACTAGCAAGGTCAGAAACACATTGGCCCAGTACTATATATGTAGTTAGGCACTATAGGCCCAGTACCAAAACACAAAAATGGTGTAGGTATTTATTGGGTCGGCTCATAGGAATTTCGTGCCAACAAGTAGTGCTGAACAGTGTGGGTTGCATGGGTAAACGGTAAACCCACCCAACGCTATGGCTAGATTTGAGTGCATCGAGATCGATATCTACTTCATCCGCGAGAGTATCTACTTATCTATATTGACACTTTTTTAAAAAAAATATTGTTATTCCTCCATCCAAATTAATATTTTAATAGACATGTCCGTTTTGCATGTGCATATAAGTAGCATAAAGATATATTGTACTAGAAGAATGTCTCGCGCATTGCTACGGAAATTGATGGTGAAATTATACTATTTATATTTACTAATATGGTTGAATAAATATCATAATACATATTAGTGGATGATTTTTAGCATTCTGGTGTGGACACCTAAATAGATATGTTATTAAATGATATGGTTTGTTAATGTAAATAGCTTGAATGAAGACATAGTAGCATGTGTTAGTTAGATGTGTTAACGGATACTGATGTGGACATTTTGCATGGCGAGATAGTAAGATGTGTTAGTGAGATGTTCTAGTGGATGCTGATGTGGACATTTTGTATGGTGAGATAAATTGTTAGTGAGGTTTATCTTTATAAGATATATATATATATATATATATATATATATATATATATATATATATATATATATATATATATATATATAAATAGAGAAGAGATTTTTTTATAATAATATAACAAGGTTCCAACCTCTGCTCCACCGAAAGAGAGTAGTAACAGAGAAGAGATACAGATACATAGACATAGAGACAGGGAGGAGATAGATATAGATATACATAGAAATAAAGATAGAGATGCGGAGAAGAGTTAGAGTGCATAACATAAAATGTATTTGATATAACTACAAAACTGCTCATACATTTGATGTAACTCAGAGAGTATCCATATGAGAGTATCCAAAAGGGATATGCATATCCACGCATTTTCAGATGCATGGCGCTGATGGATGCACTCTGGACTCTATAAATAAGCACCAAGTGCTCTTTGCTTCTCCTCACCCAACAATTCAACAAAGCAGCTCTTCAATTCAACTCAGCCATGAAGGGCGAGATCGCAGCAACAGCCATGGTCTTGCTCCTCCTGACCTTGCGTGAGTGATTTCATCCAAACTCCATGGCATGCAAGCGACGTTAGGCATCTACTGAGTTAGATGCACTTGCAAACACGATATTTACTAACTACTGTACATTAATATTGTGTTTGATTGGTTGTATAGATAATTGAATTTGATTGTGCATATACATCCAGGTGCTGAGGCCGACCTATGCGTCACGCCTATCAAGACATTTGGAGGGTGGTGCGAGTTCAGAAGGGATTGCGTCAGAGTCTGCGTACACGAGGGCAATACCGGCGGATTTTGCAAGCTCGGGGGTTGCATGTGCATCATTGCGCTCTTTCCAGAGTAGCCAGCCAACCGCCATCACCAGCGAGTCAAATCCCTTCCTGCAGTCTTTGGGAATGGACTTCCTGGAGCAAAGCCACTTTTGCCCAAATGTTCCACTAATACAAAAACTTGATCACGCCACGCTGACTCTAAAAACCCATTTCTATGCAGGTTTTGGCCTTCGGCAATGCAATGAAAGTGGACAGTGATAATAAGCTCCATCACTGTTAGTTTTAAACTGATAGTGAAAATGACGATCATCGCTGACTCGTTATACGAATTGATGGTGACAATTGGAAAAAAAATAACCTGCTACTAGTGTTTTTAGCTTGCTCACGTGTCGCTGTGCCACACCCTTGCCATCTAAAGATGGCAATGGGCCCGTTCTCCGATTTCCCGCGGGGAATTCCCCTGTTAGGGGATAGGGATGGAGCCAGATCTTTCCCCACGGGGATTCATACGGTGGAAATTGTATCCCCATCGAGGATGAGGGGGACAGGGATGGTTCTGGAGTCCCCATCCCTGGTCCCCGCTAAGGCCTTTCCTAACGCTGCTTTTTTACTAGTAGCCCCAAGGGCCATGTAGGATCGGATAAAAAAAGTAGGTGCTCTATACTTATCATAGTGGTTTGCAGAAGTTCCATATGCTTGGAGAGAGAGGGTGATCCATGCTAAAACCTAAAAAAAGAAGAGGGAGAGAAAATAATTGTGAGGCATGATGAAAGCAAAAAATTTATGTGTAAACTACAAGCAGTGATAGTTTGTATTGTGTGAACAGTAGTCTCGACATTTCTTAGTCTGGATCACTTTATTTATACGAGAGCTTTAGCCTCCATCGGTGATCGGCGCATGGTGCCCTAACCCGCCCGGCCCGCTGCTTTGCCTTCAGGTGCGATTAGCTAGCTACGAAGGAGAAGGCCCATCTAAAGGCTCAGCTACATCCCGGAAGTATATATACCGCAAACTAACCGTAGCCCCATTCGTTCGTTAGTCCCCTCGCCGCTCCAGTGCTCCACCAGCAGTCCAGCACACTGCACACCACCTTGACAGGCCCGCCGCTCGTCAACGTCCCCGCGCGGACACGCCTCCACGGGAGAGGTCGTCCTCCCTCCACGCGTGAGCCACCAAGGACGCTCCTGCCGTCCTGAATCCTGCAGGAGACAGCCGCTAGCTCAGGTAGACGAGCGGGAGCGGCCGAGCTGTACCCTTGTTGCCATCAATTGGCACAAACAAGAACCAAAAGTTGCTGGGCACAGCTTTCCAAATCTTTGACGTGGTGAAGATGCATGTGCTAGAGATCAGATCCATTCATCACCGTAGTCCTCTTCTTTCTTTATGCCCCATGTTTCTCGTTCTTTGGATTTGAGAGAAAAGAATTAGCCATGTTTCTCGTTCTTCGGATTTTGACAAATGAGAACCAATCCTGTTTCTTTCTTTCTTTCGATTATGTGAGATTAGAAATTGTGAACAACCAAAGTTCCACACCATTGATTCGCTTTTGCCCTTTCTGCTCGACTGGTATTTGTTTCAGGGACGGGTTCCTCGACGGGGATTAATCCTCACGCGGGGACGATGATGGTTAGAAAGGTGTCCCGTCAGTGTTCACGGGGACGGGCACGGGGACGGGGATGGTGAGCGGCTCCCCGACCGCTCCCTTGCAGAGCCCCCATACTACGGCGGCGCTCGCTAGCTCTAGGGGACCATTGTGCCATGGTCGTCGCCCGTCGCCAAGACTCACGGAAGGGAGAGAGGGAAATCCAGAAGAGAGATTTGTGGGGGAGATTCACGGGAGTGGTGGGCCGCAGGATCGTCACCAGCCATTCAAAGAGTGACGCGCGCACATAGACCCACCTGTCAGCTACCCAAAGAAAACACAAATTGGTCGGAGCGATGGACCTACAGTTCCTTCTGGATAAGACAGGCAGCAAATTTACCTCATTGAGGGAAATATAAAAACTCGATCCACGGTGGCTAGACAGCCCCCAGGTATTCTAGCTTAAGAAGAAGATCTTCTCACGCAGATCGAGAAAACTCCCGAACCTCTGTCCCACCCATATATAGCGACACCGTAGCTCCGTGAGATGAATTGAGGGAAACATGACTCAAAGGTCGCCGACAGCCTCCCTATTCACAGCTCTGAAGGCACCTAAGGATGTGCTAGACAAAATTAGGAACAATAGGAAATAGTTTCTATAGGAAAATGCAAAGTTTATTGGAGTCCTACGCTTGGGAAGATTTGTTAGGACACTTAGATTTTAATAGCTATGGCATGAATGGAAGTCGGTTGATAAACCTTGGGTGTGATCGGATATCCCCTGGAATAGAATTGATCACCTTTGTTCCGCCAATCTTTTGGTCCGAGCGCTTGGACCGGAGTCACGCGCCGGCAATTTCTCCCGTTGGGAAGATATGGGCCAGAGTTGATTGTTTTTGTTTCCTTTGGGCCTTTATTTGTTTGTTTCTGGCCCACCAACACTCTCCTAGTGTTATCTTCTTCGTCTCTTGCAGGTTAGGGTTCATCATCTCCGGCAGGTTACGGTTCATATATCCCGGCGGGCTTAGAAGGAAAGGGGCTCGGGTGAGGCAGGCCGGCACGGTGATAGGGACGGGAGAGACGACAACAAGGCAAAGGTGGCGGTGACGCTGCCAAAGTGGGTGGCGGAGGTGATGCCGCCAGAGCGGGCGGCCGAGCGAGATTAGGGCGGGGGCAACCATGGCCATGGCGGCAGTGGGGGGAGGGGAAGGAGGAGAGCTGTGGGCACAGTAGGGTCTCACTGGAGCTCCGCGGCCGCGTGGGGGCTGGGCGACGGCGGCACGTGGCGAAAAAAGAATTGCCGGTGGATTGCTACAGTCTGAGCGCCTGGTGTATAACACGACATCCTTTGTTCACAGATACGACAACCATTATTATTGGGAGCTGTAAGAGAACTTCCTTCTAGTATGGGGCTTTGAGCCAGGGACAAAGACCAAATTAAAAGACATTGCACCCAACCCCTTCAAAATTTCCAAAAGAAAAGATATCCCTATACACAGCGTTTCACAACTAAAACTGGATCAGGTATCTTAACTTGCAACATCGTGGTTTCACTATACAACATTTTATCGATGATGTTGCACTATGGCGTTTGGTACAAGGCTTACATTTGCCGGTAGAGGTTCCGACGAGATCTCCTAATAGCTTTCTACTGGTTGTGAATATTCTGCAAGTTCAATTTGCAAAACTCTATTCTTAGGGTGATAGGGTCTACAATAATAACGGACCAACTTTGACTCACTCATTTGGAAAGTTTGGACACCACCTAAATTCAAGTTCATGGGTGCTTCTCCATCCATAACAAACCATGAACGTTGGATAGGCTCCATCCAAAGTAGACTATGGACATCGGATAGTCTCCAGGTGTGACTTGACAAGTTTTTTTTTGACATCAAACGATTTTATTTCAGCAGCAAAAAGCTGCAAGAAGCCTTACAGAATGTATGTTTACAGAAGTCAGTGCATCCAAAAGAGGTCACCGATGACTATGATTACTGTAAGAGCACTCATCTGTGTTGTGAAAGAAGCCAGCGCAAAAGGTGCAGATTCTCTGAACTTTCTCATAATGAATGAAAACTATGATGGACCTTTTATCAGAGATGGGAACAAACAATCTATCCTTGGCTGGATTGGTGATGTTAATCTTAGCTCTAGCTACGACAAACATATCTTCACGGTAAATAGAGGAAGGAGTGAGTTGTTCCAGATCTTCCATTCAGCCAGGCTAGAGCTCCACAACGCCTGGAAGGACAGCTACGGAGTAGTAAACGAGGTACTCAGAAATTTATTTCTAGCAAGCTTCCACACCAACAGAAGCATGATGTTTGTATATAAAAGGCAACCTTGGATTGTCCATCGCCATAACCTGCCGCTAGAATTGGCAACGGGAGCAATGGAGGGGCCCGCGCGGCGGCACGGTGGCGTGACTTGCAAGTGGGAGCGGTCCACGCGTGGCGCGAGCACGGAGCCGGCGAGCCGGGCGGCGCGAGCAGGGAGGCGGCCTGCGCGGTTGTGCGAGCTTTCGGTCGGTTCGGTTTAAACCGAGAAACCGAACTAGTCGGTTTCTATTTCTGTGACGAACCGATCGAGTCCTAGTTGTTAGAAACCAAAGTTTTCAGAAACCGAATAAACCGAACCGAAGGTTGGTTTAAACCGAATGCTCAGTCTGAGCACATGAGGAGACCTATAAAGCCTTGAGGGACCTCACAAGATCCATTTCAAAAGGAGACGATGGTTGGTTCGATGGGTTTGTTGGGTGTGGTGGAGGGGTGCGCGATAGACCAGGTGGAGTGGGTAGCAGAGGTGGATCACGAGATGGATCGGAGGGCGTGGGTGGGATGAGCGGTTGGGACGGTCGCTGTCCATGGTGGAAAGAGGGAGCAGGAAACGATCGACTGAGAAAAGAAAGTTGGAACTTGGAACCTCATCGACTAGATAAAGCATGACGGAGGCTGAAAGTGGTGGATCGGAGGTTGATGGCGACAGAATCGAAAGCAAGCGGCGGACCGGCGCGTGGCACTGAAGGAAGATGGATGAGCAGGTGTCGCCGAGGAAGGGAACTGGGGTTAGGGCAGGTGTCGACCAACGAAGAAATCGACGATTGGAGCTAAAATTGAAAGGAGCAGGTGTCGATCTTTGATTGAAGCATACAAGGGGTGGGGGAAACACAGGATCGAGACGGATTGGGTTTGGGGATGTGGGGATTGAAGAGGAAAGGAACGGGGAAATCAGCATGACGCCTCACTCCTCGCTACAGAGACTCTCTGGTTTTCATCTTTTACGCATGGTTGATGGTTGGTTGGTTTGGAAAGATACCACGGGCTGTGCGACTTAGACCGTCTCCAACATGTGAGGGCACCCGAACGCAAAATGGGTAGTACTGTATGAGCCTCCAACAGAGTACGACTCATTTTGGGTGCCAGGAGAGGCATAACCTAAATCTGAGTATCCTCTCTCCTGAAGACCTATTTGTAGAAAAAGTTCTCTTTTAGGGCTTGTTGTTAGAGAAGATAAAAAATAGATATTGAACCCTTTGTCTGTAGCACTACCCAAATATAGAATGAGTCTTATATTTTGGGTGTCGTTCTTGAAGATAGTCTTAACAAGTTGACATTGCCCCCTAAGGCTACGCCCAACTCTACAGCGTGGCTTGTCGCCCTAGAGTACACATCGACAATATGTGTAGCTCCATAGGTTGTCAGGTTAGCCTGCAGAAGAAGCGACGACTTCATCTGACATAAAGGGAGAACTACTACTCGAGCACGCACTGTAAACTTGTGGCCACAAGGAATCCTATGCTTTTAGAGAGAGAATCTCATGGCAGAAAGAGAAAGGGACCATAAAGGTAGAGGAGTGGTAGGATCCTTTGAATAAAGTAGATACGGCTTGTGTTTGTTTTCTTCAAGTAAAAGTTTAGCCCTGTCACATCGAATCTTTGATACCAATTAGGAGTAACATAGGCTAATTACAAAACTAATTACACAGATTGAGGCTAATTTGCGAGACAAATCTATTAAGTCTAATTAGTTAATGTGGTGCTACAGTAACCATTTGCTAATTATGGATTAATTAAGGCTTAATAGATTCGTCTCGCTAATTAGTCCACTCCGGTGCAATTAGTTTTATAATTAGCTCATGTTTAGTCCGTCTAGTTAGTATTCGAATGCCCGATGTGATACAACTAAACTTTAGCCCCGGGATCCAAACACGGTACATTGAAAGTTTAATGGCCTCAAGCTTTCTTCACCTACGTGGACACTGGACAGCAATTTTTTAATGAGACATATGATATTGTATGTCCCCGTTGGTCATGCCCTAGAGAACCTAAAATTGCCATCCACCTCCATACACATTGCAGACCCTCCCAGCATATTTGGGAGGAACTTGCGGCTTGGATGGCCCTCAGCGTCCTTTTTCGCTTTCTTGGTCGCAAGCCAACTCGCTTCATCAATGGTGCACCTCCCTTTCAGTCGTACTTTGCAACTCCAGGAAATGAATGTACTCTTTGATCATCTTAATCAGAGAAATTTGGAACAGAAGAAATGCTTGGGTTTTCAATTGGAGAGAGTTAGCTTGTAATCAGCTACTCTAGAAAAATAATGGATAGGATCAGATTGTGGATCATGGCAGGCTTAGAACATCTCGCGATTCTGATAAACTGACTATGAGTGTTTTTTACACTCATTGTACAACTTTTTATATAGTTTTTTTTTTACCAATGTTGGTTTTTTTTCTTGTATCTAGCCTGCCTTAAGAGGCAGTCCTCATGCTTTGTTCGTTTCAGAAAAGAAATTTCGTCACGCAGAGTGGGGCATTCATATTACAAATTCTAAATCATTTTGCGAAGGTACGGTTTCTAAGTTGAGAGTATTTATGTTTTATTTTTAAATTAACTAAAATGAGCACTTTAAATAGCTTAAATGTGTATTCATCAATGTTACGCACTCCTTCCATTCCAAATTATAAGATACTTTGACTTTTCTAGATACATAGTTTTGGTATGTCTAGATATAATAAAATCAATATATAAATCAAAACGTCTTATAATTTGAAACTGAGTATATTTTAATATGATTCTTAAGCACTAGTTTACCTTGCCACTGAAAACCTATGATTCAAATTTCAAACATCTGCCTATGAATTCCTACTAGCATGTACAGTACCAGTACCTACAGAAAATTTAGGTGAACACAGCCATGCCGTACAACGGGAAGAACGGCACAGTGGTCCATGCCCGTTGTGCTTCCTAGCTTTATTTAAAGACTTCGTAAATAAATTCATAAATACATATCTCACTATATGATTGCCAGCATACAGAATTATAGAGGGGACACGCCTCTCACGTCGTATTTATTCGCCAGTACCTGGGATGGCCAAGCAACATGATGCTGGAACCCATCTCAACCCGACGGCATCACAAAGAATTTGTTGTACACAATTTCAGGAGCATTCAACCTGCCACACTAGTTACACCGCCTTGATTGGGGTCCTGGGGCTCGAAGGAATGCCGCCAAACCTGTTGACCAGGACCTTGAAACAAGGGATCGAAACAGCGTACAGCGCGGCCAGTACAAATGGTGCAGCAATGAGCCAACCCAGCATCTGTTGTCGACAATAGCAGTAGTCTTATGTCAATGTCGCAGCAAAGCAAGAGTAAAATAGTGCTCCTATCCTATGAATAAGCAGAACTGATTGTGGAAAGGCTGTTCACTAACCGCACGGACGATGCTCAGTAGCACATCCTTTGAGGCATGACCAGTGAGGACATTCTTCAATGCATCGGTCGTCAAGGGGAAGTGCCCACTGCCAGTGATGGTTTCCCCCAAACGCAAGAAAGGGATGATCAAGCTGCAGAAAAAGGGATAAGCAATTAGCAGAGCCAAACATATTGAAACCAGAAAAGAATCTGGTGAACTGAGAAACTCATCAGGTAGCTGCAAATGAATTGAAAACATGATGGATTAGAAGCCTACACCACTGGTGTACAGTTTGGTTATTCAGATCAAAAGCATGTCTCAGTTAAATTGTAAAGCAAAATGAAGCAGATCATTGACGCAGGGCAGAATTTGATGATATATTCAGTTAAGACTCAATAGAGCCTGCAAAACTCTCACACCCATAACCGTGGCAATAATAACTGATTTCAGCAGTGTGACAGTGCAGATACAATTATGCAAGATTGTTTCTTGACACAGTCACTAGCATACTACTAGAATCCAAGCTTGATCTATGCAATGTCCTCACAGAGACTTGAGAGCTGAGACCTTTGTAGGCAATCAGGTATGGCTTTGGCCACCAGGAGATTGACTATGTGTACCTTAGCTCAATTGGAGTGGCAGCCAAATTTAGAACCATAACAGTAACAGCATTGCAACGACTTCCCAACATTGCTACAGCAACAGCACCAAGAATAACAGTGGTCCCTGGAATCACAAAATATTTGAAGGATAAGTGATGATGCTTTGAGGAACATATGACTGGATCGCCAATTCATATAATGGTCACTGTTACTCACTACACAGAGACATAGATATAATGCGGGATTGGTTTGCAGGCATGATTGAGCATGACTACCGTTGAAATTTTGATAAACTTTTAGACTCAAATTAATCTATGTCATACTTATAGGTGTGCCAGAGCAAAAAAGGGGGTTTTCTTTTTGAGAAAAGATGGGTCATGCTTATTGCATGATAAGAAAGTGGGCGCCAATGAAATGCATATACTAGGGAGCTCCTTACCACATATTGGAAAGATCCCAATCGTGACACCAAGGGCAGCAGAGAAGGCCAGTTGCTTGGGTTCTGCTCCCCTGCACGGCATTCCAACACAAGGTTGTCAACAACCTCATTCAAGAAGCAAATGGAGAAGACATTCATGCAAAGAACCAGGGTACTGCCAAGCTGAATGCCAAAATCTTGGCCTGAAATGCTCCTCCGTAGGACGCATTAGCTATTATTATGACTGAAATGAAGCAATTGGGAGAAGAAATGCAGTGCAGCAGATGGGGAAAATAGTGGGGTGGAGGTACCTTCTAATGACCTGCAGCACGGGATCAACAATCTTGGCCTGGAGCCATGCGCCAGCCCTGGTGAGAAGAGAGCCCATTCAATTAAGCCGGGGGCATTCCCTGGTGGTGGAGTTGAAGGGAGCAGTGGCAGGGGCGGAGCAGTACAGGACATGGGTGTGCACAAACAATAATTTTTGCACAAAATTCTTAGTTTAGTACGCATAATACACTTGTAAAATCGGCTCAGATCCGAATACAAATAGCCAAATAGCAGGAAGGGAGGAGAAGGGGGTGCGTATACCTGGTGGAGTGTCGCCGGCGAAGACCTGGGCACCTAGCTTAGGCCGTCAGCGGCGGTCGCCCAGTTGTCCGACGAGGGGTGAACAGGTGAAGAAAAGGAGAGCAGAGTTGAACGCAGTCGGGGCCCTTTGGTGCTCGTGCTGGTGCTCCGACGAGGAACGGGCGTGAGATGGAAGGTTGAGAGGACCGGAATGGAGGAGGACGCCCCGGAACCTGGATCTGGCGGGCCTCCGTCGTAGCAAGCAAAAGTTGCGGGCAAAGCAACGTCGGGTGGAGTGCAAATCACCAAATCCTGCAGCTGTTTAAACAAAAACAGATATAAATTGGATTTGGACTTTGGACACCGGCCATCCTTGCTTGACAACCAACGGGCGACACGTGTAACTTTTACAATCAGTGTTTGTACGATAGCGACTTTGTATTGTTCATCAATGGTTTTGATTTTTTTTTATTAGCAACACTGCAACAGTTATTGAGAAGATACTTCAAACACGCGGAGAGTGGACTTACCTCGTTTTTGACAAATACATTGGTTATTAGCATTAAACATGTTGTAGCATCTTCAAGACTATTTTTAAGACTGACTTTCTAAATCATTATTTAGAAAGTTATTTGAATAAAAATCTCTCTCTTTCTTTTTCACGCATAAACTCTCTAAATCATTATTTAGAAAGTGATTTGAATAGAAATTTCTCTTTCTTTTTCACTTATTAAAATTTCTCTCTTTCATTTTCATTCTCCAATAGCTTCCTATATCTTCAAGACACTCTAGAATGACGTCCCTGCTCTCTATAGAGTGACATCTCTGCTCTCTATCTTTGGCTTGCGAGGTATCAGAAACGGAGGATAACAATGGCCCCGTTCGGCTGTGCTGATAAGCCGACTGAAAACACTGTTGGGTGATTTGTTATGAGAGAAAAATATTGTTTCAGCTGAAAAAATAAGATGAAAAGTACGGATTATAAGCCGGATGAACAGGGCCAATATTTAGGGATTTAAGAAAGTTGTTGGAAAGTTGTTGAGGTTAAAGATCCTCTGGTCCTTTAGACAGTTGTACCAAATTCATCATGATCCTTTGAAGTAAGCACCAATGTTGTTTAAAGGCTCAAAACACTGGATTGTAAGTTCTAGATCACAACTCTCATCCTCGGAGACCAAGGGATCTAAACCCATAAACTCGAACTCTAAGAGCTCTAAGATTGAGGACCCTGCCCCACGAGTGCGTTGCGTTCCAACAAGAGGTTACGTGATTTTTTTTTGATAAACTAATTTTTTTGATGCAGTTCCCTACATTTGGCGGGGGAAAAAAACTGTCAAAAACAAATAGCCGTCTTCACAATATTGTTACTATGCTGAATTGCTGATCCATTTTGTATCCCAAATCGCAACAATATTCAACAAGTGCACATTTCCACAGAAAGAAATATACAGGAAACGAAGAGCATCATCAGCTCTCTTGTCTTCAAAGACTAATAACTGCTGTAGTTTGCGAAGTTGCCGACTTCTCTGAAGACGACTGGCTAGCTCTCTTCGTCCACAACAATGGTTGTGCCCGAGCCAATTCCAAGCTCCATCAGAGAGGCCGTGTCCTCCTCCAGAAGTTGTGGTAGAGGGCATCCCTGTTCCAGTAAATGCAGTAGTCACCATACACGACTTTATGCATGAAAGGTACAGCCCCAGATCTTTTCGATAGGCCTATGAGACAATAATCGTACACGACACAGTCACACAGTTACAATTCATACCTCTTCTTCGACAAACAGTCTCACTTTTAGGTCCTTCAGTTTAAAGAAGCTTTCACACAAAGATTTTAACTTCCCGACCTGTAACACATACGAGTCTAAACGTTATTTCTTTTTTTTTCCCCTCGAACAAGTCTAAACGTTATTTCATCTAGCTACATGGAAGAAACAAGTAAGGGTCTTTGAATTACTAGGTACCACAACTTTTACTAGTTCGAATAAAAATCAGAAAAGCATGTCCCGCCGTCATTGCACTGCAACGTACAACTAGAACCTCCCAAGAGAATGAAAACAACAACCTGATAAATAAGGATACCATGTAGTACCAACAAGTACTCACAGTTGTTGTAGCAGGCAGTTTCTTTGTTAGTGGTTGCTTTTCACCCATTGATGGCCCCACACATTTCAATGTAACACCTGCATGCAACGTACAAAAACCAGTTCTCAGCTGACCCATTAACTGTGGAAATCTTGTCAAGATTAAAGTTCAAGATCAGTACTTATAAGACCAGAAGCCATCTTTTGTGGCCCCGATGTGCTTGAAGTTAGCTTCTCATCTTCAATACCATGAAAGGACTTCAGTTCAGCAAATCTGCATCAAGTTTTTTTTTCTACCTGTATAAGTATCATTAACAATCTTACCACTAGTGATGCAACTATCAAGTACATGTCAGAAGTGAATAAAACTGATAGATGAACGCTAGTCATAAAACCCTTAATTATTCTGCATTGCATATCCCATAGACTATTCATGCCAGCTGCAGCTCTCGTGGTTAGAGATAATCACTGCATTAGCATGTTACACAGCATCATTGATGTTGATTCCATTGAATATTGAATGGATGTGTTATGTCAGCGCAACAACTACTGAATTTGATCATTTAAGCAACAGATTAGGGGTGGCAAAGACACACCAAAAGCTGAAGGCAAACGAAATATCCTCAGTTTTCGGTTCAGCTGTAGTTTCTTGCGACATAACTGATGAAGAAAGCTAGGCCGATGCCACCTCGACATGAAGGCCAAGGCCCATTTGTTGCCCTCCATGGTCTATGGGTGATGGCAACAGATGGCACCTGTCTCTTGTAGCCCCCTAATTCATTCTTCTCTCATTCTACCTCTAGAACAAATGCAAGCAGTGCCATGGAGATGCTATTCACCGATGCAGTGAACACAAAAATCGATTCCCACCTTCCAGAAGGTTTCTCCCTCCCTCTGATCTTCTGTATTACTCTACCCCCCCCCCCCCCCCCCGGCCCCCTTCTCGCTTGTGTGCTGTTCAGTCTGATCTATCCCTCTCATACTCAATAGTTAGGCTCGGGCATTGGAGGTGTGGCAGGCATAAGCTAGATTAAGATCCACTGAAGACAGAGTTCAGGGGTCGCTTGCTCCAAGCCCTTAGTGGCCTAGTATGGCAAGTTGGTTATGGTGGGGTTTTTATTTTCTTTTTGCCGTGGCGCATATGTAGTGTGAGTGGGTGTGTTGGGAAGGTTTTTTCTAGCCATCCCATTTTGATTTCCTTTCTTAATGAAATGACACGCCGCTCTCCTCCATTGTTCGAGAAAGAAAAAATCGATGGAAACCAAGACGTTTCACTGAACTATTGTGGTTTTGTAAATTTCAGAAACCGAAATTTCTTTGATTCTTTTGTTTTTCGAATGTCAGGAGCCAAAGTTTCCAAAAAAACGAATTAACCAAACCAAAAAAAAACTGAATGCCCACCCGGCCACCCCTAAAAAGAATTATATCAATCGACTGTTTCTTCTCTGGATCATGTCGTGTCAGCATATACAGTTTAAAAACCTAAGATGCCACAAACTTACCTAGGGTGCAGCCGTTTGATCTCTTCTGGGTCATTTGATTCTATTTTTCCCATAACAAGGCGGACATATCTACAAAGACATTGCTTGTATCAGAATTGCAGTGTGACTTCTAGAAAGGCAATTGAAGGGTCTTTTTTATTAAAAAAAACCCGAAAGAATGTTAGTAGCATTTCCTCAGAGAACCAGAAGAAAACTCTGCTGTTCAGATAGAGGAAAAAAAACATCTTTAAATTTCCATCAATACTGATCTGGTATCCTAAATAGGCTTGACTGGCCATACCACAAAGAAACCTCATATGGTCATATACTAGATGGAATGATTTACAGATACAAAGGATCAACTGACCGTATTTCAGATTCCCTCCGTTCACGTGGGCTTATCTAGACATGGCAAGAAGGATTAAGGATGTCATATATCTGTACAACATATTGTACATTCTATAAAAACATCCAGGGAGTTGGCATAAACCTCACTGCCATTTAGTATTCCAACTTTCCCAAGTCGAGCAACAAGCACAAAACGAGGAGCTCCACCCTTGGCAGGATCAGCTATAGGATTATCAGAAAGCCTGACATCCTTCAAAAAATTAGAGATCAGTATGGTCATACTAATGTATTATAGATCAGCAACAAGATTCCAAAAAACAAGTGTAGTTCACTGAAACCAGCTCACCCTTAAACTTGGGAATAGGTTAAGTGAATCCACTGAAGAAAAGTCATCTATGTCATTAGATCCTGGTGAACTTAAAAAATCAACATTAGCACAGTGTCTTCAGTTTTCACTTCCATTTCAAAAGCAGGAAGCACTAGTGCAGTATTAAAATTAGACAGAATCATGCTCGAATCTTGGGTTCTTTATATGGCAAAGAAAACAAAATCTACCCCCCACAGAAGGCATATACCTAACAAAAGAACTTGCAAATTTTCAAATGGCACAGAAGCTGCATCATCAAGAGCTCCATCTGGTGAAAGATTAGATGGATACTTCACATGCTTTAGCCTGTTTTTGTTCAAATGGAGTTGTTCCAAACTGGAGAAACAAGGGAAAGAGATCATAAATATTCACAGTACCCAAATCAAATGCAGAAGTATCAATCAAATTAAGGCTGGAAACATTACTATTTCCATTTTTACCTTCTTAAGTAAGAAAGTTTCACAATTTCATCCCATGAATCAATGTGATTATCTTCTAAATTTAGGAGCCGCAGTGTATTGAAACCTTGTACAAACTTTCCATCTGGGGTCTAGGTAAGAAAGCGAGATACAGTTAAAAAATCATAATCTGTAATGTTGATGTACACCTTGCTGAAGCAAGAAAAACATGCACTCGAAATATTGGAGAGGATAATCCAAAAACACCTCGATGTGTTCTCTACTATCATCGGATGCACATGGAAGCTGCGGTATAAGAAGAAACACTAACCATGATCATATTGAGCTTGTTTGACATCAGGTGGAGTTCACTGATACATGAAAAGGAAACTTTAATCTTTTCAACCTGTTATAAAGAAGTTAAAATGAGTTCACAGTGTGATTGTGTCATGGGCAGCCAACAGGCTGCCGCTGGCCCAATAGGCCCAAGCGTCAGTAGCTTAGCCGTCAAGTTAGGTCAAGGGTGCTTAGCCACCAAGTTAGGTCTAGGGTTAGTCCCCTCTCTATATAAAGAGAGGCACGTCTGTCATTTGGAGGGAGGAAAGGAATAATGAAGAAACAATTTTAATCTCCCTCAATCTCTCAAGCTCTTGGCAAAGCATAAGGCCAATTCTAGTCTCCCTTAATCTCTCAAGCTCTTGGCAAAGCATAAGGCCTAGTTATCTACCAAATATCGATCTACATAACACCTGGTATCAGAGATCCAGTCGATCCTCATCCCCTATCCATCGCTACCACAACCAGATTGAGAAACCACCACCAGCCGCCTGCCCCATCGGGAAAAAAAATCCCCACCGCCACGTCCAGCACCACTTCCACCGTCGACCGCCAGAGCCCGAGGCTCGACCTATCCCATTGCTGTCGTCACCGCCTCTGGTCACCATCGCCGACGGACCAGATTCCCATCAAGATCAACATCTGCTCCACTACGCCACAGAAGAAGGTGCCATCAAGCTATCCAGCTCAAGGGTGAGCTAGGTCTCCAAGGGCGGGGGAGATGTCATGGGCAGCCAACAGGCTGCCGCTGGCCCAATAGGCCCAAGCGTCAGTAGCTTAGCCGTCAAGTTAGGTTAAGGGTGCTTAGCCACCAAGTTAGGTCTAGAGTTAGTCCCCTCTCTATATAAAGAGAGGCACGTCTGTCATTTGGAGGGAGGAAAGGAATAATGAAGAAACAATTTTAATCTCCCTCAATCTCTCAAGCTCTTGGCAAAGCATAAGGCCAATTCTAGTCTCCCTCAATCTCTCAAGCTCTTGGCAAAGCATAAGGCCTAGTTATCCACCAAATATCGATCTACATAACAGATTGGCAATGACTAACAACAAAAGCTTCAAAGTGACAGCAATTGGGCATACCAGTTCCCATGTTACACCACAGTTGTTGAGAACAAGAATTCGGATATTCTCGAGCATTGGAGTTTCTACAACATCATTCTCCATGGTATTGTTTGTCAAGTTAAGAACTTCCAGGGATGCCAGTGCTTGACAAAGAGAGGATATATCCTGAGGGGAACCAAAATGTGTAGACACACAGCAAACGAATAAATAGTTAAACACAGAAAGGCAGAGGATATGCTGCAAACATTTGGTAGTACCGCCAACACTGTTTCTCTTGTTGCTTTGTTGTTATATAAAGCCACACCAATTGTAAGTAGAGCAATTGAAATAACAAGAATCGTTCTGTGGGAATTCTTACTTGCCACTGTGAGAATAGATTTCCAGTTAAGTCAAGAAGTCTGAGATCTGGAACATGCAAAACAGCTGTCAGAACAAATGGAAACCTCGGTGCTCAGGATGCTAAAGTTTAGCACCTATCACATCGAATGTTTGGACACATGCATAGAGTATTAAATATAGACTAAAAAATAACAAATTGCATAAATTGCGACTAATTTACGAGACGAATTTTTTAAGCCTAATTAGTCCATGATTTGACAATGTTGTGCTACAGTAAGCATGTGCTAATGCCAGATTAATTAGTCTTAATAAATTCGTCTCGCGGTTTACTGACGGAATCTGTAATTTGTTTTTTTATTAGTATCCGAACACCCCATGCGACACCCCATATAACATCCGATATGACACCAACTAAACTTTAGTCCCTGCATCCAGACAAAGTCCCTAAAGAAACCAATGGTAGCAGAACCATCTGCTCCAATTGCTACACACATTATGGCTTATTTGCAATAAAAACAAGTAGTAAAATGGACAAGATGATGATAATTCATAAGACAGTATTTACTTGGAACCAAACTCTTTAGTTCATCCGGCGCTCCAATTGAGCTCACTCCCATGTACGAAACGGATGCACTGGTCAACTCATTGAAGTTGTTGAGCTTCTCCTGAACTTTGTCTGTGCCAACAAATTCAACCGAGACACGCTTCTGGCTTGTCGAGAAGACATACATCTCATCTGAACACAGTGCGCCAAAGCATGCAATCAGCGTAATTACGAAGGAAGTTCAACAAACTGCGATGATGTTTTCACAAATATTTCTACTCCTTTGCTGAAAGAAAGTGAGCATTGCCGGATCAAAGGAAATGTGAAGGCAGCAAATTCAGGGAGCCGTCGGTCGGCGCGCACTGCACTAACCCTGCTCCTCCTTGGTGAAGTCCTGAACGCGGTAGCGTAGGCGGAGCGCGTCCGGGAGCGAGATCCCTCCGCTGAGCGAGGTGGGGCGCGCGAAGGAGGCCGAGCACTCTCCCGCGGCGACAAAGTATCGGCGGCCGGCGAGCGAGCCGTCGTGCCGGCCGCCGGCGCCATCGTCCCAGTCGACGCCGACCCAGTCTCCGGCGTGGCCCTCTACGGGGCCCAGGTAGCGCACCGTGCCTACGCGGCGGGGGTCGCCGGCGGCGTGCACGCGCTGGCCCAGGTGGAAGGCGGCGGCGGCGGCGCTGGACATGACTGGACGGCGGTGGGCAACTGGGCTTCTGGCCGTCGGTAATTCGTGAGAGGCGTGATGACTGATGCGTGATGGAAGCCCATTGGACTTGACCCAAGTGTGCTTGTTCGGCCCAAACTAACAGATGGAATTCGTCGAATGCCAGTGGGCTGGTGATTCTAATTCCTTAACCCGTGGGAATCCAATTCCCAGTCCCCGTCTGTGTGATGGTGCCGGGGCCACTGCAATAGCTAAAGATAAGGCTGGACGAAAAACTCGAAGCTCATTAGCTCGCTCGGCTCGTGGCTGGCTCGGCTCAGCTCGGCTCGGCTCGTGGAGCCAGGATTTTAGCTCGTTAGCTATAACGAGCCAACTCGAGCTGGCTCGTGAGCCGCTCGCGAGCTAAACGAGCCGTAGTTTTAGGGAAAAAGTCATCATGACTTATATTGGTTTTGTATTACTTCATGTCTTGCACATCACAAATGGATGATATGTTAGCTCATATAAATATTTTATTCGATTTAAGGTTATTGAATATATTATTTTTATATTTTTAATATTTTTAAGCTTTAGATAAATGCAAATATTATATTTTGCATATTTTTTATACCTGGCTTGCGAGCCTAACGAGCCAGCTCGAGCTCATAACGAGCCGAGCCGAGCTAGCTTTCTGGCTCGTTAAGATAACGAGCTGAGTCGAGCTGGCTCGTTATCCTAACGAGCCAGAACGAGCCGAGCCGAGCCGAGCCAGCTCGGCTCGTTATCCAGCCTTACTAAAGGGTCTTGTTTAGATTGCTCGTAAATTAAGTTTTTACACACTCTCTTCATCATATCGAATCAAGGGACGCATGCATCGAGCAGTAAATATAGATAAAAAAATAATTAATTGCATAGTTTGATTGTAAATCACGAGACGAATCTTTTGAGCCTAGTTAGTCCACGATTGGACAATAATTATCAAATACAAACGAAAATACTATAGTACCAAATTTTTCTAACTTTAGCAATCTAAACAAGGCCTTGGGCGAATTTTCTTTATTTTTGTATCTTTTTGTTCCATTTGAATTTGTATTTTTTTTCAGCAAAGAATTGCAAATCTAGTCCTATACAGCCAGTTGGACTGGCAGTTTCCTGTTCATGTATAAGACATATAGAAACATACTGTACGAATTTGTAAATAAATGAGATGGAATCATGTATGAAATATATAGAAAGCTACATGTGAACTTCTAAACAAATGAGGTTCCTCTTTTACTATTTTCTTGTCGGTGTGAATGTCATTCTTGTCGACGACAACAATAAGAGGAAAGTTAGTAGTATTTTTTTTACCGTTCACAACCGACAAGAAAACCTTTTTTCGCCTAACATTTCAAATGCATTTTCCTATCGTATTTGGAAAGAACAGATCTGACGGTCCGGAATTTTTCTGTTGTGAAAGAACCGACAAAAAAAAATATTTGTCAGTGCTCCATCAGGCAAATTTTATTTCCCTAACTACCGTTTACGGTTTGTCCCTTATTTCCTATACGTGAAACCGACATGAAAATTATTTTTCTAATTTTCCGTATGGTAATTTGTATTGCCTTTTTTTGTAATTCCATTTCACAGTAGTTTTGTAGGTGTACCTTAAGCGACACGATCAATCCCACCTGATTAACTGGCCTTAGAGGAACATGTATCAGAGTCTATTTCAGTGTGTCTTCCTTTTTTTTTTTGGGGGGGGGGGGGGGGGGGATTTCAGTACAACAAGAAAACCTTGAGCCTTTTCTGTTGTATTTATTCTCACCAGCACTGGTATGTGTGATACTCAATAGGTAGAATATTACACTACATATATATATTTATATGCTACAAATTCCTTCCAAATCATCTAAATTACTAATTCACTATTCCTAACCAAGAAAAGAATAATAACAAAATAAAGCTACTCCTAGCATGTACCTCTGCCATACACTCTACAGCTGCGCCTCCAGGTCCCTTTCCCCTTCGTCCACCGGCCCTTCCTGTGCTGTCCACGCCATCGACGTGGACGCCCGCGACAGGCAGCCTTCTTGGTCCTTCTCGTCACAGCCCTCGGCAGATGATCTGACGTCCACCTCGGCGCGGCAGACTGGGCATGTCGAACGCTCCCTTAGCCACACGTCGACGCAGCCCCGATGGAAGACGTGCATGCATGAGGGCA
Source organism: Saccharum spontaneum (assembly GCA_022457205.1). NCBI lineage: Eukaryota > Viridiplantae > Streptophyta > Magnoliopsida > Poales > Poaceae > Saccharum > Saccharum spontaneum. The sequence goes on along the minus strand of CM039594.1, from coordinate 12,882,104 downwards.
GCCGCCGCGCTGCGTCCCCGTCCGCCATTGCACCTAGGCATACTGCACACTCAAGCTCCCGCTCCTCCCCATCGGCATCCTCCTTCCGGAACACGAACTCCGGCAGTGCGGCGATGGCGTCGGCATCCAGTCCCTTGGGCTGTTTCTTTTCCAGTTCCGCTGTGGCGGTAGCCTCGGCAGCAGCGCCTCGGCTCACGGACCGCCGCACGAGGTACCACCGGATGGCGCACAAGATGAGCAGGATGACGAGGAGGGAACCGAAGCTGATGCCGAGGACGGTGATGTAGGAGGTTGTGGTGCAGCAAGCGTGTGTGCCCACAACGGCGGCGACAGCATCGTGGCGTGAGGAGTAGGGCGCACCGATAGAGGCCGAGATCGTGAAGCAGGACTGGTCTGCGGGGAGGCAGCTCGCAGCGCCTGGGCCCAGGACCGCCGTGCCCGATGACGAAGGCAAAGAAGACGGCAACGATGAGGGCGGTTGCCGTGATGGCATTGCGGCGGGCACGCGTGGGGTCAATAGAAGGAGGCGGTGCATGCGGGCGCATTTGGAGCTTTTGAAGGTGTTGGTTGCATGCCATGGCTCGGTAGTGTAGGTGGTGCGAGGGAAGTGCGGGCAAGAGGCAAGGCTCTTGGGGTGGGGAAGATACATTGACCGCCACGGCAAACCCATGTGACAAGAATAGAATAGGTTGGTTCTGTAGAGGACCTACCACTGGTCTCTTTCTTTCTCTAATTTGTAATTTATTTTGGTTTGGTTATTGGTTTATTCTTTCTCCGCTTTCTATTTTTTGGTTCGGCCATTGGTTTAATTTTACTTATTACAATTGTTCATCTAGGCTCTCGCATTTAGGGACATTTAGGGGCGGTTTGGATCATGGCCTACAAGGCATGCCTGACCTAGGCCAGCAATCCTGACCTCCTGACGTCTAAAATTGGATGCCTGGAAGCTATGCCTGGCCATCCCCAAGTAGCAGTCAAACATGGCTTTAAAACGTAAAATAATGATTTTCTATATGCTCAGGATAAACTCCTGATTCCGCTGCCCACTCAACGTCCTACACGTGTCCATAACAAATCCATGCAGAGAAACCTGTAAACGTCAAGAAATTTTACAATAGGTATCAGAGAAAATAAGGGTTCACAGTCAGAGCATCACTAAAGCAGAGGCCATAATATACACATGCTTCTTACTTCTTACACGTTCTTTATATTTCGTATAATAAAAATGATGCTCAAAATTACTGCTAGCCTTCACAAAGCAGTACAGCTGCAAGAGATAGGAAGTTAATCCAGGCAATGTAATCCAAGATTAGAATTTATTAGAACAGAATTTATTAGAACTACAACTACCTGAGTAAGTTACACAGCCACAAGTGCATGCAAAAGAAAATGACAAGCACGCGCTGACTATCTCCATAAATTTCACAAGGAATCCAGGAAGGCAACTAGTAAGCACATGATTTGTATGGCAAAAATGTCATGTACTCCTACAAATAGCAATGCACTATCCAAAAAGCAATGCAAAAAATCACAGTAAGAATGCCATTGAACTAAGCTGATAGAAAAAGACACCATTGCCATTCCAGATCCATGACCATCAGGGAGCAGTATCTCAAAAGCACAACCTCACTTGTCGTCATAGCATCCCAACTGCATACTAAACCATCCATTGAACAGGGTGCTACCAGATAAATTAACAGAGGGAACCACGATTAGCAACAACACCCAACTAGTACCACTACCACCAGACACCAGTACAAACAAGAGGGGAGGCCACTGCTTAAGAAAGGAGGCACCAGGTTATCACCATCACATACCTGCCTACTGCTACTACTTGGTTAACAGCTGAGAAATGCCTTCTTTCAAAGAAAGACCGTTGTAGTAGTTATGCAATGTTGAGACAGACTACAGTGGTAGCAGCGAAGGAATCGTGATTCTTAGGCTTGGTGAAGAATTGCACAATTGGTTTTAGCCCAATGGTTAGTAAGACGCTGCAAACGAAGGAATTGCTGCCATGCTAGAAGATTACGGCCTTGTTTTGGTTGTAATCGAATTTATATCAATCAACATGTGTTGGGGTGGATTAGAATGGAACTCAAACTAAATTTCACCTCAATCCATCTCAACACATGTGGATTGAGTTCCATTCTAACCCACCTCAACACATGTGGATTGAGGCTGGTAACATCCAAACAAGGTCTACATGGTACCAATTTCCTTATCCTTAGAATTAAAGTTATTATTTTTCAGATATTCTTAGTCAATAGCTTTGACTGGCACGTCTGTATCCGCCCATTTCTGTTGAACCTGCTAAACACAGATATTTGTACTTCAAACAAAATTCTTTCTCTATGCAAAAGGTTTGGGGAGAGCAGAAGCACATATACTTTGTAGTTACAAAGGTCTCGTATGAATTTTCTCCGTTTTAAGCTAAACTTCCCCTGGTTAGGCTCAGAAATAACCATGGGACTCGGCCAAACCAGTTCAAATTTGATACAAGAGTAGCCGCTAGCTACTTTAATAATAAGCTTTACATTACAAGGGTTTTCCGGCGCGGGAAGTCGCCGTCGTCGTTGTACAGCTCCTGCACGCAGGCAGGCAGGCAGGCAGTGCCTAGTAATGAACCAATCAGGCAATCACACTCAAAACATCTCAGCTCAAGGGGAGATTGATCTGGGGATGATGATGTCGCCGATGTTGTTGTGCCACGGGTCGGCGAGGTGGGTGGCGAGGTTCTCCAGCGGGCCGGTGCCGGGGTACGCCGACTGCTGCACGCAGAAGCCGACGAACGCCAGCATGGCGAGGCGGCCGTTCTTGATCTCCTTGAGCTTGTACTCCTCGAACTTGACGGGGTCCTTGGAGAATCCCAGCGGGTCGAAGGCGCCGCCGGGGTACTTCTTCTTCTCGGGGTCCTTCTCCATGGTGCGCTGGTGCTCCGCGAACGCGATGGCCACGAACTCGATCGCCAGGATGGTCGGCAGCGAGCCCCACGGCACCGGGTTGCCCAGGTACGTCGCCTGCCCGCCGGGGACGGCCGCCCACTCCTGCGCCTTCACCCAGTTGCCCAGACCCAGAGCCTCCGGCACCAGGATCCCCGGCACGGCCAGCATCGCCCACCGGCAGTGGTACACCTCCGACTCCTTGAACCGCTCGAAGTTCTCCGGCACCGTGGCGAGGCCCAGGGGGTCGAACCCGAAGTCCCTGTAATCGTCAGAGAGAGAGATTAGACAGAGCACGCCGCGCGCCGCCGCGCCGTTGTCGGTCAGAGACTCAGCCGCTAGCTTACCCGGGCGAGGAGCCGTCGAGGTGGGGAGGGCGTGGCTGGCCGGGCATCCACTCGGCGGACATGGTGACGCGGCCGGAGGTGGTGGCGTTGGCGCAGAACGGCAGGCGGCCGGACCGGGACGACGGCGCCAGGAGGCTGGGCACGCCCACGGCGCTGCAGCTCCTCAGCCCGCTCGACGACGCCATCGCCATTGCTGCTGCTTCCCGATGATCCTGGTGAGGCAGAGAGGGAGAAGAACAAGTGGCGTTTGAGAGCCGAGCAGAATCTGAGGCTGCTATTAAGAGCGCGAGCGGCCGGAGACGAAGCGGGATGGGGATATCCAAAACCCGCCCGCCATTGGCTGCAATATCCGTGTGCCCGCGCTCCATTGGGCCACGTAGGATCGAGATATCTCCGGCCAACCTGCCGACGTGGCATGGCCCTTCAACGTCTTGCTGCCACTTTGACGGAGCACTCATCGCCCTCTGGCCACCTATGCAAAGCAGTACGTTCATATCATGCTTTTGCATCCATACTCTGATATATTAGCAAAAAAGATATTGAAATGAATGGCCCTCAAGATAGATCATATCAGAATTGGATATTGAAGGTACTTATTCAAGTGCTGTTTTGAGAATACATCATCAAGGTTTTATATGTGATTTTTGTTGCGAATTACACTTACAGCAGATACTTATACATGCACCGATGCACATAGACTCAACCTGATGAAAACATACACACCGCCTGCCTTTGTGAGCATCTCCGAAAGACTGAGCAGACAGACCAATTTACTCCTATGAGCATCTCCGAAAGACTAAACCGACAAATTTCGAGATTGATGAAGTTATCTTAGATGCCTCGTTGTGTCTCATTGCTCACGGGCACGTTACCTACCACTAAAAGAATAATGCCATCAAATCCTAGAATAAATTGGGAAAATACGAGGATCCACGTCAAGTTGAGAATTTCCCACACGAGGAAGCCAATCAGCTGAGTGGACACTCGATTCGCAAATTTTAAGTGATTTGACTACTATATAGACCAAAATTATATCTTGGTCACTGAAAAAACCATATTAACCTTCTGGCTATGTGAAGGTTGTTCAAATACTTTCAACTAGATAGATCTCCTTAAGATAAACTTTATTACAATACCAAACAAACGATTCTTAGAGGCGATCAATATCAATTTAGGGGGCAATTTTTTAGAACCCCTACCATGCCACTAATTGTAAAAATGGGGCATGGTGATTCACTTGAAATATTTTTTAAATTGCAAAAATACTAAACTCCATGGCAGGTAGATCGATATTTTTTTTAGCTCAATTCAGAATTTGTACCGTCTAGAATTTGCTTGTCCTCTGTGTTGTTAGAGCGAGTTTGCCATTGGTCAGTTGTTGGTTGTCTTTTTCACTTGGGGTTTTGTAACTTTTTTTTAGGTTAGGTTTGTAACTTTTCTATATAACTTCTTTCTACTACTAATATATTTTGGCAAAGCTCTTGCCGACCTTTAAAAAAATGCTTAGCATGTGGATCCTATGCATGTCATTCTATACTCTATAGGCAGCAGCCAAGGATTTGGGCCTAGGTATCGCCGTATGGGCCTCTTTTGCTCAAGGCTGATCATCTGATAGTTTCTTGTTAAGGCAGCTTCTTTTGGTAAATATATAGGTCAGTTGTTGCTTATATGATGTAAAGATGATCCTCACTACTGGAAACAGCGGCTTTCCCTAGTGCCGGAGGCACTAGGCAAAGTCCATAAAACACTCGGCAAACGGTTTGTCGAGTGTAACACTCGGCAAACCACACTCGGAAAAAAAACTTCGGCAAAGGGCTCTTTGCCGAGTGTCATTTGTCGGGCACTCGGCAAAGACTTTGCCTAGTGCCGGCCTGACACTCGGCAAAGTGAACTTGCCGTGTCGGACGCGGTGCCGTTAACGGCAGATTTGCCTAGTGTCGTAGTCCTGGCACTCGGCAAACCTGGCCACTTTGCCGAGTGTCCTTGTCCACGGCACTAGGAAAACCCGTCTAGTTTGCCTAGTGCCAGGCCCGAGGCACTCGGCAAACCGGCCCAGTTTGCCTAGTGCCTGTGGACAAGGACACTCGGTAAAGTGGTCCAGTTTGTCTAGTGCCTGACCCACGGCACTAGGCAAATCAACCCAGTTTGCCTAGTGTCAGCCCCGCGACACTCGGCAAACCCGTCCAGTTTGCCTAGTGTCATGGCTTTGACACTCGACAAACTGGGCTGATTTGCCTAGTGTCTTAGTCATGACACTAGGCAAACCGGGACAGTCTTTTTTGTTTTTTCCATTCCATCCAAGCAAACATCATATATATATATATACATACATACATCACATTTCACAAACATCTCACATATATCACAAACACCACATATATTCACACACACACACACACACACACACACACACACACACACACACACACACACACACATATATATATATATATATATCACAAACACAATATATATCACAAGTCCATCACAAGTCCATAGTTGTCCAAAATAAACCACAAGTCCATCACAAGTCCAACATCAAGTCCAACCACAAGTGCATCATAGTTGTCCAAAATAAACCACAAGTTCATCACAAACTACCATCATGGCGACTGTCGGTGTTGATGAGGCCCATGATTCGATCCTGGTGAATCTCCGAGGTGACGAGGCACGCTATTAGATGCTGCCGATGGATTCTGCACAAAGGAGAACATATTGCATGTGTGAGAGACAAGATAAACATATACCATCAATGTTGCAAGAGTAATAGTTGCATGAGTTAGACAAGATAAACATATAGCTAGGTTTCAAGTAGTATTCTGGTTTGACCCTAAGCATGAACATACGCATTAAAACATCTATACTCACAGGAGTGGTTACATGAGGAGGTGGAGGTGCAGCGAATAGCATTGGTGGCGGCGGTCGACCCACAGCGGCGCCAAGAGTCTGCACGTACAACATCATCGCCTCCATTCTCGCCTCCATCCTCAGACGCTCGGCCTCCCGCTTGGCCTCTATCCTTTGCTGTTCGGACGCCATCCTCGTCTCCATCTCCTCCCGAAGCCTCCTCTCTTCTTGCAGCTGGGCCTACAATATTTCACCCGAATGTTACAATAATGCAAAGCTAAAGAGTGTGAGAATCAATGAACGATGAAAACCAAAATAACATGTAGTTCGTCGACCCGTTGCTACGCAGTGCTTGGCCGTTCACGTATAGTCGGGCTTGACCTTGTGCTCCTTGCTCGGATCTGCGAGAGACTGGGAGTAGCGGCCGTGTCGATTGTGCTATCGCCAATCCAGTACCGCCCATGCTTCTTGCCTTCTCCCACCCTCATGACGACTTTTCCATCAAGGTTTGCAGTGGTCGGATCGTACTCTGGCCCATGGACCTCCTTTGCCACCTCTATGTACTGACTGAGGCGGCTGTGGACGGTCGCGTTGCTGTACGCCGATGGAGGGTCCTCCGGGTTATAGGAGACGTCAGACGTCGTCCTGCCCTTATGGGCCATAGCATATGCCATGAAGTCCGAGCACTCCTGGCCACCATGTGCTGCCGACTGCGAGAAAAACAGCAAGATGTTTAGAAAATCATGCAAAATTGAGCATTAGAATAAATAAATGAATTCTCGTACCCATGTTTGCTTGTATCCGTTGAGGTTACGGCTGCCTTGATAGTGTGCTACACCTGGCATCATCAAACGCCGCTCCCGGCAAGCGACGTGTGTCTCCTTCCACTCGGGGGAGCACCACTTGTCAATGATCACTTCCCAGCAATCGAGATGCGCAGAGCACCAGCACGGAATCACCTGCACATCATCAAGTATATGGGGGCAGGGGCGACCGATCTGGTAGGCTGGGGACGACGGGCGGCGTTGGTGGTGCTGGAGGCCGGCGGCGCTGGCTGTGGTGGCTGGGGACGGAGGGCCGGCGGCGCTGGTGGTGCTGAACGCGACGCTAACAGCAAGGAGAGGGAGGTCACGGGCTGGTGGTCTGTTGCCTGGGCTATGGCGCAGCGCTGTAGAAAAAATCTATTTAGGGTCTTTGCCGAGTGTTAGAGCAGGGCACTCGGCAAACTGTCTAGTTTGCCTAGTGTCAAGCGTCTGACACTCGGCAAACTGTCCAGTTTGCCTAGTGTCAAGCGTCTGACACTCGGCAAAAACACCCTTTGCCGAGTGTCAGACCTCGGCACTGGGCAAACTTTTTTTTGTTTTTTTTTTATTTTGACCTCCCAAAATTTTCTGTAATCCTCCTATAATATCTTGAACTACATGGTCAAATTTGACACATTTCTCGGACCTTTTGCTATATTTTTTAAATTTATTTCATTTAATTGATTTTTTTGGATAAAGCAAATTAGAACTGTAGGTGGATCGAATAATATAATTTAATGAATGGAAAAATGATATTCATGTTATTGAGTCTAAGGTGAGGCCGTATCCAGGAACAGACCAGAAATTTTGTACATCTTGTTCACGAAATATGACTACGAACTTGTGGGCGAGTTGGTTTTGAATTCTATAAAAAGCAAACGAAGTCCGAAAATAATAAAACTTGACAAGATGTCGTGATATCGTATGTGGAGTTTATGATAAAAATTTGAGATGGTTTCGCGCAAGTTTGTCACGGCGTTGCTTACAAATCAAAACATCTCCACATATGATATTTATATATTATATGGAGATGTCTGGGTTTGTAAACAACGCCGTGACAAACTTGTGTGAAATCATCTCAAATTTTTATCACAAAGTCCACATACGATATCACGATATCTTGTCAAGTTTCATGATTTTCGGACTTCGTTTGCTTTTTATAGAATTTAAAACTAACTCACCCATAAGTTCGTTGTCATATTTCGTGAATAAGATGTACGGAATTTTTCGTCTGTTCCTGGATACGGCCTCACTTTAGACTCAATAACATGAATATCATTTTTTCATACATTAAATTTCATTATTCGATCCTCTTGTAGTTCACATTTGCTTTATCCAAAAAAAATCAATTAAATAAAATAAATTAAAGAAATATAGCAAAAGGTCCGAGAAATATGCCAAATTTGAACATGTAGTTCAAGGTACTATAGGACGACTACAGAAAATTTTGGGAGGTCAAAATCTAAAAAAAAAAAAATAGTTTGCCTAGTGCCAAGGTCTGACACTCGGCAAAGGGTCATTTTGCTGAGTGTCACAAACCTTGACACTAGGCAAAGCACATGTTTGCCGAGTGTCGGCCGTGTGACACTCGGCAAACTCAAACGGTAGTTCACGGCCGTCAGCTGCCGTCGATGTTTGCCGAGTGTCAAACATTTGCCGAGTGTCTGACACTAGGCAAAATGTAGGTTTGCCTAGTGCCTAATTTTGCCGAGTGTTGACACTCGGCAAAGGCTTCCTTTGCCTAGTGTCGTTCTTTGCCGAGTGTTACACTCGGCAAATAATCTGTTTGCCGAGTGCCCGATATATTACACTCGGCAAACCTTTTTACACTAGGCAAATTAGGCGTTTCCGGTAGTGCCTGGTGGTGGGTGGGAATGATATGATCTTTTGGCCTTTGATGTACAGTTTGCTTCTGTTGGTTGGGTATACTACTTTGATCTATGTGGTGCAACTTAATATACGTAGTGCTTGATATATTGGGCCTATGTGTGAACATTTTTCTTTGTGTTGCACGCAGCTTAATATATGAGCTGTTTGATATATTCGACCTATGAATGAACTATTGTGAATGTTCTGTAGTTCAGTACATAAGCTTTATTGTTCAAATTTTGTATCAGATTTTGAGTTATCAGAATCATATTTTGAGATGTCAGATACTGAGTTTGATGGTCTAGATTTTAGATGTTTCAGATGAATGGCTATTTTGATATCGGATTACAGAAGTTGATTTTTTTTGTATGGGGAGTGTATGTTTAATTATGTGCGTTGGATGTGGATCCTATGGTTATGACAATCGAGCGTTTCGTGCATTAGAAATACTAGATTTTGTCATCTGGCCAGATTCAAGTGTGTTTTGTGGCCATCCGGCACTCGAGTGCTACATGCTTCCAAAACAGGAGTAGATAGGTTCCATTATTATCCTAGACCGAAATGCTATGAATCGAAACGTCATCTAACCAAAACACTCCTAACGCGGCATGCATGCATATGCTTCCGTTGCACATTCTACAGTCCTACAGAGCACGCGCCGCTGGTGGCTCGTCGGCGCACTTCAGGCAGAGGCACTCGCCCTTGTTACATTCCCCGCCGGCGAAGCCATGGCCGACCGCTACGCACTCATCGCGGCAGTACCGGAGGCCGCGGCTTCCACGGCAAGCGTTGGGGTCCGGCGCCGGGTACTCCAGGCACCAGGCTTCCACACCAGCATCTGCTCCATCAAAGATTTGTATTTTTTAAAAATAAAAAGAAAAGACAAATGTTTGATGCATGCGAACATAAAGTACTTGCTATATATCTATCTTTTTTACATGAGAAGGCTATCATGTTGGTAGCTAGTTAGTATATATATATGTAGCATCACCATGCATGTGTTCTGTACTTCTATACGAGCTTTACCATGAGACAGGAAGGCTACTGCCAGCAGTAGCAGGGCAGATGCAACGAGGGCTGTGGCCTTGCGAGCCATATGGCTTCAGCTTGGGATTCGGTCGAGACACTTCTGAATTGGAGTTGTATAGTGGCAGTGACAGTGAGTGCAGTAGTGTGGATTTATTGGATACTGAATATATAGGACTGGGATGGATGTCTGCCGAGAGTGGCTGCTTTTATGCAAACGGAGGGTAACCGAGAATTACCTAGACCACGAAGAAGCCCTAAAACTGGCACGGTATTGATTGGAATAATGTCCTCCTAATTTTGCTAGACAGTATAATAGAAGCATTTCCCGGCTTATAAGATACAAATGTCTATCTGAGGATGGTTAAGGTCAGATTGAATGCGCTAATGAAGAATAACTAAGGCCCTGTTTGGATCTATTAATCACTAATAGTTAGGTAGTTAATAGCTCATAGCTAATAATAAATAGCTACTGTTAGATGGTTTGACCCAACTAGTGCTCTTCATTTGCAACCTTGCGCTCTTCAAGTGATAACTTGCGCTCTTCAAGTGATATCTTGCGCTCTTCCATCATCTTGTTCTCCTGCCACCTATCCTCTCTAATTTTCTCTTTCTCTGTAAGCCATTTTTCTAGCAACCATGCATGATTATTTGTTTGTTTCGCCCCTTTCTTCATCTTCTCCTTTGCTTGCTTCCTTTCCATAGGCCTTTTACCATTAGGCATGGAAGAGTGACTCTTTATACTCTCATCATCTTCCAAATCAAACACATCTGTTGTTGGTGGTGAGTTGCTTCTCCTAGGCCTCTTGTTGGTGGTAGGGGGCGTGAACTTCTGGGAATGTCTAATCTTCAACCAACAATGAAGGAAAGAAAACCCCTTCTTCTTTGGATCATTGTTTGCATATGCATTCTGAGCCTCTAGCAACTGAAATCGAAGACATGTGTCAGTACAAATTCTTAATAAAATGATTCAATATCATAATGAAAACAATTCTTACATGTTCCTCGTATGGCAGTCCACTAGGATGACGACACTCAACCTCCTCAAATAAGCCTTGAAATTTCTGACACTCCTTGTGAATTACCCCCCACCTATGCTCTAGAGAATTTTCATTCCTGTTAGATGCAAATGTTTTGTTGGCATGAAAGTCATCATGAATTCGCTTCCAATATGCCTTGCTAGGTTGCTCATTTCCAATGATAGGATGCAAACTTATTTTCTCCCATGATCTACACAATTGGAGATCTTCCTCCTGAGAGTAGTTGGCAGTACGGATTTGCTTCCTCTTTGGTGCACTAGGTTGAGTACCATTTGTCTCAGTACCAATTGGTAAAATTGCAATGTCATCAACCCCAATGTCCACAGACATCACCAATGACCAATTATCTCCCTGCGACATGTATCAAACTGTGCAAAAGAAAAACAACACATATAATTGAGCTAGTCGAGTCCTTAACAGCAATCGGCAAGGGAACCAAAATATATATAGGTAACTGAAGTTTGACGACACAAGACGGGAGCACCGTACTACTACTACAGCATGATATAATTCAAACTAGAAATAAAGAAATTAAAAACAATGGCAAATTTTGTTTTCCCAGCGAATTTAAGATGTACTACCTCTAATGATCGGAGACGGTAGGAACTAGTGATGGATAAAAAGAACAGAGAGACGGCAACGCAAAGACTATTGAATATATTATTTTTATATTATTAATACTTTCAAGTTTTAGATAAATGCAAATACTATATTTTACGTACTTTTTATACCTGACTTGCGAGCCTAACGAGCTCGTAACGAGCCGAGCCGAGCTAGCTCATTATGCAGCCTTACCCACCGGAGATGCTGAGATCCTTTTTGCTGTTATCTCGGACCAGCACGAGCTGGGAAATGATTCCACATTTCTTCGTTCTGGCTCAAGAGAAAGTATCAAAATTCTTTACAGATTAAGGTGTCACAAGTGTGGATGGATCTATCAAACAATAGCAGATCACATCCTCAAGCCATTGAACGCTACACTGAACGTGAAATGCGCAAAGTCAAAGAAATCAAAATGGCAACGCTGCATTCTCGTTTCTTTATTTATCTTGTTGGATCAGCACTGTAAATTCACATTCTCACACGGAGTTGGATACCGATCGATCGGCATCATTCTCAGCCATAAGCCACTACACCATATTTCCACGGGACGTCGTCGTCGGCTCCGGCGGACACGGCGAGGTGCACAAGCAGACACGGTGGTCCGGGTCGGCCGGGTCCCTGAAGCAGTAGCCGGCCGTGTGCCCCTCGCCTCTGCACGTCGCGACGCAGAGGTCTCTGCTGTGGCAGTCGCCCTTGAACGTCGTGCTGCGGCTTATGGAGGAGCACTCATCTTCCGTTGCTGCGCCCTGGCCACCTGTCGCACGCATGACGCATCCAGTTCAAACGAAACATATTACACCCATTTTTCCCTCTATTGGTTTGAAGAAATCAAACAATGCAAATATGTAGAGAACTGTTCTTATATGACCTCGTTCGTACGTACCGATTGTCAGGAGTAGCAACATGAAGATCAGGGAAACTGCGGTTGCGATCTTGCATGGCCTCAACTCCATGGCTGATAGTGATATAGATCGATTTGAGCTCAATTCAGAATTTACTTTCGTCTAGAAAAATTCAAAATTTGGTGGCGACGAAGGAGGGGATCCAAGCAGTGCTAGCTATTGGTACTGTTGGGGCCTTGGGGCTATTGGTACGTCGTATTTATATATATGCATCGCTGCATGCGTGCTTGCATACTTCCTCTGTCCCATATTAATTGACGTTCTGGCAGCTCATTCAAACGTCTAGATTCATACGAAGCTCCATGCACGTGGACACAACCCTGCCCAGATTCAAAGATTCTTGGATGTACGTGATACGAAGTTAAAACGTCATATATAATGGGAGGTGGATATTGATTGCCAGCCAAAAATGGAAGTGCATTATCATGCTTCTATTTGCATAATTGCTCTCTGATGTTGCCAAAAATAATTACTAGTACGTGCGTGCATTTGCAGGTTAATGAAATGAATGGCCCTGAAGATACACCATGTTAGAGTTGGTACTTAGCTTATTCACACAATCACACTAGTACAGAATTGATTTGTAGAGATGTCTATCTCTAAAAATAGTTTCCAAAACGAGCTATCTCTAGAAATGCATTTGTAGGTGAAACAACAAAAAAGCAAAGTTGTAGATTTCGAAAAGTCGTACAACTTTGTAGTTTACAACTTTTTTATTTAAACTCGTTTATCCAAGAAAATGTTATGTTTCGATTTCTCATATTTAAAATCATTTTTTCAAACTGCCTCAGATAGAAAAATACACAAAACCAAAGTTGTTCTACTCATGTCTATAACTTTGCAGTTGATAACCTTTTATTTCGAATTCGTTTAGGATCTCAAATACTCACGGATCTCAAATGCTCACTTCAAAATCCAGAAAAGTGAATATGATCAGGGGAATGGATATGCTTTACATGATCTCAGGTTTAAAATATTTGTCAATTAGATCTAACATGCAACCACATATGGATATTTCTCAACATAACATGCAATTGTTTTAAATTAATTAATATCCATGCCGAAATCGTAATTTATTCAATGGTGTCTCAACATGTGTTGTACCTTTTTCCTTGAACGTCAAAAATATATACGTGTATTTTAGTTATACTTATTTAAATTGGAACGTGAACCTGTTGGCAACAGAACATCAGTCTTGATGGTATTTAAATTATTTTGTTGGCAACAGAACATCAGTCTTGATGGTATTTAAATTATTTATTCATTTTCATAATACCAACTTAATATTTTGCAAATGCACGTCTAGAGCTTATTTTGCAAATGCACTTTAGGGTAAGATTTATTTGAAACCTTACCTCCTGCGAGGTAACTGGAGTACCTTAGCAAGGCCCAATCCTCATGCCCTTGCTAACTTGTGAAGAATAACTGGTAAAGAAGTCCATGAGAACATAACCTCTAAAGTGCATGTCTAACCGAGTAGCGCACCATTATTAAGATGCCGCATTTAAGGCCGAATATAAGAAGTTTTTTCACCAAACCTTAGGCCATGTTTAGTTCGCGAAATATTTTGCGAAATGCTACTGTAGCACTTTTCGTTGTTATTTGACAATTAATGTCCAATCATGGACTAATTAGGCTTAAAAGATTCGTCTCGTGATTTATAGCTAAACTGTGTAATTAGTTTTATTTTTTATCTATATTTAATGCTTCATGCATGTGTCCAAAGATTCGATGTGACGGGGAATCTTGAAATATTTTGTAAAATATTTTGGAACTAAACGAGGCCTTAGTGGGGCAAGCTAGAAGAATTGGTGTTTTTAGGCCCCGTTCAGCTGTGCTGATAAGCCGGCTCAAAAACATTGTTGGTTGATTTGTTGTGAGAGAAAAACACTGTTCCAGCTGAAAAAAACGAGCTGAAAAGTACGAATTATAAGCCGAATAAATAGGGCCTTAGCGTCATGGGGGAGTTTACTCCCCCACCTAAATCTTGTATTATGGGTCCATAAAGGGCCGCAAGTACAAAAGGTACTTTTATAAGAGCCACAATAAGCAAAAGGGAGCTTCACCTTAGAAAACTACATCATTTCCCACGATAGTTAGAATTAATTGGTAATGGTCGTCTTCACTTTGACTTTGTCAAGGTTGTCGAGGTGCATTTTTTCAGTGTGGACATTGCTTGGCATGATGGATAGATTCATTTTTCGTTCAAAGTTCTTTTGAGCATTGGTTTTAGTTTTATGGTTTTTCTTCTGTTGTTGGAGCGATTTTTTTTCCATGGCAGCATCTGCTATTGGTCAGTTGTTAGTTGTGTTTTTTACTTGGGGCTTGTAAGTTTAATAACTTCTTTCTCCTACTAATATATTTCGGCAAAACCAAGCCGACCTTTAAAAAATGCTTAGCATTTCATTCTATAGGCAGCATCCAAGGATTTAGGCCTAGGTATCGGCCTCTTTTGCTCAAGGCTCATATGATAGTTTCTTGTTAAGGCAGCTTCTTTTGGTACATATATACTCCCTCCGTATCCTAATTTGATATAAAGTCATTTGAATATGGTAACATGAATTGGACAAGGTTTAAAGCGTTCAAACTGCTGGTTTTCAAGGTTGAAACACTACAAACCGACATAAGGCCACTTCCTCACTGCAATAGCTATGCAAATTCACTGCAGTAGCTATACAATAATCAACAAGAGGCCACTTCCTCACTGTTGCATTGTGTGTTGCCATTCTGAATAGTACCCCACAAAATACTAATTAGTTTCTACTTCCTTTTCATCTTAAGATCTCTAAGTGATGGATCTAATAGCTACAAAACACGTTGACACTGTAATGAACATATACTCACAATTGCTTGTGTAGCGGACAAGCGTCGTAACGCTCCTTCTGGTATTACCCTTCCTGTGTCCTCACAAAGTTTCTACAAGTTTATTGCAAGCACAAATATTTCAGATTTAAATCATTAGATAATTCACATATAATATTACTGAAGTATTTACAGGACTAGTGCACGTACCAATACCAAGTCTACAAGAACTTTGTTCTGCTGTAGTGTGTTGTCCTTTTCATGATTCTCTTGTTCTAGCCTTCCATTTGCACAACGTAGTTGTTCCATTTCGCGAGACATGTTTTGCATAGTCATTGAATTTGATGGGCGCGCACTTCTTTCCCTTTCGGCTATCCTGACATCTGAAGACTTAACAACACCATTTGCTATGGAAAGACGCCCATGCTTTCTCGGGCCACCACTAGACACATCATACAGTGCTTTCCCATTCAAATATTGCTCTTGCTCAACCTCATGACCATCCACTTCCATGTTTGCATCGTCTCCATCAGTGGCGGATCCAGGATTTTATCTTAGGGTATGCCGCCAAAAATTTTCATATACAATTTGGTAGGTCAATTTTAGTAATTTGGTAACAATTGTAACATTTGCAACGTGATTTAGTATACATGCACTAAGTAACACGATAAAGGCTTAAATTCAAGGATTAAGTTGAAACCATCCACTAAATACAATATAAATAGTTTAAAATTCATGCCAATAGTTATTTATGATGCAACATTAAAAAAACACATTGCCAAATAATTACATAATTTGTTATTTGTGATGTTATCAAATATCTATGGAAATAAAAAAATAATTTTGTATAGAAAGACGAAGAGCTGAAGAGACTAAAGAGCAAAGATTGAATTTTATCTAAGGTCATGTTTGGATTCTTGGAATTGAATTCATTCTAACAATTATAATTTAGACATAGGTTAATTAAACTAATATATGTTGTTCCTCCGTGCTTTGATCAAGATTAGTGCTTGTTTGGTTACCATGGGATTCTAAGAATATGGATAAAAAAAAATCTCAGAATCCTAGAATCCCATCTAAACATACTAGGATTCGTTAGGATTTTAACACATATACACACAGAGTCCAAGAAACATGAGAGATTATTTCTATCTAGAATCCAGATTTTAGAATCCCCATCCAAACATGACCTTAGATTAATTAGGAATCGGAAACATCATGTACGTAGCATGTACAGGGCGTCTAGACTTGCGTATTGCCGCGTGGGCTGTGTCACATGGGCCTCCCTTCCTCCCTTTAGGCGTGATGCGAACCAGGTGTTTTATTTGTTTTTACAAATACAACATATACATACTACTACGCATACTAGTTGCCGCCGGTCTCACAGGGTATGCCGGTGCATACCCGGCATACCCTGTGGCTCCGCCACTGGTCTCCATCCTCATCGTTTGCACTTTCTATCCTCTTAACAGTAGCAAGGTAGTCATCCTATACACATCCGAACAAGGTAACAGTCATGTACAATTTCATGATCTTCTGAAAAAAATCCGCAAACGCCCGTCTATGTTGACGATGCGCAGTTGGTGACGACGGGCGTCACGTACCCACGGCGGTGGTCATCCTCGGAGTCAGTGCTAACGTAGCCCGGGGAGTGCAGAAATGCCAACTGCAGTGAGGGGGAGTGCGCCAGCGAGGGCGAACAGGAGGGCCGCACTAGGACCAGCGAGGGCAAACGGGAGGGCGGCACCGGGACCAGCGAGGGTGCACGGGAGCGTGCCAGAGAGAAGCGCGAACGGTTGGGAGGCGAATGAGAATGGGAACGGGAGGTCGACATGGCGAAGCGATGGGGATTGGAGAGGGCGTGGGTGGTGGAGTTGCAGTTGCAGTAGAGGGTGAGAGGTGAATGGGGTTTCAGACCAAGTGTGTGCGGGTGGAGAAACAGGTACTGTGGGTTTTAATAACAGGAGCGGCCCTCCGCTTTAATGTGAAAAGACGGGGAACGTTGGAGCAGTGCCTCGGGAACCACAACTGGCTAGCGCGGCCTCGGCGTGGCCGCGTGGGTCTCCTTGGAACCAAACCACATTGTTTTGGGCTAAGCCATCTAGATCATGTGCAATGTCCAAGATCAAGTGCCACAGTGCGATTCATGGCCGGATGATACGCTCCCCACTAGATACCAGCACCGCATCGCAAATCAACATGAGGCAGCTCGACACGTGCACCCTATTGTACGGTGAATACAACATACGGGAGGCGTATGACTAGATGACTAGATCACACATCTTACAACTGGGTGTACAATAAAAAGCAAATGTGATGCTACTCCACATCAGCATTCAGCCTCTCCTTCATTTCTCTTTCCCATTCATGCATGAAGCTATTGGTGTAGCTGTTTTTGGCAAACAATTTTTCCAAAACATCTCAGCTTCACCTAGAGAGTTGCTCATCAAGTTGTAAATCTTTATTCATAATATGTCTAACAATGTAAATCTTTATTTGATAAGTCCAGTACTCCCTCTGTCCCATTGAAAGTGTCGCTTTTGACTTCTAAGCCTTTTCTTTGACGGTCAAACAAAAAAGGTTTTGAAGTCAAAAATGACACTTTCAATGGGATGGAGGGAGTAGGTTACATTAGAAATGTGTACAATAATAAAGATGTATCGAGAACTACTGGGTGTACAATAACAAAGACCTATCGAGTATAGAAAACAACCTACTCGACTGCTGACATCGCAAAACTTGACAAGAAGGGGCATGGAGCGGAGTTTGAATCGACACCCACCTAGCAAAACTTCCACTTGCGTTCCCCATAGGCAATGGCTACAGCAGAAAACCATGGGGAGACCCGAGAGGAGACCAACCTGCACAAAAAAAGGATACAAGAGAGGAGGCCGAAGAAGAAGGAGCCCCGTGAGGAAACCAACCCGCTCAGGAAAAAATGGGAACGAAGGAAATAGCGGGGAAGAAGAAGGCGTGGAAAACCGTGGGGAAGAAGAAGGAAGGAAATCAAGCGTGCTCCCTTCTTACTTCGCGACGAGCCCCCATGATTGACAACTTTCCTCCCTATCATCGCAAAACTTCCACTAACACCGAGGAAACGAGCGGACATATAACCGTACATAGGTGTTGGCGGAAGCTAATCTTGAAGGCCTTCTCCAAGCGTTGCTGGAGGCGATGCAGGACGAGGGAGGCCATGGCGATGGGAGACTACGTGCAACTCATGAGAAACATGCTCGTGAACGTCCTCTAATCCTCATGATAAGTTCACAGTAGCACAATGCATCTCACATTGGTGCAAATTTTATGTGAGGATCAGAGGTTGTCCAGAAGCGCGGCGATGGCGATGGTCAAGTAGGTATTTTCTCTGGTTTCTTTTATGCATGCTCTCCCCTTACATTGGCTTAAATAGCCCCACCTCAAAACGGGTGCGGGGAAGGCAACAAAGGTCTGTGACATCCGTGGCCACCCACGCGAGTCACGGGCGATGGAGCGGCGAACACGATGCCACATTTCCCTGGCACATTTGATTCCTTGTCATAGTTGATTCCCTTCCACATTTCATGCTCATCTATAACAATACTTAATGATGCGCAATATCTGGCGGACCAAGAGGACGCGCGCACG
Organism: Saccharum spontaneum; assembly: GCA_022457205.1. Taxonomy (NCBI): domain Eukaryota; kingdom Viridiplantae; phylum Streptophyta; class Magnoliopsida; order Poales; family Poaceae; genus Saccharum; species Saccharum spontaneum. The sequence continues at coordinate 12,863,302 of CM039594.1, read as the reverse complement.
CGTACATCGAGAGTCGGACAATGTAAATTTTTAAGAGAGATGTAAAAAATCAACCAACCTGATAATCTAATCTATGTAACACCATTCAACCACTCAAGTTTCTGCACTGTTTATCAACGAAACAATGCACCAAGAAAAAAATATTTCAGTGATCCTTAATTCATATACTTAAGCATTACATATGAAAATTTTGGCTAACACCATCATCTTTATGGCATTGGTGGTTATTCTAGAAAAGAGCAGTTCATTTTAATATTCATCATTAGCAATTCCTATGAATTCAGGGATTGCCAGCATGCTGTAATTATATCAATAATTTGTGTTAGAGCTGAAATTATCAATCCATTGTTGTATTAATTTATGTAAAACAAGAATTGAAGCTTAGATTTCAACGGTAGTCACCTGAACTTTGTTGTGATCAATTGAATGCATGATATTCACCATCCTAGGCATTAACGATATAAATCGAATGCACTTTTAAAATATCTTATCCTCACATGGATACCTCAATAATATGTGATTTCCAGTTCTAAGCTTCCATAGGAAAACAGTTATTTTGTATTTCACTATAATCATCGAGTTTTTACAATATATCTAGCTTTGTACTTTGCTACCTATTGAGCTACAGAGCTTTAACAACTGGAAACTAATACATGTAACTCATACAGATTATTACTTGAAAAATAATGGTTTCTCAAGTAATAATCCTACAACTGCCGTTTTAACATTTTTGCTACCTTTTTAGTTTTAATGGGTTGCAAGACGCCCTATGAGTAAAATCAACTTAAAATTTGTTTTCTTCCACCTATTGGTTTCTATAACATTCCTCACTAGTTGAATTCGGGAATTTGAGGCACTAATTCTATGAAAGCACCGGTGATTGGAGTTTAGAATTTATTATGTAATGCGATGACCAAATATCAGGCTGACTGGAGCAAGATGTTTGCAGTGCAGCAAATTACACGTTGGTTGAGTGAAGAGGACACTCTAAGGTTTATTAAGGTAGCATGGTAGTCTTGAGTAGTGAAGTTGTCACTTGGTCTCGCTCTATGTATTGTCGTGTGCCTGTTTGCTCTTTTGGTATGTGGTTCATCATTAGGTGTCACAGTCGTGGAGCTGCATTTGATCAGAATAAATTAGTTATTAATTTAATAGTATTATTATGATAATGTATCCATTTTGGAAATCGATAGGAAAACCAATAGTACCTTGTGGATGAAGTATCGGCTGTAAGATTGGTATGAATGCTTCTAGGACAAATGATCAATTGAGTTGAAACAGTATATTAGTTATCACTAATGATTGAATTTGTCTGGATTAAGTCTATTTGGTTCATGAATGTTAAAGTTTAACTCCCATCACATCAATGTTGCGGCAAATGCATGGAGTACTAAATGTAGACTAATTGCATGCATGTCAGCACAGATTAGGAGTAATTTACGAGACGAATCTATTAAGCCTAATTAGTCCAAAATTGAAAACTTTTTGTCAAATAAGACGAAAGTGCTATAATGTTTATTAAACTTTAACACCTCTAACCAAACAGGCCCTAAGTGGTTTGGGAAAAGGGAACGTACCTGATGGTGTTGGTAGGTGTGTCAATTAGATTGTCCTTGTCATTATCAATTTTGAAACTCTTTTTAAGGACATAATTGCTGCTGAACTTTGTTGAGTAAACAATATTCATGCCAATATGGAAAAGTCTTTTCTTTCCAATTGCATTGTTCAATGCAGTCACGTGTTCATCTGCTGTTATTTTCATATTTTGGGAAGCTTGTGCAGCTGAGACGTTCCGCACTGGGTCCTGTCTCCCGTCCGCTACCCGGTGCCAGCTCGGGTATAGAGGATCGGCGTCCCCGCAGCGGGTACTGGACGCCCGTCCGCTACCGGAGCGGATCCGGCAAATCCAGCGGACTGGCAACGCTTTAGCGGACGGTACGGTGCATGCGCGCAAGTGGGCAGCAGCCAGCAGGGTGAGCGAGAGAAGAGAGAGAGGGTACGCGGGCCCCACGTGTTTAACTAACTAAAAAAATTGTTATAACTCACAAACCAAAAATCTAAATTAAATTTCGATTGCACCATTAAATTCGTCTCAATAAATCCTTCAAAACTAGATCACACATGGATATATTTAGATAAAGTGACAAATGGGTCCCATAGTGGATAGAGTAGATAGATGATGATATTGAGGATGGATGGGTGCGGGAGAATTGAGTATAGAGGAGAGAATCTTGCTGACTAGGACGTATAGAGGATGAATATAGAGGTCCATGAGTGCGGGTAGTCTGAGTGGAGATATGGATAATATATTTAGGATTATAAATCTAAGTGGAGATATGGATGGAGCTTATTTCATCCAACCTGCACCTCTATTCATATGTAGCCTACGTCTACGTCGAGACTTAGATGCAGCAGATGGGTCTGGTTGGGGAACTAAAATATGTGAGCTTCTTCGGCGTGAACGGCCACGATCATCTGGTGAACGGATTGAACCTTCTCCAGGTTCCGTGCTGATGGAATTTTAAAACTTTGGCTAAATAACTACAGTTGTACAATTGCAATCTATAAGAAAGTATGACTGTACATAAAGTTGTAAGACGACATGAACTATAAATTTAGACGTACCTTAGGAAATAAACTCTGATGCTAAGAAAATATGAAGTGTACATAGAAGTGTAAGAAAAAAATGAACTGTAATTTAGACGTACCTTGGAAAGTAAACCTTGAGCAAAAAAATGAAAGGAAGGCAATTGACGAACAGAGATGGGTCTAAAAATTGAAAGAAGCCAATTAATCAGTAGAGCATGGGGGATTAGAAGAGCATATCAGAGCAGAAGACCGTATGGACGTAACCTTACCTGCCACAATGTGCAGGCCAGTTCAGTGTTGCAGGGTGTGCATCCGAAGGATAGTGGAAGACCTGGGGTCAATAGCTCTGAGCAGAAGGGGAGTAAGCAATGGGGAAGATGGAGCAGGACATTAACATGGACATAAATATCTGGGAACGCAAATTCGAAAAGGGAAATTAATCACCAGAAATGCGCAGTTAAGGGCTTGTTTAGTTGGTGAAAAAGTTTGGGTTCGGCTACTGTAGCACTTTTCGTTTTATTTGGCAATTTGTGTCTAATCATTAATTAATTAGGCTTAAAATATTTGTCTCGTGATTTACAACCAAACTGTGTAATTAGTTTTTCCTTTCACCTATATTTAGTACTCTATGCATATGCCGTAAGATTCGATGTGACATATACTGTAGCATTTTTTGGGTTTGCTTTTTGTAAACTAAACAGGCTCTGAATGGGAGAGCCGCAGGAATCTGAATAGCGTCGCAGGGGGCGGGTGATTGCGGGCAGCGTTGCAGGGCTGAGTGCGTGCTTCCTTGTGCCATTGATTGATTGCGGGCAGAGGCAGTGCTCCGGGGCTGAGGAGGGCCGAGGCCTTGTGATGCGAGGGAGCCGAGCGGGCGGCGCTGCCGCTGCTAGGCGCGAGCAGCACTGCGGCCTGTGGTGGGGCAGCGTTGGGGCCTGAGGAGTGCCGAGGCCTGTGATGCGAGGGAGCTGAGCGGGCGGCGCTGCCCCTGCTGGGCGCGGCCAGCACTGCGGCCTGTGGCACGACTAAGCCTGAGCAAAATACCCGATACTGTATCTGAAATATTCGAACTCAGACCCGAATTATCCGAACCTGAGGTACCCGATCCTAAATTCGGATAGCAGTTCTGATTACCCGAAATAAGTTTGGGTGATTCGGGTAATATCTCCCAGTACTCGAACTACCCAAACTACTCGAATATGTGTTTGTGTCTTTGTGTTTGTGATGTGTTGTCAGTAGAGCACTTGAACTTATCACTTTATTAGTATATGATTCTCTTTGTTTGAACAAGTGACTGTAATACATTATTATCTGTAAATTGTTGTTAAAATTTTATACAAATCGTTGCTGAAATTACATATAAAATTGCTATAAAAGTTTTGTACAATTTGCTCTTTTTTGTGAATTCGGGTATATTGGGTATACCCGAACCTGAACCTAAATTATCGGGTACCCGAAATTTCGAGTAGTGTTTTTTCGAAGTAAATATCGAGTAGCAATTTTTATTACCCGAATTTTAAATTATCCAAATTACCCGACCCGAAAAAATCGAGTAACCCGAACGCCCAGATGACAGATGCAGCCCATTCTCATGTGCCTTATACATCCCACAATCTTGCGTTTTACCGGTGCTTGAAGAGGAGATAGAAGGCGCAAGCACCGTTGCCTAACATTGTGGCCGGTGCCAAGTTCCAAAAACAATTGGCACCGAGACATGTAGAAGCACTGATGCTTCGATCAATAAAAAACTGAATTCCACGGCAACGAGGCGAGGAGGACGACGGCGACGGCGAGGAGCTCACCGGCGCCCGGGAGGAGCGGGTCTGCCTCCACCGACCACTCCGCCGCCCGGAACCGCATCGCCCGCGACAGGGAGGAGCTCCGCCACTCGGAGCCATGCCGCCGTCCGCGTCGTCGCTGGCAGAAGTCGCTAGTCGACCGAACCCACCAGCCATGGGAAGCTGCTTTGGGGATGCCGTCTGCGCGGGCTGGCCGAGCCGCGACCGAGGGGGCGCTGTCCACGCTCAACGAGTCACTCCACCGCCAGAGCCCCCTGCGCTGTGGACAGGACGCGCCGCCGTCGGGGGTATCGCGCGCACAGTGTGCGCCGCCGCCGAGTGGGGTGGGGTCGCCACGGCCGCCGCGACGCACCGAGTGGGGTGGGGGTCGCCATGGAGGCCGGCTACTGCAACCGCAAGAAGGCCGACGACATCTGCGAGGGCGTCTGCGACAGCGAGGTGAGGCGAAGTTGAGAGGTGTGGGTGCTCCATCGGCGTCCCAGACACAGAAGAAGGCACAAACGCGATGCAGACGGGGAACTGCTTGGGGAATACGGGCTCTGATGGGCTTGATTCTGGAGTCGAGCGGCGTCTTGCCGTGGCAGCAGCCAACAGAGGGAGAGGAGAGGAGAGGTGCAAGGCGGGAGTAGAGCAGGGAGGCGCTCATCGGCAGCGGAGAGATGGAGAGTTTGGGGAAGAGAAAGGGGATTTTACCTGTACACGGGTCCACAGCACAGTAAGGCATCGGTGTTGGGTGTCAGCTATAAAGTCATCGGTGCTGACGCTGTGGTATCCAAAGAGCTGGAGGTATCTGTGCTGGGTGTCAGCTATAAAGTCATCGGTGAAGAGCTGGAGGCATCGATGCTGGGTGTCAGCTATAAAGTTTTTATCAGCACCGCTACGCTGTAGACAGTGTTAGACTGACTGCACCGGGTCCTGCATATCACCCGGTAAACAAAATAGAGGCTGCAAATACTAGATTAAACACCTATAGCAGGATCCGGTACAAGGCACACTATACATTCCAGTCCACTATTTCTAGCGAGATGCGTGCGGTAAAAACTGGTGGACCCACCACCACGAGGGACTGCAGCAGCTGACAGCGTCCACGAGTGAAGGCAACAACGGAACACGCATGGCCATTGGTCGGATCAGGAAAAAAACAGCACGCCCATGCGCGGCAGGAATCTATACGGGCCCTACTTTTCACCTAATTAAAACTATTATAACTCACAAATCAAAAGGTTAAATTAAATTTCGATTATACCATTAAATTTGTTACAATAAATACTTCAAAACAAGATATCACATGGATATATTTAGATAAAATTTATAGAGAATGACAAGTGGAGCCATTGTTGGTAGTTGAAAGATAATAGGTGCGGATGAATCGTGTATAGATGAGAGAATCTTAATGACCAGAATATATAGAGGATGGAAATAGAGGATCATGAGTGCGGATAGTCTTCCTCTCTGGTTCAGCCCAACATGTCTATAACCCTGTAAAATATGCCAACTATTATTATAGCTACCCACTAGCGACAAATGATTCTTCTGTCCAGCAAGGAGCAAACCAACAATAAGCTTGCACATTCCATCAGAAGATGGCCAAACACTGACCCAGATTCAATGTAGGGAGTGGCAAAGCCGCGCTGTTTTCTAGTACAAACGAAGCTTATAACATGTTGATAAAAATTGTCTACCAGCCAAGTAAACAGGGTTCTGGCTCAACAATACAACTCTGTTCTAGCACACATACAAACCATCTCAAGCACAATCTGTCAACCGACAGCCGTGCCTATTGGCTGGTTTCTAGTGAGTTAGACAACAAACCTAAGGATAGGGCTCCGGATCAGGAGACAAGATAGACACCTTCACCAATATGCAAACCATCTCAAGCACAATCTGTTGACTGACACAGCCATGCCGACAAGTATCGAACTTGCAATAGTGCACAAGATCACCTTCAGAGCCTTCTTTACCTACCTTAAACATCAGACACATCGTAGTATCCTCTGGGACAGCAATCACGAATCTTTTTGTGCCTAACTCTGCAATGTCACCATGAAAAAGCTCAATTTCTCCATACTCCTTTAAAGCAGAAACAAGAGATAGATTGAAAGCACTGTTGACTTCTGGTGTGTCCACTTCTATTACGGCCTCCATTCCAAACTCTAGATGTGCAAAACGCATGTCAACTGCGCCGCCATGACAGCCACTAAAGCGAAGTGTATAACTCCTCGTATATTCGCGGTTGTTAAAGAATGTTACTCCATCAATCAGCTGGAGGTCATCTTCCTCTTTCTCTCCGGTCATGATCCTCATGTCAAACTCCATTAGAACCTCCGCAAAATTCACAATGCCTCTCGTAGGGCCAGTCATCTCAATGAGTTTACCCTGTGAAATTATAATTGTTTAGTAGCTCTGCATAGAGAAATATGAAATATCTATCTAAAGGTAAATGCAATCCTTACAAACAATATGACAATAGATCCCAAACAAATGCTAGCAGATATTCTAATTTCACAAACACTATTAACAAAAAAAAAACTTGAGTTTTCCTAAATTGGTACCTTCATCACTCAGCTTTGCTAATGTCAATCATCATTAGAGTTTTATTTACTGATGAAGTATGAGAAATGTTGGTTCCATAGTGATTGGGTATTTTTTTAGGGGAAAATTGATTTTGTATTCTTAAATGCAGATTTATCAGCATGTTCTGCATTATCATATTCAGGCTTATTGATAAGTTGTATTAGCATACATTAATTCTCATCACAATGTTCAGATTCAATAAATTACACAACTATTATACAATCCGAGTCTGCTCTGTTTTGTTATTCTATCCTCTTGCATCCTGTAATGTCGTCAATATCTACAGGATGGATCTGCCATCGACCGAAATCTCACCTACCAGCCAACCAAGTCCTCCCATTGCGTCTATTGTCGCTATTCCTGCCCCTAAAATTCCACCAATCTACCAGCCAACCAAGTTCTCCCAGTGTCTATTGTCCCTATTCCTGCCCCTAAAATTTCTCCATCTACCAGCCAACAAGTCCTCCCAATGTGTCTATTCTCACTATTCCTGCCCCTAAAATTCCACCATCTACCAGCCAAATAAGTGGTGCCATTGTTTCTCCCACTAACACTTATCTTGACAACCCAATTCCAATATTTAAGCATGTTGGTGTCAATGAAGAGGTACTGTATGGTGAAGAAGTCTAGGAGGACAACGACGGTGATGATGATGGAGAGGACAGCTAGGGAGAGGATGGTTCTTGTTTAGATGAAAATATTGACGACTAGGATGATGATGGTTGGGTTGCAAAAAATGGAGAGCTCAACATGCTATTAAGTGGCCAAAAATACATTTCTTTAGTTTCCATGTTTCCACCAAACTACCAAAGATGTGGTTTCCACCAAATAATTTGCCAGGTTTCATCTCATCCCTACTTTTGGACATTACCAACAATAATTGCAGATAAGTTATAGATGTGGACCTTTTGTACCATGAGAGGATTATCTCGGCTACGGTTGAAAACATAATTAAGCCGTCCATCCAAAAAATCCCGCGCTGCCAAGTATCCATACAACTGTATGGAGTCACTGTTCATAGGAGTTTTTGCCAACCTCATCGAGCAAACCTGTATCATTTGATCCCTATGATGGCGTGTGCAATATTCATCAGGATAAGGATAGCATGGGGAGAGCTTTGAAGACTTGTATGACTCCAAGTCAGCTGCACCATAGATATCAAGATTGCTAGTTAGTACACTAAATAGACAAATGTTTTATATTCTATAAAACAAAATAGGGTGCTTTGTAGTTGCATATTTGTAGTTACACTAAGTAGACATGTTTCATATTCTATAAAACAGGCTACATCACTCTCTAAATGCAATTTACGATAGTTCTCTCATGAACTTTTTCACATAAGAAAAATTATGATAAGCCATTAGAGCATAGAGGAGAAAATTTCAATATTTAGAGTACAAAATTGAGAGAGTCCATTGAAGACACACCAACAAGTGATTTACAAAAAGATATTCATGGGATGACTCGCCAAATTTAGATATAGAGATTGAAGTTTATATAGGCTCTTGGAGTTTCTCAACTGGTAAACAAAAGCTAGTGCCAATTGTAATTAAACGCATTAACCTCATGATTTTATTATTAAAAAATATATACCAATCAATTACCTAGATTGCAAATGTCCTAAGAATAGGAAAAGAGAATTGGATCACTTACTCTCCCTACGGTCAGCAAGATCTATAGGACGACCACGTCCATAAAATCCCCAATCATTCTTGTATATAGCTCCATCACGGTGGGTACTCTCCTTCCAGATTATTCCCTCAAACACTCTATCATCAGTGCCCGTGATTTTGCTGTCATGGACAATTTCATCCGGCAATCTATCATCAGTGGCCGCGATTTTGCTGTCATGGACACCATTAATCCCCTTCGTCTCTGACTTGTCTATTCCTTCAATGGTCCCATAAAACTTCATTTGCTTTACGACCCTGACATGATGGACATCATTGGTTTGTAAGCAAATCTGTCAATGGCAAATAAAAGGAATAAGAGGCTTTTACATGAATGTCATTATAAAAGTTGGTAATTACTCATGAGCCATTAAAAAAGTTAGAGTTCTTACAGGTGCCACTGCTCTGAACTTTTTTGCTCTCCACGCCACTTCCGTCAGATTTGGCTCTGACGGTGTCAAACTGTGGGTGTGAAAAGTCGAAAATACCCTCAGGTGTAAATATGCAATTAATTTTTTTGAGCATCTTAACGATCTCAAATGAAAAAACTCAAAACTAGAAAGTTGTAGATCTCGTCGAGATCTACAATATTTATATAAAAATTATTTTCATTTTATTTCGTATAAAAAATGTGATTTTTCTAAGACATATTAATAATATCAAATCATATTTTTTTATACGGAATCAAATGAAAATAGTTTTTATATAAATATTGTAGATCTCGACGAGATCTACAACTTTCTAGTTTTGAGTTTTTTCATTTGAGATCGTTAAGATGCTCAAAAAAATTAATTGCATATTTATACCTGAGGGTATTTTCGACTTTTCACACCCGCAGTTTGACACCGTCAGAACCAAATCTGACGGAAGTGGCGTGGAGGCCAAAAAAAAAAGTTTAGAGCAGTGGCACCTGTGAGAACTCAACTTTTTTAATGGCTCATGAGTAATTACCAACTTTTATAATGGCATTTATGTAAAAGGCTCAAGGAATAACTAGTCTCAACATCTGACTGTCACAGTTTAAATAAAATCAAATAAGATGCACCATAGCAACCTGGTACGAACCGTCAGAACTGAAAGGGTAGCCTTAACAATACGAAAACTAATGGACTTTGGTCAGATCTAAGGTTCACCAACAAGGGACATGGTTTTACGACAGAAAAAAAAATCGATAGGCAGTAAGAAACGGAAGGCAAATTAGAACATACGGGCAAAATCCACCCAGTACTTTATCAGCTAGATCTGGCGCCGCCAGATTGAACGGATAATCACGTCGCCGAAGCGCTGGAGGATTCCAACGGGGCGACCCAGAAGCGAAGTGGGCGGCGCGAGAATGCATCAACCATCGAAGAGACCAGTGGAAGATTCTCTGCATCCGAACTGAATCGGTAATACCTTCGGAAATCGCTGACCTGATTCAGCGGCGGCCGGCTAGCTATTCGCACAGGCGGCGGGTGGGGATCTGAGGGGAACGAGCCTCTTCGTGACTCTTAGGCCCGTTCAGCCGGAATTATAAGCGGGTTGAAAAACACTGATTTTTTAAGAAAAAAATATTGTTTTGACTGAAAAAACAAGCTGAATAAGACGGATTATAAGCCAGATGAGCAGGGCCTTATTCTCCCTTTTATTTAAGGCCCGTTTACTTCCCAAAATATTTCCTCTTCTACTCATCACATCGAATCTTTGGACGCATACATGAAGCATTAAATGTAGGTAAAAAAAATAATTAATTACATAGTTTATCTGTAAATGTCGAGACGAATCTTTTGAGCCTAGTTAGTCCATGGTTGGACAAATTCTGCCAAATAACAACGAAAGTGCTATAGAAATTTCCCCCCCAAAAATTTCGGATCTGAACGCAGCCTTAGGTGGAGTTTGGATAGGGTTTGGAATGGCGTCTGTATTAAGGACGAAAACAGTCGGAAACGGTGGAAAACGGACTTACGATATAGAAAAACGAAAGCGGTCGATTCGGGATATTTCTACATTTAGCAATTAAAGAGTAAAAAAATAATTGAAAATGGTTGTGAAACCAATTGAAACTGATAATTTTTCATGTTAAAAAACGGTACCATAATATAGAAAACGAAAACGGTCAGTTCGGAATATTTCTATTCTGTTTTCATCCTTAGTCTGGATAGTCGGTGGGTAAGGAGATATGGAAACATGGTGGGTTATGATGAGATTGTTTTGGGTCAGGGAAATGAGACGATAAGCTCAATCCTTATTTAGATTAGAGTTAAATGCACGATAGATCCATATACTTGTCATATCATGTCATGGTGTACCACTTAGGTCCATGACATAGGAAAATGCATGTATAGGTCGCCAAACTTGTTAAATGGTGCATTGTAGGGCCCATAATGCTTAGTTAGCGTTTTCTTGCTTAGGTGGCATGCCAACATGGTATATTTTTTTCATCTAACCCCTTGCTCCCAGGGCACAACAGGTGTAGGGTTGAGATGGCGGACTAGAGGGGGATGAATAGTCCTTTCTAAAACTTAATCGCGTCGGCTAACCGAAACAAGTGCGGAATTAAAACTATCGGTTTAACCAAGACTACACACCTCTATCTAAGTTCTCAAGCACCTCACAAAAATCCTAATTAAACAACTAAGGTGCTTTCCTTAACAAGAGCTCACCTAACTAATTCTTGAGCAAGTTCACACAAACCTATGCACTAGTACTTTGCAAGTAAGAGGGAGCTCCTACACTCACCGTGGGTGTTCGGTTTTTACCGGAGGTTCGGTTCAGTTTCTTCGGTTTCCCAATATTTCGGTTTCTAGAAAATGAAACCCGATCGGTTTTCCAAAATTACAGAAACCGACCAATTTCGGTTCGGTTTTTTAGTTGGGTTTTTCGGTAAAAACTGGAAAAACCGATGGCATAAAACAGCCAGAGCCAGCCATGGTTGAGGAGCTTGACAACTTGACGATGGTGGTTTCACCACCGAGTGCCCGAGCCAAGTTCGAACTCCACCAAGCGGCGGCTCGCTGCTTCGATGGCGCTGCTCCGGCTCTGCTGTGCGCTGCCGCTGCCGCCTAGCCGCCAAACTCCACTAAGCTACTGCTGGCCGCCTGTGCCCTGGCCTGCTGCCGTGCGCTGCCAGCCGCTGGCGTCGCCACGTCGGGAAGGGTTATGGTTGGGGAATGGGGACCGAGGGAAGGGAAGGGTTAGGGTTGGGGAATGAGGACTGGGGACGGAGAGTGGAATGGCCGAATGGGGATGGGGGCGACAGGTCACGGGTGAGGGGCTCTGGCCTCTAGCGGCTAGGTGCAGGCGTGGGGGTGCCTCGCTCACTGCTGGGCCACTGGTGGGCTGGTGCCTGGTGGGCTGAAGAGTGAAGATGGAAGACCTAGTCAAGTACTCAAGTTACGAAGCAGATGCCAGGATTCCTAGGATCCTTCGGTATCTCGGTAGTTCGGTTTGGTTTCAAGCAGAAACTGAAGCCGAAGCCAATCACCGAATAGTACAGAAACGAAAACCGACACCGAACCGAAAAACCAAAAAACCGAATTTTCGGTTCAATTTCGGTTCGGTTCGGTGATCGGTTTTCGGTGAAAATGTGCCCAGGGTGATCCTACACATGCTAGTAAGTAAAAGCACAAAGTCACCTAAGCTCACTAGCAAAGCTCAAGGACAAAGCTACACAAGCTAAAGCCTAAAGCTCAGCTTACTTAGCTACACAAACTAAGCAAGGCAAGGGAACTACTTATAGCTACAGAAGCAAGAAGGTAACTAGCAAGCTACACAAACAAACTAGTGACAAGAGCAACTACACAAGCACAAGTAAGAATGTAAACACAAGCTTGTGAAACGAAGAGCAAACCACCGAGAAGATGTACACAATGTTGACACAACGATTTTTCACCGAGGTTCACTTGGTTGCCACAAGCTAGTCCCCGTTGTGTCGATCAACACCTCGTGGTTCGGCGGCTAATCGGTATCCACAACCGAGCTCTCCCAAAGAGCACATGTCACAGAACCTCCTAAATTATGATGGCCCACATGTACCTGTCATTGTCATAATAACATCTGACAGCCATACTTATGTTTCTCATAACCTAAAAGGTATGCTTTCCTCCGAACATGATCCAATTACAGGAGTATTACAATATTACAACAGTTTATTCAAAATACCATCAGAGTAAAAGAGCGAAAGTCTTACATAACTTAAGTTTACAAACCACAGTTTCCAAATTTTAAACCAGTAGTAGCATTATTACAAACCAGTAGTAGTGGAGTATCAGTAGTAACTTTATTACAGCACCTAAACGAGGTGTCTTGCCCAAAGGCTACACAGCCTACTCGTCGTCACTTTCTTCAACAACGGTCATGCAGCAAGGCTCAAAACAGACTTGCTTATGAACCGCACCTGCAACAAGGGTTTAACAAACCCTGAGTACGGAGAGTACTCAACAAGACATACCCGACTAAGAAAAAGATTCCAATGACATGCTAGCTTTAGGGAATCAAGGTACGGGTATTCAAGAATCAAAATTTATTTTGCAGAAAAGCTTACTAGAATAAGTCCTTACTTTCAACATTTTATTTTTTATCATTGATGGTTCATTAACCAATTCTAAGTGATCCTAATCTAGATCAAAGTAATTTTCATCAAAATCCTTTCTCATTCTTTCTTCCAATTCCAGTTCTTAGCTACGATGTTGGTGCAAGGTCAAGACTCATTTCTCATGGAGTAACGACGATTCGAACCGCTTGATTTACCCAGCTGGGGCTTCCTAACCACACGATATATGTAGAACCAAATCTTGCATATATCAACTCTTACTCGGGTCGTCCAAAACCAGAACGTGTCCATTGTCACCTGAGAGCACAGTACTCCTTGAACCTGGCCTAATTCTAGCCTTGAGGATGCACGCTACTCTCGCCATCTCTCCACCCCCAGTGCAAGGTTAGACGTTCTCGTGATGGACTAGCCGAAGTAAGGCTTACCCAACATGGGTATATGGCTAGTACTAATAAAAACTTCTTGACACGAGGGCCAACAATGTACGATCCTTAACTGATAAGGCGGAAACACTACATTGAGACTCCTTTCCCAATGCAAGTTAGCAGTGGCCAAACCACCCGCCCGATCTCAAATTCATTCTTATAATTCAATATCCAATAAGTTATGCCATCATAGGGCCATTTAAAACATTTCATTGTAAAAGCCTAACTCACTAAGCATGGCGAAGCATAACTACGCATTTGTACATAAAACAGGTACCAAGGGTGATATCACAATAATCAAGGATGATAATACAGCAATTGGGTTATCACTCAATTCTTAATTACATAATGCATTAAGCCATAGTACTAGTGATAAAGATTTGTAAAACTCAAGAAAGGGTTTAAATGCATCGGGGCTTGCCTTGCTCAGCCAAGACGATTGGTTCAGGCTCAACAACACCGACGTCCGGTCCAGAACCCACTAAAGACAACTCTTCTTCGGAGGCTTGCTCAACGACGTCTACTCCCTCGAAAGCGGGAACTACACGATCATATGACATGCTTCAACATGATGCGATGATAAACATGATTCGTGATGATAATATGCCACGATTAATAACTTAAGTACAACTTTCCTTCGCGGTATAGTTGCAAAACAACGGAACTCACTATCTAACAGTACTTACATTAAGCAACATTATTACTTCTTAAAGAACATGTTAAACATGAGCTCAACCAAGTAATTAAGGCGCCAAGTATCATTAAGGGTTAATGACCCAAGATCATCACTCAATCAAAAAAAACACACAACACTTAAAGTTATCAATTTAACATTTAGTTAATTACTTAACTAGTTAAGGTAGAAATTAAGAATAAATTAAACTTCATCTAATTGAGCTCAAACTTTTTCTATACATTGATCATAGTCTAACATAGTGTCAAAACAAATTTCATGAATTTTGGATTAATATTTTAATTACTAAAATTCCTGGAAGTTGCATTTAACATTTAATTAAGCTAATTAAATAACTTACAAAAAGTAATCAAAATTACCATTTAATATTTTTCTAAATCGTTTACACTCTGAAAAGCTTACACAAAAATTTTCAATATTTTTGGAGCTCTAGAAATTTCATAATGAAATAAACAAAAATAGTTACTATTTCACATTTTTGGAAAAAGAAAAACAAAAACGGCAGCACGGACCGCTTCTCTTCTCCTTCCCTGGCTCAGCCCAGCAAAACGCACGGCCCACCCGCGCGTGTTCGTGCTCGCTCACGCTCGGCCCAGCAAGACTAGGCCGTGCGGCCCGCTCGCGCACGCGCTCTCCCTCTCTCGCTCTCTCACTGACAAGGTGGCCCCGCCTGTCATCCCTCTCCTCCCTCTCTCTTCTCGCGGTCCGGCCACAACGGCACGGTGACCGGCCGGCGACCACGACACCGGTGACACAACCAACCTGACCAACATGATCTACACCACACCGCGAACGCCCTCGAACAACTCACACGACCGTAGACCCCCCGGAGGGAGCCCCACCCCAGCCATGGCGGCACGGTGGCTATGGTGACCGGCGCCCCGGTAATCAAAGTCGGTAATAACCAAATTGAGAGCATGGGAAGCATCAGCGGCTCACCGCGAG
Source organism: Saccharum spontaneum (assembly GCA_022457205.1). Taxonomy (NCBI): domain Eukaryota; kingdom Viridiplantae; phylum Streptophyta; class Magnoliopsida; order Poales; family Poaceae; genus Saccharum; species Saccharum spontaneum. Next base: position 12,848,075 of record CM039594.1, on the reverse strand, counting down.
TGTATCTGGGCAACTGGTACGTGCGGAGAGGCGGTGGAGGTGGCTGACCACATGAGGCGGCACGGTGGCCCTGGCTCACCGGAGAAGAAGAAGGAGACTGTGGTGCTGGCACTCCGGGCGAGCTGGACGGGTGCTAGCGGGTCCAAGAGATGTGCGGGAGTGAGGCGAGTGGGTTGACGCGGTCACCTTAGCTGAAGGCGGCTCGACGGCGGCAGCAGCGAGCGACGGAGCTAGGCGGTGGCAACGGCAAAAACAGATAAAAAGAAAGAGACGATGGCAGCGTGGTACTTTATAGGAGAGGCAGCCAACTCGAAGACATCTAGCGTGGGTGGTCACGCGGAGCAGCAGCTGGCGGCCACGACGTGCTTGGAAGCTGGTCGAAGGCCACGGCGGCTCGCCGGTGCCCATGCTGCGCGTTGCCCAGCTCTGATTTGCCGGTCACTGTAGCACCCCCAAATTTTTTATTTCAAACTGTTTTTCCAAAATTACTCCTAAAAACATGTAGTAACTTAAAAAATCCCAAGACATGAAATCTTCAGAATTTCAAGCTCTACAACTTCCATGTTGAAAACTTTCTCAAATTCAAACTGGATTTTGAAATCTGAAGTTGAAATCAAAAGGGGACATTTTTCTGGAATTTGGTAATTTCAAAATTACTTAGAAACTTCAAAAACTCAAAATACCAAAGTTGTACCTCTAACCAAGACCTACAACTTTGCTATTTAAACCATTTTCAAATTCTGCCTCTATTTTGAAATTTGAGTTTGGGGATGAAAAGGGGTCAAATTTAGAATTTGCTTCTTTTCAAAATTACTCAAAATTTTACACTGAAACTTTGAAAACTCAAAACACCAAACTTGTAGCCCTTGAAAAGATCTACAAACTTGGTTTTTAAACTTTTTCCCAAATTTTGCTTAGATTTTGAATTATTCAAAAAGGGGTAAAATCAGGGTTTTGGATTTTAAGGTTTTCGGAAGAATTTCAAAATGAAACTTGTTGCTATTTTAATTGGTGATTATTTAGTGATCAAACCATCATCCAAGGGCATCATTGAGTCAAGCATCACATGTTTGACCAAATGCCACTCTTGGTTGACCAATTTGACTTTTGAAAATCTTTTTAATAATTCCCCAAATTTGAATTCAAATTTGAATCGGAAAACTTACGACAAGTTTTGGATTCCAAATTCAAACTCATACTTGAAGCTTCATTTTATAGGTGGGACTTGAGTTCATACCTTACACTTGACACTAGTGTATAACACAGTCGAACACCTCAAATTACGTGGGGCATACGCTAAGTATTTGCGGTGACATTCGAAATTAGGGTTTTCGGTTCGAGTCACACATCTCAGAAGCACATCCAACCTACGAAATGTAAACTCGTTTTAGTTGATGCACATCATAGTTGACTTAATCATGTATGCTTTGCAATGCAATATGATGACATGGCAAATTTTTTAATCTCCATAACACCATAGGTGTTACAGCACCGTAAGAACCCACCGCAAGTGTGGTAGCTCAATGACACGTTCTACTAGAGTTGCTCTTCGCAATCTCCGCGGGGTGAGCACAATCCCCCTCACAAGTCCTCCTCCGGAGCATCGCACAATCTTCATGCGGGCTTCAATGGAGTCTCAAGCCACCAAGCCATGTAGGAGGTGGCAACCTCCAAGAGTAAAAAGCACCACAGCTTGCAACATGATCACCTAGTGCCACTCGATGCAATCTCTGAATGCAACGCACTAGAATCACACTCACTTGCAATCGATTCGTAATCTTGCAAGCACAAATGAGTTAGAGGGCATCTAAGCACTCCTACACAAGCCACATAGGCATGAGGGTGCTCAGCAACCAGCCCAAGGCCGGCCAAGGGGCTATTTATAAGCCCCTCCATGAAAAGAGTCGTTGCACCCCTTCACTGGGTACAACTCGCAATGACCGGACCCTCCGGTCGAACTGACCGGACTTGCTACACCGCGTCTGGTTAACCGCAGCCATCCATGCATCCTCCCGTGTTCAACGTCAATCACTGGATCACAACAGCTAGCACAGCGCCCAACGGCCACCAGCTGACAGGATGCGTCAGCTAGCCCCAACCGGACGCGCCGGTCACGCATTGCCTGCACGCGCGAACCCTCAAACGGACGTGCTTCACTGCTTGACTGGACGCACTGCACCCGGCATCCGTTTCGAGTCCAGTAAGGGTCCAGAGAGCAGAAATCGTGATTGGACGTGTTCAGTCGCACGTGACCAGACGCGCCACCGCGTCCGCTTCGCGTCTCGCCACCAAGCCCCACCAGGCAGTGCTAACCGGACACTCCAGTCCTGGGGACCCTCGGACGTGCCGGTCACGCGTGCCTCGCACACAACACCTCTGCGCCTAGGTGAACTAGACCAGCGTTCGATTACAAACCCTAGCGCGCCTCAGCTTCCTCCGTGTCGAGTGCTGACCGGACGCGCAAGTCTGCCCCGACCTGCGTCCGGTTCAGTCATCCGATCACCCAGTGACCCCTTTTTGCCTCCGTTTCTTCGCCTTCGGCGTAATACAAAATGAGCATTTGATTTTTCAAAAAGCGCGGAATCCCGCCAGCGGGAGGGAGAGAGGAACCCAAACCCCTCTCAACCCTTTAAACTTCACCGCCTTCGAAAATGTGCCAACACCACCAAGTGTACATCACCATGTGTATGTGTGTTAGCATTTTAACAATCATTTTCTTCGAAGGAGTTAGGCACTCAACTTGCCTCGCCACTCGATCCTAACACGTATGCAAAGTTTGATCGCTCAAGTTGCACTAGATGACCGATATGGAAACAAGTTTGTCTCTCTTAATAGTACAACCATCTATCCTAAACCCGATCATCAACTTCTCTACACACCTATGATCGAAGAAATGGAAATACCCTAGATTATACCTTTGCCTTGCGCATTCCACTCCATCTCCTTCGGTGTTGATGCAACACATGCACCAACCAATCACCAAATGATATGATCCACTTCATATCATCATGTGACCTCATTGATCCATCGATCTTGGCCTCACTTGCTCTTCACCGTTGCCTCGGTCCATCGGCGCCAAGTCATCACCCAACTTGACCTTCACACTTGCAACCGGTCTGTCGAGCCAAGCCTCATCTCGATCTTCTCCACCTTGGTCATGTGACTCCATGTCATGTCTTATATGCAATGAGCTCCTTCATTACACTATCACCTATGGACTAATCTCCTGTGTATCTCACATAAACACAATTAGTCCACTTAAGTTGTCACTCAATTACCAAAACCAAACAAGGACCTTTCAACAGGCCGCTCCTGCGCTCCTACCGCTCGTGTCGCTGCCACCGGTCACGCTCATACCACGCCGGTAGCTGCTCAAGCTCCTATCATGCCTCCACTAGCGGGAACCACCGCAACCGCCGCTCCTCCTTCCACACGCGGCGTGCCCATGCCCTCGTGCCAAAACGGTGTGTTGCTGGGCTCTGCCAATCTCTGCGGCACCGGCCGCTGCATCTACATCGACTGAGCGTTTGAGCTCAACGTCGTCGCTAGGCCCAACACGTCGCTCGTCCCCGGGAAGGGCAGTAGGAGCAGGAGGACCATGTGGATAGCCGTCGCCGCCGTCAGCCCGGATGAACCGAGTGGGGTTTTCACCCAATTTCTGCGAGTCCGCAGATGCAGGCCGCTTGTGGACAGCACCGGAAGACAAGGTGGAAGACCACCGTGGTCCGCAGGCCGAGCAGGCACCCGCGCACAGCCACTCAGCATTTCAGTTTGTAAATTTCCCCTAGAGTCACCAGTGGGTCCTACCTTGAATGTTGGGGTGAGGAGACCATTCTCCACTGTGAATGGCTCCGCAACAAGCCGAACAGCTTTAGCAAACTCAAAACCTCTTAGCTGGTACAATAGGGCACAGAAAATCAATAAACGATAGCAGCGCAACAGTTTCACTTGCATTGAGCATTAGAATTTGCTACACAGGTCAGAACAGAAGAGAGAAACCTGCGCTTCCTTCCCAACAGAATCCATATCAGCCAGGACAGCAGCTCTTGCTCTAGGGTCAGCACAAAGCTGTCTCAAGTCTTCGCACTACATGTTAGAAAAGGACAGTTAAACCTGTGCAAATGCTAAAGACTTGCTTGAAGGTCTATCTGTGCTGAGTTCTACTGTGAGGAACAATGGACAACATATCGAAGAGAAAAACTGGTTGCACGCATGAAACATTCAAGGAATGTGCAAGTGAAAATAACATGGTACAGTTGGATAATATTATATCCGGCGGAATCTATTGGGTAGCAAAATAGTTGAAAAGTAAACTGGCTCTTCAGGATAGCAACTAATAAAATTCCACCTGATCTACACTTCCTTTGGACCACAGGCTGCAGCTGAAAATAGAGGATTTAGTGTTCAACAGCCATGCTTAGAGGGAGTGGAAGAGACTGCCACAGTTCCGTACAATATATGATTTAACCAATGAACCAAAGCAGGATGGAAATGGATGCTAGTTTCATAATTATAAGTTGGATCACTGTCAAACTACTTACAGTATTTTTGAAGGATCAAATAAATAGATGACAAACATTATGGTTAAAATCTTTTACCTAAATAGATGACAAACGACCGATGACCAAAGGACTTTGTCATTGATACGGTGACAATAGTTCTTCATCATTGATGTAGTGACAAGACTAAACTCATCATAACATATTCAACAGAATAGCACCACATGTACGATGACATGACGGGTGATGTGGCAAATGACATGGCGAGTGACATGGCAAATGACATGGTAGGTGACATGGCAATTCTCATTCGGCCCATATAGCATAAGTTGTTTTTTTCCTTTTTATTCTCAATTACACTCGGCCCAATTGGCTCAAATGTTTTTTCAGTCCAGCTACAAATCAACGTTTCACTTTTTTTTATTTATAGCACAACTTTACAATTCAAGCCCATATTGTGGGCCAGACCTATAAAATAACCACAGATTATAAACTACATAAACAATTACATAATTGTAATAATCAACCCATACATCAGAATATATTATTCTAGAATAGATGTTCCATACACAAACATTCCATCCACATTCCAGCCACCTACTACATGTAACAGCCACTACACAAAAGTACCAGCCACCACGAAAGTACCAGCTAGTAGCTGACAGCCCCATTCCAGCAACAAAAGTACCGGCCAGCAGTCATAAGATTTACTCCTTCCGTCACTTTATATTTATCGCCGTTGGTATAGAAAATACGTACAACATATGTATCTCCATATAAATTTATTAAAAAACTAGATTCAAATATCTTTTTAATTATCCTAATTATGTACTATAAATATTAATATTTTTTAATATATACTTAATCAAAGTTGTTTCCTGGGAAACGCAAGCGACAAATATTTAGAGATGGAGGGAGTATTCACGAAAACAAGTCCAGCCACAAGATCATCATTAGGATTTGACCCTCATCCTTGCCATGGCATGCCTACTGCCTCCAACCTAGCAGCAACAATAATTGAAAATAATGTCAGTTCTGTAGGTAATAACATCAACGATAGCTAAGACACAAATAATATTAAGATGGCAAATTGAAATTAGACGCCACAAGAACTGACAGCTGCAGCAATATTCCTAATTCTAGACAAAGATGACCCAAGTTCTACTGCCCTTCAAAATTGAAAGACCCGAGTTCTACTGCACTTCAAAATTGCATATCAAGTAAAAACTGCTAACTATTTCTTTCGAGTGAATCTTGCTGGTTTATTAAAAAAATAGAGCTGAAGATAAATGCACTACTGCATAAAAGTACTACACAGACCTGCTATTCTATCACATAAAAATTATGCTGACAACACCTGGATGTATCCATAAGGTTATTACACATGTCATGAATAGGTGACCTTATGTTTAATAGATGATTAACCGTGGTGGTTGAGTTATAGTGTCCGCCACGGTTAATGCATTAACCGTGACGGGCACCTCCCGTCCGGACAGCCACGGCCGGCCGCGATTAACTGTGGCGGATCTCAAGTTTGCCCGCCACAGTTATTAGGCGCCAACTGCGATGCAAAAGATTTTATGTAGTAGTGCTTGCAGATCCAACAATAATATTAGAAAATGAATGAGAAATCAGGAAGAGACACCATCCATTGACGAAGAAACCACGCATATATCCCAAGTAGTATGTAGCTCAAAATGCAGATATAACAAATAGTAGGACTAAGTATTTTTCCCGTGGCCCTGATGATTATTTGAGCTCCTATCATATCATCCGTCGGAGACCGAGACGGCGAGGCGGCTCCGCCGGCCGGCCTAGCCGCCTAGTCATATATAGTGGCTTAGTTACGCCAGGGTGGTGGCTAGGCAGTTGGTGCAGGAGCAGTCGCCGGGCCTGCCGTTGGGCAGCATGTCGCAGTACCCTCCGCGGTATTGGTAGGCGACGCACTGCGCCACGCAGGCGGGGAGGCCGGGGGCACTGCGGCACGCGTCCACGAGGCTCGGCACCCGGATCAGCGGGCAGTCCTCCTCCGCCCGGACATCAACGGCCACCGGGCCAGCACGGCGCGCTCTCGGCGGCGAGAATTCGATGGCGCCGTCGTCAGCTCGCACACCTGCTAAATGGAGTATATATGTGTAAGCTCAACGCAGCCGCCGCGCGCGTTCCGTCAGTTAACATGCATGCATGCAACGCTTCGATCCGTGCAACAATGCTTGATTCGTACGTGGAACACTTACCGGCGGCGAAGAGCACCAAGACAAGTAGAGGGAGGAGCAACGCCGCCGCCGCGGTCGAGGTGCCAGAAGCCATGGGTACGTGAGACTACGACAGCTAGCTAGCTAGCCTCTGAGCTGAGAGTAGCCTGAGACCAACTGGGATGCGTGATGCGTCGAACTGGTGACGACTGACGCGGGAGCTAATTATAGGTGATTTAGGTTGTGAGGCTCGTCGTCGGGCCGGCGATTGTAGGAGTTTTTTTTAATAGCAAATTATTTTTTTCATGTAAAACTATTTGGATAGTTTTTGAAAATATTTTTATGACTTCTGTTTTTTTTAAAGAAAATGATAGCCTCACCTGAATTTTCAAGGTGCTTTGTGCCCCTCTAAACGTGGCACCACATCAGCAGAATCACTATCCAAATCTCCCGAAGTATAAAAATAAACGGCTTTAAAAGTTGTGGGAGGTAAAAAACAATAGTTATGTAGTTTAAGGAAGAAAAATTGAACGACCTTGATAAACAGTCAAAATATTTCGTATCATGTGCCATCAATGTAGAGCCGGTCTATTACGAATTTACCATTACCAACTATGCATAATCTGCGAGATATCGTGGGGAGGTAGGATGATCTATCTATGACACAGTGCTAATCGATCTGCTGCCCATTTGTAAAAATTCTGTTTTTAATCGGAAAATATGTACTCCATTATTTTTTTCTGAGCAAAAGTACTCCATTAATAATAAATTAAGAGACGGGCTGGCGATCACCGGGACAAAGTCCAGGTGTTTTCTGGCCCTTGAAGGACACGACACGACGCGGTAGGTGAGTTGACTTCGCTCGGTTGCTCCCGTATACAGAAATTGCGAACCTCTTTGCAGAGGCTAATGCTTATAGCCAGCTAAAAATAGCTCTAATTAACTCATCATAGGAGGGCTAACGATGAGCTGGTTATTAAACTGAATCCTAACTACTGATTGCTAGTCCATTATATGGTTGCAATGAGCTAATGGATCTGGAAAAGACCAAAATATTTCTATCCACCTACCCCTTCCACGTGCGTTTACCAAGGGTAAAAGAAACTTTAACTATATATAAAACCTACTCTACAAATTTTAAAAACACATGATTATAGATGGCCATCGGGCCGTGCCGGCCCGGCCCGGCGGCCCAGCGGGCCGTGCCGTGCCGGCACGGCGTCGTGCCTGCACGGGCCACCGTGCCGGCCGTGCCGTGCCGCTGCCGTGCTCGTGCCACGCCTCCGGCCCAAGGCACGGCCCACGGGCCATTTTTCCGTGTCGTGCCGCCCGCTGAGCACGGCCAATTTCACCAGGCCGTGCCGGCCCATGGCTCGGCTGTCAAAAAAAACTCTCTTTTTTCATCAAATTTTCAAAGTGTTTCAATTTCACAGTTTGAAACATTCCCACAGAAAGTTCACAGACTTCACACTTCACACAACACAAATATATCACACAGAAAGTTCACACAGCACAGATAAACATATAAGACAATAAGACATAAGAGAGATATTATCATAATATCAAAATGAGCTGTTTGTGCAATGTTGCCTCATTAAAAACCTTTCTAGGTAAAACTCACCCTTGTGAGAAACCCTAGAAAGGAAAAAAAAGAGTACAGCCAGCTCTAAATTTTCAAAGTCTTAGTTCTATCCTATTACAATAGCCAACATCAGTGGCAAAGTCATTGTGACATGAGACTTAGTGAGTTCACATGATCACATCACAGCAGCAAGAAGTTCTATTTCTATCCTATTACAAAAGTTCATGTTCATCCATCCATCATCCTTGATCCTTGACTCACTCACTGTCTCAACTATGTCACAAACTCACAGTCCAAAAGTAACTGGTAAATGTCAATGTTAGATTTGTTAGACATGATGAACTTCAAATCTTGAATGTAAAGAAGTTTCAGTTTAGTGACTACCTCTCCTCTTCTCTTCTTTTTCTATCCACCACCAACAGCAGTATCGCCGCTGCCACTGCCTTCGCCTTGTTCATCGAGGTAGAGGTTGTTGAATGCCTCTTCCAGTTCCAGGTCCTCAGGTGTATGCTGTTCCCTTCTTGCACCTTGTTCTCAGTCCTTGATGCAGGTGAGCATCTCAACATGCTCAGGCAACAAGCGCCGCCGCCGATCTTCTAATATCCTGGATGTACAGCTGAAACAGGACTCCGAAGAGACAGTAGACATAGGGACAGACATAATATCTCGAGCCATAATCGACAGGATTGGATAGGTTAGTTTGTGGTCACGCCACCAGAGGAGTATGTCAAAGGATTCCTCATAACATGTAACAGGGTCACTGTCCAAGTAAGCTTTGAGCTCACTAACAGCAGATGGAGTAGATGAAGATGAGGGGGAAGAGACAGGGGATTCACCAGGACCTCCAAAGATCCTTCCCCATGCCTGTTTTGTCTTACCAGTATGAGCTGAAGGGACTGAAACCCTTTGACTCCTCACTGCACCAAATTTCTGTTCATACTTGGCAAACAGTTTATACAATTCATTTTTCACATCAGCATAGTACACACTATACATGCATCCAGTTGCCTTAGCAAGCAATTCAAGCACATTAAAGAACCCTTTCATCTTAGCTCTAGGATCAAGAATGAATGCATATGAATAAATGACTGGAATTTTCTCCCAATATTTAAGGAATTTAAGTTTCATAGGAGTAGCAATCATTCTAAAATTAGCATCTCTTTCAGCATTTTGCAAGTGTTCAGCCATGTCAAGCATATGGTGCAAAACAAGTGGAGCTGTGGGATAATACACACCAGACAGAACAACAGTGGAATTATAGAAGAGTTCTAAGAATATCATTATTTGTTCAGCAACATACCAATGCTGTGCAGTCAATAAAGTAGAACCATAATTTGATGTAATAAACACATGAAAGACTTCCTTGTATGGCAGCAAATGTTTGAGCATCAAATAAGTAGAATTCCATCTAACATCCATATCCAAGCCAAACTTTCTAGGTCTAAGACCCTGAGCTTTGCAATAGTTCTTAAACAATGCAATTCTTTGATTAGAGGAATTTAAAAACTTATTGCAGTTCTGAAATCTTCAGTATAAGGTTTCAACCTCTTCATGCCAGATTTAACAATCAAATTTATTATATGGCATGCACAGCGTTGATGCACAAGCAAATACTGCACCTTGTTAGGATCATCATTTGTAGGTGCAGGATAAGAACCCAAGTAGCCAAAGAACATAGATTGCAAAATATCAAAAGCCCTTGAATTAGTAGAAGCATTGTCTAGAGACACAGCAAAAACCTTGTCAATCAAACCAAACTCCTCAACCACACTAGCAATTCTATCAGCAATGTTTTCACCAGAATGAGAAACATCAATTAGCCTTAAACCAATAATTTTTTTCTGTAATTCCCAATCTGCACTAACATAATGAGCAACAACAGAAATATAATCCTCTTTAGCATTACCAGACCATATATCAGATGTTAAAGAAACAGAAGATGCAGCAGGCAACAAAGATTTCATAAGCATAACACATTGTTCATCAAACAGTTTAGACACATCTCTAGTGGTGGTCTGCCTAGAAACCTTTTGAAACAGAGGATTGTGAGCACGCTTAATGTAATCCTCCCAAGCCTGGGTCTCACCAATCCCTAAAGGAAGGTCTAGCCTAGCAATCAAACGGCACAACTCAGTGCGAGCAAGCATAGGATCATACACCCAATTTTTCAAACCATCACGATTCATAGCAAGTTTAGACTGGACCATACTAGCATGCTTATGTTTTTTCATACAGGAAGACATGTGCCGTCTCAAATGCCCAGTGCCAGCAGAAGACCTAGCACTGTAACGCGCCCCACAGTGTTTACAGATGGCCCTCACTCGAATTTTGTTCTCCTTAATCTCATGGAAGTAATCCCAAACATCAGAAACTTTCTTACCAGAGGTGGAAGAGGTACCATGAGTGTCAGTGGAGACCTCAACTCCACCATCACCATCGTCGCCATCGAGATTGATGGGCTGGTTGTCGTCACCGTCACCGAGATCGATGCCGAACAGACCGGCTGCGTCATCACGCAAGTCGTCGTCGTTCTCGATTTCTAGCTCCTCGTCTGGGTGCGGCGCTAGTTCCTCGTCGTCGACAAGGGGGATGTTGATCCACCCCCCGCGTTGCGAGCCTAGCACCAGCACTAGCCTGAGCCCGACCCAGAGATCCAACTCCAGCACCGCCCCTCGACGGGCGCTTCGGCGGCCTGGCCATGTCCACTCCAGAGGAGGACGACGCGGCGTCAGGCACGAACCTGCAACTCAAAAAGACAGAGATAGAGGGTGAGTAGAGAGATCAAGAACTGACGAACAACAGAACAAGAAAGAGAAAAAGCCATTGAGCAGAGAGCAGATCTAAAGAAAGAGTAGGGTTAGGGTTAAGGAAGAACAAGACGAACCTGCGCTCCGGAGCCCGGTGCCGAAGATGAAGAAGCCAGAGCCAAAGGTGGGGAGGAGGATACAACGATTAGAATCGATGGCGAGGTGGGCGAGGTAGGGAAGAAGAACATGAACTCACATGGATCACGGTTCACCGAGAGCAAGAGGATAGGGAAAGGAGGGAGGAGACGGGGACGGGGTTAGCGAGGTGGAGTGGAGGAGCGCCGGCGAGGTCACCGGAGCCGAGGACGGGGCCGATGGCGGTGGCGGGTGGCGGCGGTAGATCGAGATCTAGAGCAGAGCGAGAGTGAGCCAGCGAGGTGGAGCGAGTGCGAGAGAGAGACGGCTGCGCGGCGGGGAATGACCGAATGAGGGTTAGGGTTAGGGATTTGGGGAGGGGAGGTAGGGAAGAAGAACAGTAGAACACGAACTCACATGGATCACGGATTCACGGTTCACCGAGAGCGAGAGGACAGGGAAAGGAGGGAGGAGACGGGGACGAGGTTAGCGAGGTGGAGTGGAGGAGCGCCGGCGAGGTCACCGGAGCCGAGGACGGGGCCGATGGCGGTGGTGGGTGGCGGCGGCGGATCGAGATCTAGAGCAGAGCGAGAGCGAGCCAGCGAGGTGGAGCGAATGCGAGAGAGAGACGGCTGCGCGGCGGGGGGAATGACCGAATGAGGATTAGGGTTAGGGATTGGGGAGGGCAGGCGTGCGCTCCGCTTATATACGTCGGGTCGCCCGTCGCCGGCCTTCGTGGGCTACCGGGCCGTTGCCGTGCCGGCCTGCACCACCGGGCCATGCCCAGGCCGTGCCACGGGCCAGGGTGGCGGCCCAAGCACGGCCTGCTGCATCGGGCCGTGCTGGCACGGGCCCGCTGGCCACCGGGCCGTGCCGTGTCCGGGCCGGGCCAAAAGTCCGGGCCACGGGCCGTGCCGACGGGCCTCGGGCTGCATGGCTTTCTATGCACATGATGCACTGTATTGCAACAAGACATTAAACATACGTCCATTAATTTTAGCTAACAATTAGCTTTAACTATTGTGTAGCTAGTACTAAGCTCATCCAAATAGAGTCCATGTGCGCTGTTACCTTATTAACAAGACACTATCTAGTCTCCAAGAAGAGAAAGTGTTGGGTTGTATGTTAGATGTCTAGTGGCCCATAGGCCCATCAACCATGTATAAAAATAGATGTATCCTGTGAATGTGATATACCAGAAGTTTCCAAACTCTTCAACATGGTGTCGGAGCCTGCTATAGAGAGAGGACGACGGACGGCGATGGGAGAGAAGAAAGCGATAGCAGCCGCTTGAATCGGTGGTTCTTGACACAGAGAAGGCGTGGACGTGTGTGCCGAGGAGTTGCCTAGAAGCCAGTGTGGAGGTGAGCTTGGGTGTGTTTGGGCGCCGGAGAAGGGCAGGTGTGCGAGGAGGAGCGCACAGCAGTTTCGCTGGGATTGGAGGCGACTGAGCCCGGCAGTGCTCAGTTGGGAGGCAAGTCGTCAAGAGGTATTGCCTTGAAGGTGAGCAGCAGTGCCTATTCTATGATTTGAAGCTCGATTTGAGTAGCCAGAGGCGAGTGGCAGCATTCAGTTTGCTCCATCGTTGGTGGGCACAAGCTGCAATTTTTGGTGTGGATGCTTCAATTCTTGCCGCGGAGCATGTAGGGGAAGCTAAGTGGTGGTGGATTGAAGACAACTAAGGTGCCTGGTATTCAGTACTAGTATTTGGGGTTTCTTGCTACAGTACACATACAGGGAAGGAGGAAGTAAGGTGTTGTACTCCTGTGCATTGTGGGCTGTACTGCTTGGTCAAGATTGATTAGCTTTAACAATGGGGGACAATCAGGCTGCTGGCATTCAGCAAGCACTAGAGCAATTAGCTCAGTTAATTGTTGCAAAGCAAAGTGAAAGCTCATCCTCCAGTAAAGCAATAGTTGCTCAAACAGAACCATTCCAGAAGATAGAATTGATGCCTAATGATATTAAATTAGAAGGGATCAAGAACTACTTAGTCTGGTCTAGAAGGGCCGTGTTGCTTCTAAAGGCAAAAGGATTGGAGAGTTTCATCAAAGGAGGATCAGTTGAGCCAGAGGATAATTCAAGTGCTGAGTGGAAGGTATGGGATGCTATCAATTCATTGGTGGTTGCATGGATGTTGAACTCAATGTCTCCAGCCATTGCTAGCACTGTAGATACTATTCCAAATGCCACCGAGTTATGGAAAACATTGGAGAAAATGTATTCTAGGGCTGGAAACGTGATGCTAATGGCTAAAATAGAAGACAGACTCCATGATCTCAAACAAGGGGAGAGGTCTGTAATGGACTATGTTGCAGAGTTGAAACGACTATGGATTGATTTGGACCACTATGACCCAATAGATATTCCAGACTCCCAGCATGTTCCTAAGATCAAGAAATGGATTGAGCGTCGTCGAGTTTTTCAGTTCTTGAGGGGTTTAAACCCTGAATTCGAAGGAAGGCGTGCCACAATGTTTCATCAAGATACACTCCCTACTTTGGAGGAAGCCATAGCAGCTATTGCTAGGGAGGAGGTAAGACTAAATGTGATGAAGGATACTACTTCACCTGTATCTCGGCCTGTTTTTGCAACAACAAGAATTAAAGAGACCAGGGAGTGTTTCAACTGTGGTAATACGGATCACTTAATTCGTGACTGTCTATTACCACTTAAGTCAAACCGTGGAAGGGGAAGAGGCAACTACAGAGGTGTTTCAAGAGGAGGTAGAGGAGGTCATGTTGGTAGAAATAGCTACAAAGCTAATGCCGTAGCAAGAGAAGAGGAACTTTCTCAATCAGTTGGTTTTTCATCAATGGAACTTGAAGAGCGAAAACATTCGAAAGAAAAGGTTGAAAGCTTTGAAGACAAGGATCAGGGGGTTTACAGTGGTGATTTCGTCAACTTTGCCTACATGGATGAAGGTAACTATGCTCATTCATCTATACCCACACCAACATCATGATTAAATTGGATCCTAGATTCTAGGGCTTCAAGACATGTCACAGGCACATCAACCGAGTTTGTGTCATACACACAATATCCCCCCCACAAGGAAAGAAACCATTCAAACTGCTGATGGTACAACACAACCTATTAGGGGTGTTGGCACAGTACAGTGCACTACATCTATTAAACTATCATCTGTTCTGCATGTTCCAGCCTTTTTGGTCAATTTGGTATCTTTAAGTTCTTTAGTTGATCAATTAGATTGTCGAGTTATACTTGACCGGGAAAATTGTTTGATTCAGGAAAGAAGAACTGGGAGGAACCTTGGGACTGCAACCAGGCGTAATGGATTGTGGTATATGGATCACGAAGTGAGTAATGATGCAATATGTATTGTACTAGCTACAACTATAGGAGAAAAGGAAGCTAAGTTGATGCTTTTGCATTGTAGAATGGGGCATCTTTCTTTTGATAAAATATCCAGAGTCTTTCCTGATGTAATGTGTGGGGTGGATAAAAACAAATTGTTTTGTGATGCCTGTGAGTTTGCAAAACACACAAGGACATCTTATATAAGTAGGGGCATTAGGAGTGTGTCCCCCTTTGTGTTGGTTCATTCTGATGTATGGACATGTCCAGTTATTTCTACAAGTGGAATGAAGTATTTTGTTACCTTTATCGATTGCTTCTCTTGGATGACCTGGATATATCTTATGAAACCCAAAGATGAGGTGCTGAAATGCTTCCAGGATTTTTGTGCTCTTGTAAAGAATCAATTTAATACTCAGATCCAAATCATAAGGACAGATAATGGAACTGAATATGTAAACAAGGAATTTGGTGCTTTTTTATCTGCAAATGGTATATTGCACCAGACTTCATGTCCAGGTACGCCTCCACAAAATGGGGTTGTTGAAAGGAAAAATAGACATATTTTGGAGGTTGCACGATCACTAATGTTTACAATGAATGTGCCCAAATTTTTATGGAGCGAAGCTGTTTTGACAGCGACATATCTCATCAATCGTACGCCATCGAGAATTCTTGGCGTGAGACCCCCTATGAGATATTGCTAGGTGAAAATAAGTTTGTTGTTCCACCAAAAGTTTTTAGGTGTATGTGTTTTGTTAGAGATCATAGACCCACCGTGGGCAAGCTGGATCCACGTGCAATGAAATGCATATTTGTGGGGTATTCTTCAGGACAAAAGGGATATAAATGTTGGAGCCCTAGTGAACGACGTTTATTTGTAAGCATGGATGTAACATTCAGGGAGTCTATGCCCTTTTATGGTGAGAAGACGGATCTAAGTTTTATGTTTGAGTCTAACTCTACTAGCATAGATGAAGCTAGTCGAGAGGGGGAGAAAAATGATACACATGTTGAGCAACCATCAAGGAGAATGGAAGCGGTCATTGGTGATTTGACTCCTTTACCATGTAACTTGGATGTGGTGACTCCTGGCTCAAGTCCTTCCCATGAGAATGATTGTGTAGCTGAAGAACCACAAAATAGGAACACCTTGAGAGTTTATACAAGGAGGAAATTTAGATCCCAAGCAGAAGCTCCACAAGAGACTCCAAATGAAGCTCCAATACCAGATGTTGCTCCAGTAACTTTAGAAGAAGATCCAACACATCGCAATAGCTCAGAAATTGTTGATATATCTTCAACTTCTGAAGTTGATGTTGAAGGCTCATGTCCAGATAATTTACCTATTGCACTACGAAAAGGTGCACGGGCTAAGGCTGGGGTGCCTACACCGAGGTATGGCTTTGAACATGACATAGGGAATTATGTGTCTTATGTATCTTTATCTCCTACATATAGAGCATTTGTTGCATCATTACAATCTGTTAAAATTCCCAAGGATTGGAAAGAAGCAAAGCAAGATCCTAAGTGGCGTGAAGCCATGCTAGAGGAGCTAAGAGCTCTTGAAAAGAATAAAACATGGGATCTAGTAAAACTACCGGTTGGAAAGAAAGCTATCAGTTGCAAGTGGGTTTTCATTGTAAAGCAAAATCCAGAAGGAAAGGTGGAAACATACAAAGCAAGACTATGATGAGACATTTGCACCAGTGGCAAAAATGAGTACGGTAAGAACATTGATATCTTGTGCAGCAAACTTTGGTTGGCCCTTACATCAATTGGATGTCAAGAATGCCTTCTTGCATGGTGATCTTCAAGAAGAAGTATATATGAATCTTCCACCGGGTTTCTCTAATTCTGAAAAAGTATGTAAACTGAGAAAATCCTTGTATGGTCTCAAATAGTCTCCACGGGCATGGTTTGATAGATTTCGACGTGCACTATGTGGCATGGGTTATAAACAGTGCAATGGGGATCATACGGTATTCTACCGGCACTCAGGACGTCGTATTACAATTCTAGCCGTATATGTGGATGATATCATTATCACCGGTGATGATGAAGTGGAGATAAAATGTCTAAAACAAACTTGAGCAAGGAGTTTGAGGTCAAGGACCTTGGTCAGCTTAAGTACTTTCTTGGTATTGAGATCGCTCGATCACCAAAAGGTATAGTTCTCTCTCAGAGAAAGTATGTTCTAGATCTACTTAGTGAGACCGGTATGCTTGGGTGTCGGCCTGCGTTGACACCTATTGATCCAAACCATAAGTTATGTGCTGAATCAAGTGATCCTGTGAGTAGGGAAAGGTACCATCGGTCGACTTATCTATTTATGCCATACAAGACCTGATAACTCCTATGCTATAAGTGTTGTGAGTAGATATATGCATGATCCTAGGAGTGGACATTTGGATGCTGTGTATCAGATACTAAGATATTTGAAGAGGAGTCCTGGAAAGGGGTTGATGTTCAAGAGCCATTCCCATCTAAATGTGGAGGGTTATTGTGATGCTGATTGGGCTAGTTGTCTTGATGATAGAAGGTCTACTTCAGGCTATTGTGTATTTGTTGGAGAAAATTTGGTGTCATGGAGAAGCAAAAAGCAATCTGTTGTTTCACATTCAACTGCTGAAGCAGAGTATAGAGCTATGTCACTTGTGGTGAGCGAGATTTATGGATAAAAAAATCTCCTTTCAGAGTTGAACATTATGAGAAAAGGACCCTTGAAGATTTGGTGTGATAACAAGTCTGCTATCAATATTGCCAATAATCCAGTTCAACATGACAGAACGAAGCATGTCGAGATAGATCGTTTCTTTATCAAGGAGAAGTTGGATGATGGTACAATAGAGTTAAGTCATGTAAGCTCAAGTAATCAAGTAGCAGATTGTTTAACTAAGGCTTTAGGGGTAAAAGAGTGTAATATAGCATGTAACAAGATGGGAATGATTGATATCTACCACCCATCTTGAGGGGGAGTGTTGGGCTGTATGTTAGATGTCTAGTGGCCCATAGGCCCATTAACCATGTATAAAAATAGATGTATCCCTGTGAATGAGATATACCAGAAGTTTCCAAACTCTTCAACAGAAAGAAAACTAGTACTAATTCCTTAGCTCTCTCTAATTACGACTCGCATAGCTTATTGTTAAACAATATGCTTACATCTCTATTCATCGTCCGGCACATCAACCATGTCTGGCAGAAAGGCATCCTTGAATCCACCCAACTAAAGTTTAGCTAGCTAAAATTTTAAGACTAAATCTTAGCCAGCTAAAACTTCTCACAACTAAGCTTTAGCTATAGTGCTTGAATCCTCTGGCTAATAGACTCAGCTAAATTTTAGTTGAGTTTTTTAGCAACTAAACTTTAGTTGAGTTTAGCTAGGTTAAAGTAACTAAACTCAGCTAAACTTGAGTTGTTCTTAGTTTGGCCGTATAGATCCCTAGCTGCTAAATTTAGCCAGCTAAATTTTAATTAGTTAGTGGATCCAAACATGTTGTATATCATTGATGGATCAGTGCCCTGTGAACAAGCTGTATATTGTGCATATGCATATGTACATCAGTACATGTCTATTCATTAATGAGAATTGAGTTTTCATTATATTTCCTCTTTCGTGGTACTAGCCTAAAACCTCGATCCACCCTCCAACGGTTGACGATGGACAATATCCCATTGCAGTGTGCTCGCTGCCCTTCCTCTACTCTCTGCACACTGAACGTGTGCAGCCACATCTCATTCCTGCTCTCCCTAGATCCCACCCCAAACCTCTCGTAGGCACAAATCCCCGCACTACCACACAGCAGAAAAATCCTGACGGCAAAAAACCGTCAGGAAAGGGCTAAAAACCGTCAGGAAATATATTCCTGACGGCCAACCGACAGGAAGGAGCCGATAGGAACGCCTCGACAGGAAATGACGTCTTTTCCTAACGGCCGGCCGTCAGGAATCTTTATTCCTGACGGTCAACCTAAGGTTGCCCCTGGACTGAAACGCTGGACATCAACTAACAAAGGTTCAAAAAAATATAGAAATAAACCTGCCTTTAATTACAACATTAGTTGCATCCTCAATTCAATTCGCATGATAATTCCATATAAATATCTACAACATTATTTATACATGTAGCTCAAGTCCATCCATCAAGTTATTGGCATTAGAATGAAAAAATGAACACTACACAGAAGTCTGACAAATGAATGGCACCTCAAGATGGCCTCTAGTTGACTATACTAAAGGTTAACTAAGGTTGCCTGAATTTTTTTTCGTGAATACGCAAAAGGCTTGCATATCATTGTATTAAGGAGAAAAGTTCGACGAACATACAACGCGCTTGTAAGAGTGCCGGAGGTCAACACAACCATAGCTGGACCATTCTAATGGGGAATCACTATGTCGATATTACATAAAGAAGCAACCGAAGTTGGCGCCAGTCACGACCTAGGAGGTGGCCTTGCGCCTTCACGGCCTTCGTGTTTGTAAGGTTGCCTGAATTTGATTCGAAGTAATGCAAAAGGATGAGTTTGTAAGGTGTCCACAACTACGAATTTGCTGCAATAAAATAAAATAAAATTTATTAGATCAGATATCAGATATTTGCATATATGTATCTTAGTTATGAATCTACAAGGTGCCCAGAATATGACAAAGGCAAGGCAAAGCATAAATACTACAGAGTTTGCACCGAATATTTTCCCCAGAAGTCAAGTTTGGGCACACCGACCGCATTGATGGCATACCCAGCTTCTGAGTACGTCGATCCTACTCATGTTGAAATGGATCATCATGGTTCATGGACTACTATGTGCTCTCCCTCATATCTATGGATCCATCTCGGAGACTATACTTGGCATTGTCATGACTCCTCGCGTGCCGGATGGATTTTGGCGGATTGTACGCCAAATCATAGTGGATTTGAAACCTTTTGTATAGTTAGATATTTTTACGAGCAGTGATTCTCTTAATTTAATTTAGGCAACTGGGAGCTGGAAAGTTAGCCTTTTATGATTCATTCCGCACATAGTCATATAGACTAGATAACATTTCTCCAACAGAATCAACTTCCATAGAAAATCTAGAGTAGGAGAAAGCTCTGCCAAATAGAACCCTTACATCATAGTGGCTTACAAGGATAGTCTTGAATTTATATACAGTTTGCACTCGCTACATCAAGTCACTATCGTTGCAACAAAGCCTTTGGAATAAGAAAACAATGATGATTAAGTAATTGATTATCAGCGTTCGGGTTCTCCGATCATTATCAGGCAGATACAAGCTAAGTAACAGCCAAACACCTCTCAGGCTCTGTTGTCCCATTGTCCCAAAAAAAAAACAAAAACAACAACAAAAATAGATGAAATACTTAAAACATGTGTCTAAAACATTTGTAAAAACACATGAAAACACTTGAAAAAGTCATTGCAAAACATATGCAACATCGAGATAAAACACTTACAAGATATGTGTGCAACATATATAACATCCAAATAAATACACTTGCAACATACGTCTGAAAAAACAGATGAAATATTTGGAACAGACGTTTGCAACATAGTGTACAACCATTGCAACATGTGCAACATCCCATCTACTTTTGCAACATCTATATAAAATATTTGCAACATACTTCGGAAACACTTGAAATATACGCTTGCAACATGCAATTTTAATACAACATCTTCTTGCTGCTCAGGAGAATGGAGGCTCATCGGCGTGTGGAGGCCAACGGAGGAGGGGCGGCGGCGACGATCTCGACCATCTGGAGCGGCGTAGATGAGCGCGGCGTCGGCGCCGTAGTTGGCATCGATCGCGGGGCGACTCCTAGAAAGGTATAGGCGTCCAGTCTCCAGGTAAGGAGTTCACATGGTGGAGCAGCGGCACGCCCAGGTACTTAATCGGCGGGCGCTGGAGGACTGGAGGCGCCGGCAGGTGCGGCATGGTGTGGCTGGGCCGGGACGTGACGAGGATGGATATAGATGCACCACATGATCCTGGCTGTATCGTGGGAGACCATGTTGTGCGGCGAAGCCACGCGAGGATCCTCCGACGGTCCGACCACTCGGCGGCGAGGACAGGGTCGTCGCAGGGCATGCTGGCCCTGGCGAACGCCGGGCGCCCCGATGAACGCCCGGACGCTACCGGTGAGCATGACGTACAGGGTGTCCCTCTCGTCGGGGCAGATGCAGATGTGGAGCAGCGACACGACAAGCTTCTTGATGAACATGATGAGGCTCGCGTAGTGTACGAAGCGCTAGGGCGGCGCCGACCAGAGATGCCTGATGCCTCTGGTGGGTTGGTCAGCAGTCAGCACGTCGTGCGAGGAAAACACGGACGACGTCAAAGGCTTTGCGTCGTCTGCGGACTGCGGCGATCCGCTTCGAAGTGGAAGCTGATGAGCGATGGGCGATGGCGCTGCTGAAGTCATCGTCGTTGCTGGCTGAAGCTCAGCAGGAGATGAGTCGCGTCGGTGTGGATCCACCCGACATAGCTGATGAGGTGCCTGCCGGCCGCCGGCCGCCTGAGTTGCCGCGTGACGTGTTGGGGATGACCAGCAATAGCCCACCGGTGGCGATATCTAACAAGCTCACTCAAGAATAGACGTGTCACTGTTCCTCAAAGAAAGAATAGACGTGCCACCGCATGAACGAATCAGGCTAAACTCTGAATGGAAGCGCTAGACCGACGAAACTGAAGAAAACCAAAACACCGGCGTACTCTACAATGTCTGAGAACTAGGGACTCTGAAGAACAAAAGCTACATGACTTGTTTACTACACGCCTACGCTCATATTTAGTGTGCTCGAGTGCTCATGGACAGTGAAACGTTCCAGAAATTTATGAGACCCTTATAGTACATTGACTAATATTAACTATGTCATGAGATAAAATGCCTTTTATTTTTTCCATGCACATATAGAAAGACAAAGAATCAAACCGTAATAATCATTGTCTGTTACGTCTTTAAGACTTTTTTTTTTGTTCTGCTGCAACACACGGGCATATTTACTAGTAATAATAAAAAGGCAAAATTTTTACTTGTAAAATGTAAGACTGCCCCTTATAAACCAAGATTAAATATAAGATGTAAGATTCCTCCTAAATTAAGGTTCAATCTCAAATATGTTTATTTTAGGCTCCGTTTGGTAGGGCTTCTTCACCGGTTTCAGGAGCTGTTTGGAGCCGTTTTCTGCCAAATGGGATAAAGTGAAATGACTTTACTGGTGAAACCTCTAAAAACATGAGCGTACAGTGATTTAAGGTGGGATGGAGTAAAAAAAAGTGGCTTCTCCCGGCTCCTTCAAGCTCCTAAAAACATGCTCTCACAGGGAAGCCGTTTTGCCAAACAGTTTACTAAAATAGATTCAGCTCCACTGATAAAACTGTTCGTAGAGCTAAAGAAAAAAAAAAAGACTTCACTAATGAAGTGAAGCCCTGTTAAACGGGGCTTAGATGAGTCGAGTCACCCATGTCCGCGAGTCCAGAAGCATCATCTAGAGGAGACGCACAGGTGAATTCACGACTCTCGTTAGCAGTCCCAATCAGCGAAACAAGAAAGGCAGCCCAATTTAGGGACGTACGCACTGTTTAACAACTGTATAAATAAAATATATTTCAAAAAAATCTATACCTTTTGTAAGTAACATCTTAAATACAACGTTAAAATTATTATAAAAAATGATATAACATATACGAGAGCCAAAAGAAAGGAAAGAGAAACGTTCTGAAACTACTACCCCGGATGATTTGGGAGCCAATGCTGAGATCACAAAACGCTTTTAGGATACATGATCTTACATGTAAAATGTAATCATCCATGACTCAATCTCACGTAAGACTTAATCTTGCGTCAACATAATAGAAAAACGGATATGTACAGATACAATCTTAAACGGACTCCACAACCCCCTACACGTCAACACGCTAAACCTTTCATCCAAAATAATATTGGTGTACGTGCCTCCGTGCCTGCCGTGCCTTACATTCATACGAGTGTTGTATCCCTATCGAACTACCTCGGTTTCCTATACCAAAAAAAAAGCCATACAAATTTCCGAGTAGTATGCTTCTTACCAAAAAAACTGGTCGTCAAATTTCCGAACTGGACGCCCAAATTTCTAAGTAGTATCCCCTAAGTAACGGGAGTCGAGAGCTTCTTCCCGCCTAGACCTGAACTCATAATCGAAATCCAAATAGAACTCTAAGATTCAAACTAACGTGAATAGAATAGAATCCTAATCCTAACATATATAACTCTATCCGTAATACTAAGAGGCAAAATTTCTGTTCACTTTAGATTTTTCATCCAGCTTATCCTAAAGTGGCTAGGTAAAAATCCCGTGATGCGAGTCCAACTCTGCATTTGGCTTCCCTACTTGGTTCGTCTGCAGCAACAACAACAATAGAAAAGGAAACAACGAAGCCCAATTCAACTCATATGTCCGACGCACACACAAAGCGGACGAGCACTGCGTAGCGACACCCCTCACCGAAGCCCACCACGATGTTCTTGACATAATTTATGGGTCCTCAAAGAAAGTTTTGGAAAATATATTTAATTGTAGCAACACATCGATTTGATAGTATAATAAAAATTAAAGTTTTGATAAATTATGTTAAGTTTTGATGTGCTTTGCAACTAGAGAAAAATTGTATTTTAATTCGTTAAAGGCTTAGTAGGACATCGTGATATTATCACCAATGTATATTATGGATTTCATGGCTATCATAAAATAAATTTTAAATTTTATACAATGGTAAAACAAATAAATATGCACTATTTTCATCATCATGTTCATTAACATTTGGTAGTTCTCTTTCCCATTGCAACGCATGGCCATATTTCCTAGTTTCCATTAAAGCATGGATGGCCCAATTAATATTAACTCATTCAAGGGCTCACACATTATAACAAACATCAATTCGACGAACCACGACTCATCAATCAACAATTCCGCATATAACGATGCCAGGGTAGTACGGTGCAAATATGCCCCCTTCTACAACTAAAATACAGGTCATGGAGCTGAGTCCATTTTTGCGCGAGTTGGAAGTGTTCCAACTTTTTTTTATCTTATTCCAAACAACAGCTAAAAGAGAATGGCCGTCAAAATTACAGCCTTTTTCCTAGGCTACCACTGGAGAAACGAATACAAACATCAGTGCTTGGCGCTGACAAGAGCCATGTGGGCGATCAGGTCCAGAACCCGGTTGCTGTCAAAGCGAACAAAGAGCAGGCTTAGTAAAGTGGGAGGTTTAACCTTCAACAAATGACGCTGTGAAATAAGTAGCAAACTCTTACCTGTAGCCCCACTCGTTGTCATACCAAGACACGAGCTTCATGAAAGAAGAGCTCAGTCCAATACCAGCCTTGGCATCAAAGATGCTTGACCTGATATAGAAAGGCAATGACAGTGATTCTAGCTACCTTCCACTCACAGGACAAGAAATAGGTTACATCACTGGGATTGAGGTAATCACCTAGAATCACCAACAAAATCATTGGAAACAACATCCTCGTCTGTGTAGCCAAGAATACCTTTGAGTGCACCCTCTGACGCCGCCCTGGAAAAAAGAGATGCTGCATAAGACCCACTGTAGGTTGGCTGATAATATGCACATGTTGAATACTGCAGCAGAACACACTTCAAATGAAGTTCACACAGAATTTCTAGCGTCGCCCGCGTAACATCAGCATGCAATTGAGCTACCTACTGTCCAATTGTGCAGCCTACAGTGAGCCCCTCTCCAGATCTAACACATGCTACAACTACCTCTAGTTGACATAAAGGATGCACTTGTTATGAAGTGCTATGGCCATTATGTGGGCCTTCAAATTATTGATTACTAATTTATCAAGAGGTGCTTTCACTCATTGAAATAACAAAATAGAAGCTGAAAACCAGACGGTAGTAACAAGGTACTTCTACATACTTGATGGCTGCTTTCACATCATCATAGGAGGCGCTTTTCTCAATCCGGCATGTCAAGTCCACGACAGAGACATTTGGTGTTGGAACTCGGAAGGCCATGCCAGTGAGCTTTCCATTCAGCTCAGGTAGGACTTTTCCAACAGCCTGACAATAAAGCAAAACCAGTCAGTGCAAAATTTGAGTCTAAAATAAGCATGGTGTACCTTTGGCTTCAGCTACCTTTGCTGCACCAGTGGAGCTAGGAATTATGTTTTGGCCAGCACCACGTCCTCCTCTCCAGTCCTTCATTGAAGGACCATCAACAGTCTTCTGGGTGGCTGAACATGGTAAAGTAACATTTTCATGACAATTATTCTGAAAATGCATGAAAATGGCAAATGACTTAACATGTAGACACTGGATGAAAGCCAGTAAACCAACCTGTTGTGGCATGAACAGTTGTCATAAGGCCCTCCACGATGCCAAATTCCTCATGAACAACCTGCACACCGTGGTCAACAAATTAGTGTTTGGGAAGGCAGAAAATATGAAGCACAAGAGCCAGTTATTGTGATTATCAAGAAACTGACACTGGTAAACAGACAGCAATAAGAAAAAATGACCTTGGCAAGTGGAGCAAGGCAGTTGGTGGTGCAACTAGCATTAGAAACAACATTCATCTTTGGATCATAGCTTTTCTCATTAACTCCAACTACAAACATGGGAGCATCTGCTGATGGTGCAGATATCACCACTTTCTTAGCGCCACCCTGTAAACAAGACAGCAGAAACTTCAACATGTTTTCGATATGAAAAGATATGTAGTTAGTTAACTAGATGCCATTGTCAAAGATTGGTAGTCTGGTATGCAAACCTTCAAGTGTGCTGATGCTTTATCAGTTGTTGTAAAGACACCAGAAGACTCAACAACATATTCAGCCCCGAAGTTACCCCATGGAATCTCTGCAGGATCTCTGGAATATTGAAGCAACAAGTTGCAAGTTCTTAGTAAAAAAATGGTAAAACTGCAGACCAAGAAATAGTAATGCAAAAACACAAACAAATCATTATATGACTATGAGAAGCGCAAAAGATGGTAGTGGTGCAGTACTCCAGAAATACAACAGTGCCGTGCTTGTGCTCTAGCATAAGTTTTTTACAAACATTGTATGTCTTACATAAAATGCTGAACACTGCAACAGATCAAAGAAATTCGGCATACTGCATGGCAAGCTTGCAAGTTATAAAGTGTGCTGAGTTGTGCCTTCGAAACAGGCTGAAATAAACATTTCTCAAGTGATTACAAGTAATCCAAGCACAATCCATCCATAGCACAGAAAGAGGTATCTACCCACAAGTGTAAAGTATTTACCAAATCCAACCTTACTAGCACAACTGCAATATAACAATGCCATGTACAGTAGGCAAATAAGATACTGATGTGACTTGAAATGTCAACATTACCTTTTGCTTGTAATTGTGACCTTCTTCCCATTGATCTCCAGGGTTGAGTCATCAACGACACGAATAGAGCCTTTAAATGGGCCATGAGTGGAGTCATACTTGAACATATAGGCCTGGAAAGTGGAAGATTATATAGAAACTAACATACAAACACAAACAATACTAAACATCATGCATAGACAGAAATAGTTGTTAAACCAACAGTTAGGTAAAAAAATGTAATAGTAGAACTAAAAATATGTTAGATTCACATTAGCTGCATTGTCCCAGTGGATAATATGCATTTACTTGACATACAAAATTTGGAAGCCAGTTGGAAAAATTGATAACAAATGCTTTTGTAAAAAAACATCATGAAGGATCAGTATAGCAGTTATCTTGTAAAGCCACCACTTACATCTCATACTTAGGCCTTGTTTGGATGCTCATGTATCCACCTCAATCCATGTGTGTTGGAGTGGTTTGGTGTAGAATGTAAACTAAATTCCACACCAAACCACTCCAACACACATGGATTGAGCTGGATACATGGACATCCAAACAAGGCCTTAAGCAACTATGTTAAAGCGCATGAAAAATAACATAAATGAGCAAACAGGAATTATGGTTTGCATCAGATTAAAGAGAATTATTTCAATTAATTTAGTGTTGTAGTCTGGACCGTAACTGTGTATCTCTGCTCAGGTAGAGCAGTTCTCAAATAACCAGAAGAAAAATGCAAACAAAACTCTTAATTAGCTCATTGCTGTTAAATGAAACGTCCAGAATCTGAAATTTGAAATGTGAACCAAAACAATTTGAATTAGCTTCCTCACCATGTACTTAGCATCAATGAAAGGGTCATTCACAGCCACAACTTCAATATCATCTCTGCTGGTTGCAATTCGCAGGACCAACCTGCCAATCCGTCCAAACCCTACAGTAACAAGAAAAAGGGGTAAGAACGGATCAGAAATACAATCTGATACAATTCACCTAGTTCATACCTGCACCAAAGGGCAAAGCAACTCAGAAAGCCAAGAATGATTTATGTTTTTAGAGTACCAAGAATGATGTATTTGCTAAGTGCAGTTAACTAGTGCATCATATACTCAACTGGGAGAATTGGTAAAACCTTAAGAGTTAAAACACGACATCTCAAGTGGTGCATTTGTAAAACCTTAAAACATGACATCTCAAGCCTAAGACAGAACGCATTGACAAACAAGGCCCAAGGTGGTCAATGGTTGATCTGTCTCATTCAGATTCCAACATGATAGTTTTCATTCACGTCAATTAAGTTCCTACAATAGTAATAAAGAACTCACCATTGATGCCAATCTTTGTCTTCTCCCCACTCGAATATTCTACAGAGAAACAGAGTAAGAACAAAATTATAAATCCACCGCAGTCTGCGCAATTCACCTGAAAATGTTTGATTGGTGAGTACAACAGCTACTTACGTGGCACGGCAGGGGGCGCCTGTGTAGCCATCGCCCTCAGCGGCTCGATGTTCCTCGCACTTCAATTCACAAGAAGTTAGACAGACTATACTAATGTCTGAAATTACATTTACAAGGCGACAGGGACTAATAAGGCGTGAAAAAGTAAGAACTTACGCCGAAGAGGAGGCCGTGATGGAGGGGAAGGCGCAGCCAAAGTGAGCCGAGCCAGTGCTCCTCACGCACGAGACCTACAACGTATCAGCCAAATCGTGTCAGTGGGGGCACTGCAATGTGCTAGGAATCACACATCAGTACATCAGGGGTGAGGACAATGCAATCAATCAAACAGGAAACTGATGTCCTCCCGTGGGGCACCTGGAAGGAACTTGGAACTTGGGACAAAACTCCGACCCCAGAATTTTTAAAATAAAACAAATAGTACAGTGAGAAAACTCTGATTCCCTGAAGCCTGCAATTTCACATCCAAACAAACGGCCGGAACGCAGTGTTGCAATTTATTAGCCTAGCACAACACACGGTTGAGAGCTCCATCGAACCGCCACCAGACTAGGATCGAGACCAAATCTAGGCGTGACAATGAATCCGTGAAAGGAACCCGCAGCCCGCCCGCGCGAGGCGCGAGGCGCAAGCTGCTCCAGCGAATCCCCAACAACAATATCGGGGAAAGAAAAAACAGCATGCACGCCAGAGACGAAGAGAGCACGGGCTACGAGCAGGTATACCTTGACGGGGTCGGCCGCGGCGGCGCGGGATCCGGCGGCGACGGCCGCGGCGCGGAGAGGCACGGAGAGCGCCGCCATGTGTGGGGACGGGGAATGGGAGCGGGCGGGCCTGCGCGTACGGTGTGCTAGCCTGCTAGGGTTTGACCGACGCGGCGAGGAGGGGGGGCAGGAGCGAGGGAGGCTAGCGGAGGGAGGAGGGGGGAAGGTGGCGGCGGTGCGGGGAGGCGTTCAGCGTGTGATCGTTCCTCGCTTTCGTCGTATAAAAAAGAGGAAAGGAAATTGAAAAAAAAAAAAAAAAGGGTGGCCGCGCAGCGCAACGTGCAGCGCCCCGCCGGCCCCGGGTGGGTAGGGTAGGTAGCGGGTGCCCGTGCGATCGCCCGGCTCGCGTCCTGTGCTGCTGCGCTTGCGCGGTTTGGTTTCGCCTACCACCCCCAAACCTCCCAGACTCTGGGCTCTAATATACTCCTAACCACTCCGGTGAAGACAACGATGGGTCACATCAGGCTGCGATTAAGAAAAGAGATCAATTGCCATTCGTCTGTGATTGTATGGCTCTATGCGGCTACCTTTGACTACATCGATATTTCTGATTTCTCGCACCCAATTGATTTCGATTTTGCCTTCTTCTCCTCCTCTGATGTTCGGTGACTGTTTTTCTTTTCTAAGTAGTCACATAGGGTTTGGGCTCTGATCGTAAGCACCGACATCTTGGGCTGAGCTTGGAGCGCGTGAATTTCGACCCGTAAAAACGATGGGTAGGTGAGTTACTGTCGTGATGCTATTAGGCCAGTATGAGTGATAGTTTCATGACGTTGTTTCCAAAACTGTCATGTAATATGAAATGAAATGAAACATGGATGAACACCCATTCTTAATGGAGTGCTTCACTCTATGATTTCATTAGCATTTAATTTCATGACTGATAGAGAGTTGATAATCATGTCAGATGAAACTTATTTCTTCTCTTTTTTCTTAAATACGTTGTCATGTCATCAAAATTGTCTCTGTGATAACTTATTTAATGCAAATAAAACTCATATGAAACTCGCGGCATTATAACAATTTTGAGATGCACGAGCGCCCTTGTGTAGTGATGCAAGTTTTGACTGCTTTATTCACTGTTTTGTCTGTCTAGAATTTATATACTTCTATTAAAACATATTAATAATACTCCCCTCCTATACTGGCGTTTCGGACAATTGAAACAAAGAGACAGTTTGACACAGTTCTAGTATTATGTAGTTGTATAAGTATTAAATTAACGGACTTGCTAGCGCCGAGACGTCTGATCTGGAACGTTAGCGTTGGATAGTGCTCCCCCGCTCGTGCTTGACGCACCTAGCTCCCTCTCCCCACACCCATCCTGCTCCGAAGGCCGCACAGGCCCACCCTGAGCCCCCTCTGTTTCACGTGCTGCATGCACGTAGCAGCACTAACACACGCGCACGGTGACTCACGATGGTGCACTAGCAGCAATAGCAGCATGTGCTTCTCCGATATCTACTTTTGAAACATCTAAATAAAACACTTGCAACATACGTCTGAAAACAGATAAAATACTTAAAACATGTGTATATAGCCATAGCAACATATGCAACACCAGATCTCCTTTTGAAACATCCGGATGAACCATTTGCAACATGCGTCTGAAACACATAAAACATTTAATATGTGCTCGAAACGTTTGCAACATGTGCAACACCAAGATCTATTTTTGAAACATTCAATAAATATTTGCAACATATATATGAAATGCCTAAAACATAGGCTTGCAACATGCATATTTTGTCATTGCAACATGTGCAACATCCCGATCTACTTTTGCAATATCAATATAAAACACTTACAACATACATCTGAAACACTATGAACACTTGAAACATACGTTTGCAACATGCTCTTTTAGCGTAAACATCTCCTTGCTGCTTTGCAAATGGAGGCTCGTTAATGCATGGAAGTCACCTGTGTGTTAGTCGGCGGCGCGGAGCTCGCCGGCAACCCGAAGCTGGGCAGCGGCGCATAGAGGGTGGGTGTGGGGGCAGCACGGGCGGTAGTGCGCGCAGAGGGTGGGTGGGTGGCGCATGGAGGTCACTGGTGAGCTCGCCGGCAACGCGGGCTGGGCGGCAGCGGCGCACAGAGGGCCAGGTGGGGGCGGCACGGGCAGCAGGCGGGTGGGGTGGCGCGGTGACACAGAGAGTGGGTGCAGCGTCTGGATGTCAGACGCTCGAGTTAGAGCGTTTCCTTAAACTAAAGTTTTTACAGATTTTATATTTATATCTAATATAAAGTACTCCCTCCGTACAAAAGAACAGAATTCTTGCTTCCCGAGAAGTCAGTCACGACAAATATAAAAATTACTAAAATTTACAATGTGTGATGAGTATCACTAAATTAATTATGGGATATATTTTCATAATAAACCTATTTAAAGATATAAATGTTGATGTTTATTTTCTGTAGACCTAGAATTGCTTGAGTCATCAGGAAATGAGATTTATATTCCTTTTAGATAGAGGAAGTATATGAACAAAACGAATCAATTCAATCATTTGCCAACTTTAGATGAAAGACTCTGGAGAGACAAAAATAAAACTAATTTATTTTGCTGCAAAGTCACGTGTTTGACTTGAGGTAGTATGTAATGCTCTGTCTAGTTCCACATTTTTTGTTGTTTCATTCACACAAAGTTAAAGTCAACCTTTTAGAAGTTTAATTGCTATTAATAACTTTTAAGGTTTTTACTTTGAAGACACCGAGGCAATATATTTAATTGTAACTTTGACTATTAATAACTCAACATGAGGTAGCGCAGCTCTCAAATTTTGTCTTAGGCCAGTCTCAGTGGAAGTTTCACTAGAGTTTCATTTGCATTTAATAGCCTGCCACATATGCATTTTTGATGACATGTCAACGTTTTAATGAAGAGAGAGAAGAATTGAGTTTTATGGGGATGAAACTCTCTTGGCACAGTTACCAACTCTCTATGAGTCATAGAATTAAATGTCTATAAAACTATGGAGTGAAACTTTCCATTGAGAGTGGGTGTTTCATCCGATTTTCATTTTATTCTATATGACATGGCAGTCTTGGAAACAACGAAATGAAACTCTCCACTGAGACTGGCCTATAGGTTGCCATATCTTAATGGGAGTTTCATGTAAATTTTATTTGCATTAAATAGGTTGCCATATAGGCATCTTTCATGACATGGCAGTGTGTTTAAAAAGAGAGAGAAGAAATGAGATGAAACTCTCTTGGCACGATTACCAACTCTCTACGAGTCTTAAAATTAAATGCCTATGAAACTATATAATGAAATTCTCCATTGTGAGCGGATGTTTCATCCAAGTTTTATTTCATTTCATATGACATGGTAGTTTTGAAAAACAACACCATAAAACTCCTCACTAAGACTGGCCTAATAAAATTGTATATTCTTTGATTTTTTATACATTATAACAGAAATAGCCAAAGTTACATTTTTTATAGATAATCTAAAACGTCAAGAATTGTAGACTAGTGGAGTAATATAGGGTGATCAATCAAGGTACTAAAGCAGTATTCTTCAGGAAAAAAAAAAGAAGGATGCTTGTTGTTGGTTATTCACCCTCCATTTTTTTGGCACCTGCGATGTACCGTCAGGGCTAAGTTGGAATGTGAATTTAGCACTTTGGAAGCATAACGTGCAACCGAAGGTCACCTTCAACGAAAGGAAAGCAGACAGGCAACTTTAGTGTAGAACAAATTCGTGGTTGGTTGCTCACGCATAGCATTTCCTTTTCCATCCATGCTAGACATCACAACATATATATAGCTAAAAAATAAGGCAAGCATTAGAACCATCGGTCGCCATTGTTCTTCAGAAAACAGCACACGAAAGGCAGATTCGATTCCCACTCGTTCTCTACGAGAAAAGTGCTCCACACATGCCGCTTGATCGGTCGATCCAGACTGTATGAGCCACCAGGACAAGCCATTCTTTTTTTATTTAAGGGTAATAATAACAACTAGCAACAGGATTGTCTTCATCGAAGATGGGAGCAAGCTAATTTTCGCCAGCAGAGCCCAATCAGAGCCGTGCGGCTTCGGGAATGGGCCGAAAAGGGCCTAGAATCCTCCGTCCGGCCTCCGGCGCATTCTGCCACGGGCTGCAGTGACGTCGAAACGTGCCTTTCCTGAATCCTAGGCAGCAGCACCCCGTCCGCCAGAATGAAATTTTCTGTACCTACACCGTCTTTTTTTTTTAAGCCCTTTTTTTAAAAGATTTTCTCTAATACGTTCTTGACGGAAAGATTTCAGAAAATGAATCCAGGGCTTGGCGCCATCCACGCTGGCGCCAAGGTAACATAGCTTGGCGCCGTTGATGTTGGCGCCAAGCCCCCATACCACTTGGCCGACGACGCCGAGCTGGCGCTGACGTGGCAGCACCTTGGCGCCGTCACCATTGGCGCCAAGCTTGGCGCCATCGTCATTGGAGCCAAGCCTGGCGCCATGGATCTTGGCGTCGAGCTGTTAGAATTTCTTAAGTTTGGAATTTTATCATGAGATGGACATATGAAAATTTGTTAAGTATATAAATTTATCATGAGATGGGACATGTTGGAATTTGTTAAGTCTGAAATTTTATCATGACATTGACAAATTTGATGCTATCGCATGGTAGTTCGTATTCTAACATATCCAGGCCGCAGCAAAAATCCTGACTACCTAATTTTACCGTGAGATGGACATACAAAGCTTTAAATTAACATGACTTGACTATGCTAGAATTTGGCTAAGTCTGGATTTTTGCTATGATTTGGACATCGACAAATTTAAAATTTTACCATGAGTTGGATATTGAAAAGGGGCTTCATGTTTTGAACTTGGATATTTAAAATTTTACCATGACTTGGACCCTAATTTTACTATAAGATGAAATTTTAAGTCATAGTAAAAAGAGCTTCATGTTAAGTCATAGAATTAGGGCTTCATGTTAATTTTACTATAAAATTTTACCATGAATTGGACCCAAATCCAAAACATGAATAATTTAGAATTTGGCTAAGTCTTGAATTTGGATATTTAAAATTTTACCATGACTTGGACCCTAATTCCATGACTTAACATGAAGCCCTTTTTACTACGACTTAAAATTTCATCTTATAGTAAAATTAGGGTCCAAGTCATGGTAAAATTTTAAATATCCAAGTCCAAAACATGAAGCCCCTTTTCAATATCCAAGTCATGGTAAATTTTTAAATTTATCAATGTCCAAATCACAGTAAAAATCCATACTTAGCTATATTTCCATCCCCATCCCAACATAAATTTCAAGACTTGCTACGGCTTGTATATGTTAGAATACCAACTACCATGTGGTAGACATGTGGAAAAATAGCTTTTTTAACATGACTTGGACATTTACAAATTTGAAATTTTACCATGACTTGGATATTGAGAAATGTGACTAACTTTAGAGTTTTTACAGTGACTTTCTGTTTGATCACTTAAAACAACCTAGAAATACTTAGGATAAAAAATAATATATATGGTAACAGGTCTGTGGCGCCAGGCTTAGCGCCAATGACGATGGCGCCAAGCTTGGCGCCAATGGTGACGGCGCCAAGGTGCTGCCACGTCAGCGCCATCTCAACGTCGTCGGCCAAGTGGCATGGGGGCTTGGCGCCAACGTTAACGGCGTCAAGCTATGTTACCTTGGCGCCAGCGTGGATGGCGCCAAGTCCAGGATCTATTTCCTGAAATCTTTCCGTCAGAAACGTATTTGAGAAAATCTTTTGACAAAAGGGCTAAAAAACAAAAAAAAAAATGGGAACCTGCACCAAGCCACCGACCAAAGAAATGCTCGTCAGGTTTCAGTCATCGTCGGTTTGAAATCGATGGGGGCAGAGTAGCTTTCCTCACTGCTTACCCTACTACCCAATGTTTCTGATTTTGAGTGTGCCCAACAAGCGCCAAGGGCTAGACAGACAGATGCAGCAACATACTATATTTATATAACAAAAAAAAAAGCAAAAGATGTGTTGCAAGGCCTCGTTTTTTTTTTACCTTGTTCCCCCTGTTCGGCTGAGCTTATCAGCACGGCTTATCAGCCGTGGAACAGTGTTTTTCTCTCACAGCAAATCAGCCACAGCCGGCTTATAAGCCAAAAAAATAGCCTGCCGAACAGGGCCGTTGTCTCATCTAACGCATCGCACTCAACGGTTTCGATGGACACAACGTACCATAAGGCGCCATTAGCGGTTCATGTGGGCAAATTATTAAAAAGGGTCTGTTTGGTTCATGTTCCCATATGCTAAGTCAAGATTTGGCCATGACTAGTTTTAGGCAATGCTAAATTTTGATCACCATAGTGTTTAGATGCAAACCAAAACCAAAGTCTAGCCAAAGGTATGAGCGTGATGCATTGGCTCCCCATGTCATTAACTTTTGTAGACCCACACCCACCATGTCATTAACTTTTTGAATAACTAAAGTATAAAATGAACGTGTACGTGTTTTAAATTGCAGATTTAATTGCAAGGAACACTAATCATATTGTAAAACACTATGATTCCTCAGCGGGCAGCTTGATCACCGGGCAAGCCAAAATGGGATCTCCGATTTTGCTGGCCCTCTTCCGTGACAAAAGTTGGCCTCTAGTTGCATAAGCATTACCAAATCTTTTGGTGCTATAAGCCAAATATGGTATTCAGTTCAAACGAGAGTCAAAAGAAAACCAAATGTTGGTTTGGCATAACGCACCAAGGCCTTAAACCAATTCTTGTCCTAAAAGTCGTGAAGGAAAACTCCATGTATGAGTGCGGCGCATAGTCTGGTAAATAGGTTGGACAACTCTAACGTATCTATACAAATGGAGGAGAAAGAGAACATATACTCAGGAAGCGTGATAGAGATCGTACTCCTACTTCGTAACTTAGTGCTATATCGGACTTGTTCGGTTGCAGTGAATTGCAGCCGCAACAGCTATGGCTACCGTCACCATGAGAGATGAAACCTGGTGGTGCAACGTTGAAAAAAGACCAGTGTTTCACAATATTTCGAAAACCACAACTCCCGAATGCAGATTAGGGAACTGATCAAGTGATCAGGTCATATTACACATCCCCATAGAAATCGCAGCAGGCTGAGAGATCTATCATTGCAGCCTCCAACGAACAACATATATGTTGCCAAACTACAAAGGCAAGCTAGCAGTGGCGGATGCATGTGTAAGCTGTGGGGCCACCTGGCCCCACAGGTTTTGAAGAAATTAGTAGAAATTTACTGTAGCATATATGGCATGGCTCCACAGCTCTTACTAGCTGGCCCCACAGGTTTTGATTTCTGGATCCGCCACTGCAAGCTAGCTAGGTTGCACATGCGAAGGGCATGACGATTTTGTGCAGCGCAGGCGCCGTGCAAGTCTGGCGCACCGCCAATGCAGCACCAGCACCGCAGGGCCACGCTTTTGTTCTGTGGAGTATCCAACGTCGCTTGGACGTGACAGCTGGGATCATCACTGTTCACTGGAGCGATCAGATGGCCCAACGCCTTCGCTTCCCTCCGAAGGAAAGCGGTTGCGCCCACCAGTAGCGCGATGAATCGCTGCTGCCCGCCACGTGTCCCCGCGCCCCGCCCCCACATTTAAACGTCCTGCTCGCCACCCATCCCTCCCTCCCCCTCTTCTTCCAATTCATTCACGCGCCTCTCTCTACCTCCCTCCCTGGCTCCCTCCCCCGATTCGGTCGGCGATTCCCCATCCCACCAAACCGTCTCCGTCGTGCCTCCCGAATCCCCATTGAATCCGAGCTCCTGAAGGCACCCGAGGCGGGGCTCCCCCAATCCGAGCAGCATCATGTGCTTCTCTGAGATCTACTTTAGAAACATCCAAATGAAAACACTTGAAACATGCGTCTAAAATACAGACGAAACACTTGAAACATGCATGTACAACTATAGCAACATATGCAACACCAGATCTATTTTTGAAACATCCAATTAACCATTTGCAACATGCGTCTGAAATAGACGAAACACTTGAAACATGCGTGTATAGCCATTACAACATATGCAACACCAAAATCTCCTTTTGAAATATTCAAATAAAACATTTGCAACATACGTCTGAAATACCTGAAACATTTGCAATATAGGCTTGCAACAGGCATATTTTGTCATTGCAACATGTGCCATATCCTGATCTACTTTTGCAACATCGATATAAAACCACTTGCAACATACTTCTGAAACACCTTAAATACTTGAAACATACGTTTGCAACATGCTCTTTCAGCGCAAACATCTCCTTGCTGCTTCGCATACAAATGGAGGCTCGTCGGCGCAAACATCTCCTTTTAGGATAGAGGAAGTATATGAACAAAACGAAACAATTCAATCATTTGCCAACTTTAAGATGAAAGACTCTGGAGCTACGCCATACGAGACCAAAATAAAACTAATTTATTTTGCCACAAAGTGATATGTTTGACTTGAGGTACTCCCTTCGTCCCAGTTTAAATGTCGCTTTAGCAACTTCACAGTTTAAATGTCGCTTTAGCAACTTACGAGATGCAGCCACGAGTTTCAAAATCTGGACAGGGCCTGTGTCTAGGTGCAACAGCAGTACCGTGAACTTAGACACTTCAGTTCACTGCCAGAACGACAATAAAAACGGGACAGAGAGAGTAGTATGTAATACTCTGTCTAGTTCCACATTTTTTGTTGTTTCATTCACACAAAGTTAAAGTGAAGCTTTTAGAATTTTAACTGCTATTAATAACTTTTAAGATATTTAATTGAAGACACTGAGGCAATATGTTTAATTGTAACTTTGACTATTAATAACTCAACTTGAGGTAGCGCAGCTTCAAAACTTTCTTTAACAAAATTGTATATTCTTTGATTTTTTATGCATTATAGCAGAAATAGCCAAAGTTATTTTTTATAGATAATTTAAAACGTTAAGAATTGTGGACTGGTGGAGTAATATAGGGTGATCATCAAGGTACTAAAGCAGTATTCTCCAGGGAAAAAAGGGATACTTGCTGTTGTTGGTTATTCACCCTCGATTTCTTTGATAGTTGCGATGTAAGAGCTAAGTTGGAATTATGTGAATTTAGCACTTTGGAAGCATAACGTGCAACCGAAGGTCATTTTCAACACGAAAGCAGACAGGCAACTTTAGTGTAGAACAAATTCGTGGTTGGTTGCCCACGCATAGCATTACCTTTTCCATCCATGCTAGAAATCAGAACATATATATAGCTAAAAAATAAAAGCATTAGCACCATGAGTCGCCATTGTTCTTCAGCACAAGGAAAGGCAGATTCGATTCCCACTCGTTCGCTACGAGAAAAGTGCTGCTCCATCTGTCGATCGGGACTATGAGCCATCTGCCATCAGGACAAGCCCTTCTTTTTTAGGAGCATACTTAGTAGTTTATTAGCAACTGGATGGATTGTCTTCATCGAAGATGGCAGCAAGCTATTTTTCGCCAGCAGAGCCCAATCAGAGCCGTGCGGCTCCGGGAATGGGCCGAAAAGGGCCTAGAAACCTCCGTCCGTGGCAAGTGTAAAACGGGCTGCATTGACGTCGAACGTGCGTTTCCGGAGGCAGCACCCCGTCAGGAATGACAATTTTCTGAACCTGCACCGAGCCACCGACCAAAGAAATGCTCGTCAGGTTTCGGTCATCGTCGGTTTGAATTGATGGGGGCAGAGTAGCTTTCCTCACTGCTTACTCTACTACCCAATGTTTATGATTTTGAGTTTGCACAACAAGCGCCAAGGGCTAGACAGATGCAGCAACATACTATATTTATATAACAAAAAAAAAAAGCAAAAGATGTTGCAAGGTCTCACTTTTTACCTTATTGTCTCATCTAACGCATCGCATTCAACGGTTTCGATGGACACAACGTATCATAAGGCGCCATTAGCAGTTCATGTGGGCAAATTATTAATGGGTCTGTTTGGTTCATGTTTCCATATGCCAAGTCAAGATTTGGCCATGACTAGTTTTAGGCACTTCTAGATTTTGATCTAGTACGAGATGTTTGGATTTGAACCATAGTGTTTAGATGCAAACCAAACCAATGCAAAGTCTAGCCAAAGGTATGAGCATGATGCATTGGCACCCCATGTCATTAACTTTTGTAGACCCACCACCATGTCATAACTTTTTGAAGAACTAAAATATAAAATGACGTGTACGTGTTTTAAATTGCAGATTTAATTATAAGGAACACTAATCGGATTGTAAATAAAACACTATGATTTAGAATTATATTGTCCTTTGAAGCTTGGTAACTCCAAAAGGCATGAACGCTAATCGCCACCTCAGCGGGCAGCTTGATCACCGGGCAAGCCAGAATGGGATCTCCGATTTTGCTGGCCCTCTTCCGTGACAAAAGTTGGCCTCTAGTTGCATAAGCATTACCAAATCTTTTGGTGCTATAAGCCAAATATGGTATTCAGTTCAAACGAGAGTCAAAAGAAAACCAAATATTGGTTTGGCATAACGTACACCAAGGCCTTAAACCAATTTTTGTCCTTAAAGTCGCGAAGGAAAACTCCATGTATGGGTGCGGCGCATAGTCTAGTAAATAGGTTGGACAACTCTAACGTATCTATACAAATGGAGGAGAAAGAGAACATATACTCAGGAAGCGTGATTGAGATCGTACTCCTACTTCGTAACTTAGTGCTATATCGGACTTGTTCGGTTGCAGTGAATTGCAGCCGCAACAGCTATGGCTACCGTCACCATGAGAGATGAAATCCTAGTGCTACAACGCTGAAAAAGACCAGCGTTTCACAATATTTCGAAAACCACAACTCCCGAATGCAGATTAGGGAACTGATCAAGGCCTTGTTTAGATGCCCGATTCGGGGCATCCCGAATCACTGTGCTGCACTGTGCAGCACTGTAGCAATTTTGTTTTTATTCAGTAATAATTGTCCAAACATTGATTAATTAGGCTCAAAATATTTGTCTCGCAAAGTATAACAAAACTATGCAATTAACTTTTGATTTCATCTACATTTAGTGCTTCATGCATGTGCCGACATTTTGATGTGATGGAAATCTTCTTTTTGCATAGTGAAATTTGGTGGCAAACTTTAGTATCTAAACATGGCCGAAGTGATCAGGTCATATTACACATCCCCATAGAAACCGCAGCAGGCTGAGAGATCTATCATTGCAGCCTCCAACGAACAATATATATGTTGCCAAACTACAAAGGCAAGCTAGCTAGGCTGAACATGCGAAGGGCATGACGATTTTGTGCAGCGCAGGCGTCGTGCAAGTCTGGCGCACCGCCGAAGCAGCACCAGCACCGCAGGGCCACGCTTTTGTTGATGTTTCAGCTGCGGAGGATCCAACGTCGCTTGGACGTGACAGCTGGGATCATCACTGTTCAGTGTTCACTGGAGCGATCAGATGGCCCAACGCCTTCGCTTCCCTCCGAAGGAAAGCGGTTGCGCGCACCAGCAGCGCGATGAATCGCTGCTGCCCGCCACGTGTCCCCGCGCCCGCCCCCACATTTAAACGTCCCGCTCGCCACCCATCCCTCCCCCTCTTCTTCCAATTCATTCACGCGCCTCTCTCTACCTCCCTCCCTGGCTCCCTCCCCCGATTCGGCCGGCGATTCCCCATCCCACCAAACCGTCTCCGTCGTGCCTCCCGAATCCCCGTCGAATCCGAGCTCCTGAAGGCACCCGAGGCGGGGGCTCCCCAATCGCCTCCCGACCCCGCGCGCCTGCGCACCGGTGAGCTCGATTCGCGACGTCGCCTCGATTTTATTTCCATTTCCCGTTAGCTTCGTCGATCTAGCGAGAGAAGGCGCGAGGTGCTTGTTTTGTTCCAATCCCCTCCCATTTTTGTGCGTGTGTTGTTGTTGGTGGGTGTTAGTTAGTGTATAGATTTTTGTGGTTAGATTAGAATCGCGAGGTGCGCTGCCGCACGGGGAATGCTTGCCGCCTGCGCGTTGCTTCTGTTTGGTGGTGCAAATGTTTGGCTTGCTGCTGATGATCTGGTGGTCTCACTGTTCGGCGTGCGCGTGATGTAAGGTGCGGTGGGTACGATAGCGCGATGCTGTCGTTGGGTATCCGCTCCATTCGCACTGCGTGCGGTTCTCATAGTCTTTTTTTTTTGTTTGTGCGTGTGTCGGTATCGTGAAGGTTTGGTGCTGAATGTTCTGTTGCGGTCTGAGTCATTGATTATGAGGTGTCATGTGCATGTTGAGTCCTTTTGTTTTGGCCTAGTAGCTCACCAATTCAAAGTTAGGAGGATGACCAGTTTACCATTGCTAGCTTTGTCTTTGCATAGGTAGCCCAAATTTAGCGTGTAGCCCCGCTCCCTCTAACTGTTCAGGTTTCGGCGTGCCTTGCTAATTCTGCATGTTTTTATTCCATAACAGTGAGTTGAAATTTCGGTATCATTTGTGCTTCTCCATTATCTCTGTGTTTCCTAACTGTTAATTGCTTGGTTTCATGTTATGTTTATACGTTTGTTGGATGATGCCAACGAGTGTTTTCATCTGCAAGTGAATGCGTCTGTTTTTTTTTTTTCTGGAGAAACGTGATTGCGCTGGATATCTGTTGATGAAATGATTGGATATTCTTTATATGTACAACTTGCCATCAACAGTTTCCTGCTGAACATGTAAAACCCTTTTTCACCTTATATGTAAGTCCAGAGCATAATGCAGATTGGGGCATGGGGTTTTGCTGTTTCACTTTTCCTAAATGAAGTAGGACCATATCTCATCTAAATTTCATTGTCTTTTCTGTTTTTCGTCCCAACAGCAAAGAAAACAAAGAACTACTGATAAGTACAAAATGGCTATAAGCTTCAAATACTGGGACGATTGCTTGGATCCAGAGGATATGAAATTAATGTGGCAGGATCCTATTGTAAGTAAAGAGTGGAATGATGCTGGGGAAGAGCAAGGACAGAAAGTTCACCTGTCACGGGACCCTGATGGTGAGGCATATCTCACACAAACTGAAATGATGGTGAGCAGTCTGTTGAATTCCATGATATTGATAGAGTAATAGCTCTAGAATAATGGAATCACACTGAAACCTGCTAAATAAATGACCACTTTCCAACATGTAATCCTGACTTTTCAACATTTCAAGTCTGTATCTGTTAGTTACTTGGTTCATTTGACCAAAACCAATAATCCAGAAGGCTATCAGTATCAGCCGCTGAAATTTCACTCAAGTTTGCCGAACATAAAGAAACTATCAACACTGTAAATCGAGTTGCCAGCCATATTGTAGTATTTTGCTATATTTAACAAAGTGGTTACTGATTAAATCACTAGTTAGGAGTATTTATTGCAAAGCTATTTGAATTAAGTTTGCTAAGGCACTCTATGAAAATAGACAGTAAAGGTTCTTCTATATTCTACGTTTTATCTGTTGTTTTGAATTGATTCTTGTGTGCGTCCATTGATTCTTTCAGGCAGTGGCTTCAATTACCGTTCATAGACATTTCAAATCTCAGCTAGACCCGGTATGCAGTATTAGTTCTATTTCTCTATGTTCAACAAGTAGTTGCACTCCCCTTTTTTCTCTGTAGTGTCACGTCCAACAGTGAGTACAACTGCATGTTCTTATTGTCATGTGATCGTTTTCTGGAGTCTGAAGATAATACTAAACGAATGATGTGAGACAAAGTGGTGATATGTTCACCAATCTTATTATCGGTAGGTATCACTGTGGACTTGCTGAGTATGGTCTTTCTTCTCGT
Source organism: Saccharum spontaneum (assembly GCA_022457205.1). Classification (NCBI taxonomy): domain Eukaryota; kingdom Viridiplantae; phylum Streptophyta; class Magnoliopsida; order Poales; family Poaceae; genus Saccharum; species Saccharum spontaneum. Next base: position 12,806,314 of record CM039594.1, on the reverse strand, counting down.
GCAGTATATGATAGGCGCACTTGCTGAAATTGCAAGTGGAAGGAGACTCTTTGTAGATACCTATGATCGCAAGACTAAAGAAACCAAGGTTGGCATAATGCAGGTAGCACCTGAAGTTGCTCAGTGGCTTGGAAGGTAATCATGAAACCTTATTAGCACAATTTAGCAACTATCTTTGCCTTCTATGTTCTGAAGCTACATTTATCATTTTCCTTGTTTTCAAGGGAACTAGGTTACAAGAGTTATGACATCGAAGATAATACTAATTTGCTGTACTGGCCTCTTGTAAATGTCTACTTTGGTGCTGCTTATGCAAAATGGCTCTTCTCTTGTGATGACAAGTATGTATTTTTACTGGCCACTGTATGTTTTACTGATATTATCATCTCTGATATTTCAGCAGTTAATAAACAATTATATTACAAAATGCTGCAGACAAAGAACTGAAGAATTTGTTGTTAGAGCATATAAGGGCGGCAAAAAGAAGGCTGCTCACAAATCAACTTCCCCCATCTTCCAGCGTTATCTTTATGTGAAAGAGAACTTGTTGTCCATGAGGTTTCTTTCTTAATACTTTAGTTCTATATCACATATCTAACTCTCTTATGGTTTTCAGTAATGTTCCTTAACTAAATTTATTTCTCTTAGCACTTGTGGCATGTGGAGGACCTGTTTTACAGAGCTTGATTTATTATGAGATTAGTAAACTCAAGCTGGGAGAAGATCCCTCGATCATCCAACATAGCTGGGCCCTAAGCCAAAATCTGACATGGTTGACAGGGTTTAAGAATTAAGAGTGCAATAGGATTCACGTCCAAGTTCAAACTATTATAATATCCGAGTTCATACAAAACAATTGCACTTAAGAATTAATGCTGCTATCTAACTAGACATCAAGATCATTTCTGTTCATCTGACATGCTAAAGTATTAATCTAATGAACTAAGCATTTTTTTAAGAAGCAACTTCTGTTTTCGCGATGACTGTATGGTGACTACTAACATATTCAGAACATCAGGCTCCATTCTACATGGACTGTTTGCTATCTAAAATCTTCCTTTATGGCCATAAAAATCCGTACATCTCATTGCATATTCATTCAGGTCAGCATAATAGAAACTACACAGCAAAATAAAGTCCAGATGCTTTTGTTTGAAGTTTGAACTTATACCTCAAATTCATCTGTGCACTTTCATACATTTCCTTTGGAAGTTTGCCCCAGTTTAAATACTGTTTCTCACCTTTTTTTTGTGTGCAGACAACCAGAAATTTGCCATGAGCTTACTCCTGACCTAGAAAATTTGTCAGGCGCAGGTTGGATTTTCCTTTGTTGCTATTTATGTTTTCTATATTTTCTTGACTGAGATGTATGTGGTATTGAGCTATGTGAAAAACATAAGGACAATAGGACATAGACCTCCCCACTTAAAAAAGAATAGCTTATAACTTGACATGATTTTTGAATCAGAAGCACAGTTGATATATTGGGATTCCAAGGTATCAGAGGCTGATATGGATGCAATGTGGAAACATCCGGATGTATATAAGGAGTGGATAAAATCTGGTGAGAGACGTGGAAATGTACGATTCTCCCATGATGCAAAGCACAGGCCTTACCTTTCTCGCGTGGAGGTGAAGGTAAATAGGATTATAAATATTTGCAATACCTTCTCTACTTATGTTCTAAAATCTTGAGTATCATATGTTCTTCTATAAATAGCATATATGTTTTTGCATAGAGTTACAGCATTCTGCTTGTACATACATTTCCCCCTTTTTTGGTCCGAAAAGAAAAAAAAAACTCTTGGGAGTAGAGCTTCCATACCAGTTGAGGGTTACAACTACTTGATACAAAGCAACAATTTCCGAATCCCTACTTTATGGAGTTGTTCACCATTGCGGCTTGGCAGATTTGGAAACAAAGAAATAACTTCATCTTTGATAGGGGTCGTCCTTCCTTAGATTCTTGGAAGTTCAGCTTTAGTGAGGAAGCTCGACTTTGGGCCCATAGGATCTGCGATGCTAAGCGTCCTGCTTTCTTATCCTGTATAGATTCCCTAGCCTAGTTTCCTTGCCTCTCTTAGGCTTCTAGTTTCTGCTGTTGGTTGTTTGCTTGTACAGCTTTGTGTGTCTTGTCATCTTGTGCAGCTTTTTTTTATATATAAATATAAAAGCTTACAGTGGGGGCTTCCCCTGCTGTATTATTTTTTTTAAAAAAGGGTTAAACTAACAACTCCTTCACAGCTTCTTTGATTATGCTACTAACAATCAATGTTTCAAAAACCTCTAGTCGCTAGGCAGGCTGTCAGATTCCACCTAGCGCCCAGGCATTCTAGGCAGCTGTTGTATTCTTTTCAGCTCAGTTGGAGTTTGTTAAATAAAGGGATATGAAATATTACAACAAATAATTTAGCATTTGTCATGCACCTATGAGTTCCATGACCATAAGTCATCTTTCTCCATTTCTATTTTTGTCTCACTTTCTTATAAAGGCGCAAAATCGCCGACAGAATGCATAGGCGCCAGGCAAGGCGGTGCTGCATCGCCTTTTGAAATAAAGCTAACCATACAGCTTCAGGATTTGTAAAACCTGGATAGTTGGGAGACCACAGAGCCATACTCAACTACAGAATACTCTTGACCTAGTAGTTAATGACCTTGATATCATTAACATAACCTTTCATGTGGATGCCATATAACAGAATATTTTATGGTCTTGCATAGCTCATATAACAACATAGGCACAGTTGTTCACTAGTAGTTTTCTATTCACTTATTATGAATCTATGATAGTTCACAGACAGCCGTTACCTCATTATGTCTTCAGTTCATCCTAACAATAGTTTATTTACTAGTCTGAAAAAGGTGAAAACTGAAAAAACTCAACATTTGCTTGCTATGTACTTTTCTTTCATGTGGTTCCAAGTGTCATGACCAAAGTCTTCAGAGGAGCATTTTTTTTAATGTTTATTTAAGTGCCATTACCTATTGTTTATTCAACAGGAACACTATATATATTATCTCAATGTTGAATTTGCCACCAATACTTAAGTTTTCCCTTTTTCACAGACTTGTCCAATTTTGAATTATGATTTCAGGCTGTTGCCGAAATAATCATATCACGCCATTTGAGCACAAGAGGAGTAAAACCAGTAAGTTTTTTATTGCTAAGCCACTGCAGGCCATTTTAGCAGATAATGTGTGTTGTATATCTAATTTTATAAAATATATCACCTCTTATAGCATGTCTTATTTGTTGTAAATTTGTAATGTTGAAACATGAACACGTTTTTGCAACCAAACCATTCAGCATAATTTAACTCTTATTTTTTTCTTTTTCTTTGAATCATTTTAAGTTGAAGGCCTAAACTTACAGTATTCAAGCATGAGTATCCAGTTCATACAACATTATTGTATAGTTTTATACTATTGCATTTGGTTGTTATTTGCCAGAATATCTTCATTTTTATCCTATAAGGTTTAAAAGTTATGCAAATGTCCTTATATGCGCATGTCAATCACCTTAGCTTGTATTACCCTGTAAAACTGATGAATAAAATTATTTTGAGTTGAAAAATCGAGTGATAGGAACCAATGTATAAAAACTAGGTGGGATGACTGATCAAATAACAGTGACTGATTTTTAAAACACTGTGTCCCAATAACAGTAAATATATTATTAGAATTTAGTCAGTTTTCTGGACTTCTGTATTGCAAATTAATACAGATTAAATTCTCTATTTCCTATTGAAATCTGCACAGGAAGCTCTTGCAGCACTTGCAGAGGTCTGCAGTATGCGCTTTGTTCATGGAGTAAGTACCCGGACTGGATTGATGGGAATAGACTACCCTACTGCTGCATGGCTTTCCAGGCAAGTGTGATTTACTGTACACTTTCACTAGCCATGAACTTGTGAAATTCTAAAAAGTTATGGTGGTGTAATTTTGATTTCAGTAGGAACTTCTCATTTGAATGGTACAGTTTCATCTAAAAATCTATGGTGTGCTAACTTGGATTTCATTAGGAGCTTCTCATTTTGAATGGTATTGTTCATCCCAACAAATTAGATACTCACTTTTGCAGTACCAGTCAGTCCCCTTTTCTTTTGCCAAGCGTTTCATTGTCACAAGTAGTTGAAATTCAGTTCTAGCCTGTATAGCCCCATGCCCCCGATAAGTATGTGTGCAGTGATCGAAGTATAATATTTCATATAAGAAATAAATTCAAAAGTCAGATAATAGTATTATCCAGCAGATTAACTAAATAATTAACTTCCTCGCAAAAAAACCTAAATAATTAACTAAGCACTAGGAATACTTGGCTGGATATTTGAAGCAAATTGCCACTGTTCTGTTTTTTTTTATTGTATGTTCATAATTTATATGGAAAATTACCTGTAGTTCCCCTTTGAATGCACAGGGATTGTCGCTACAGAGCATATACAGTGATCTCTGTGGATGATCTCTACAATCCTTTTGCATCAATGTACTTTGGTGCATCTTACTTGGGATGGCTGTCTCAATACGAAGGAAGGTTAGCTGCATGACTGAATCTTATGAAAAACTAGATTCACCTTAGTTCATATCAGAAATTTACTAAGAGCCGCCGCACATTCAGGGAGCAAAGCTACGAATTCATTGTCCAAGCTTACCTTGGGGGACCAGAGAATGTTAGTCTTCAGGAGACTGGGCCTTTTTGGAACCAATTCCTGGAGGCATTAACACAGTATCAAGATCCAAAGAAGTATGCTTGTGCTTTTTGTTTGACAGTTTGCTTAACTTTTTTTAATGATTCTCATTATAGTTTATAATGTGATTTGGGACTCATCAAACTTGTGTAGCTGAGTAGTAGCCAAGAGGGTGCTAAGGAGTAATGTTGGCATATAATTTGTCTATAATATTTCATCTCATCGGACAATCATCTGATGACCATATTAGCAATTGCATAAAGAAACATTGATCTGCACATTTCTTATCATGCTGGTAAATTGTACATTTTTCAGGGACCATAATAGCTGCTGTATTTTGTGAAGTTGTCTGGTACGTCCTCCGACTTTGGTTACTGAAGGTATTAATTTCATTCCAAACCCATATTTCAATTTTATTTCTCTATTTAAGAATAGTGCATCTTTATGATGACACCTGCTACGGAAGCTACCGTATCACAACTTTCACTAATGAGTTTGTGGCTTTACAGTTTACACTGAGGCCTGATTTAGTTCCCAAAAATTTTTGCTTCCACCTATCACATCAAATATTTGGACACATGCATGAAATACTAAATGTAGACGAAAAAAACTAATTGCACAGTTCTCAGGGAAATCGCAAGACGAATCTTTTAAGCCTAATTAGTTCATGAAAAGCCTTAAGTGCTACAGTAACTAACATGTGCTAATGACGGATTAATTAGTATCATTAGATTCGTCTCATAGTTTCCTGACAGGTTCTGTATTTTTTTTTATTAGTATCCGAAAACCCCTCCCGACATCCTTCCGATACATCTGATGTGACATCCAAAAATTTTCTTTTCGCGAAGTAAACACAGCCAGAGTAGAGAATTCTGAGTTCTTATTGTTTATGTACAAGAATTTACTTCCTTATTCGGTAGTTGCAGAACAAGCACACATTTTGAAAGGACAGATTGGCCTACTCCATTTCCTTGAATGTCATGTCATATGGCTTTATTAGGGTTTATTTATGTCAAAATCATCTAAATGTGCTGCATAGTACAGTTGTGCACTGAACTGTGTGCTATATGTGCCTACATCAGCTGATAGGAAATCGGTTGGTGATTTGGTAATGCGCTTGAAACTGGGTCAGGCTGCCTTTCTCTCTTTAGATGCCTGATTGAGTGCCCGTCAGGGCGTGCATTATTGCCATAACGCTCTTTACAGACCCTGATTACCTACCAAATCAAATCAATGACTGGGATAGCGGTAGCAATAGTCAAATGAGAAGATCTGACACCACTTTCTCCATCTATATCATCTGCTTATCGCTTTCACGAAAATGCAGTTTCTGTTGAGGATCATTTATGAATGCTCATCGACAATCTTGCCAAATTTCAGATTCCCTCCCAAGGGTTCGGGTATTGACAAGTAATTTTCTTGCTGTACAACACGAGGTACAGGGTAAAAGGGGCTGTCGATCAGTTCGTATATACATTTTGGTCGCTGGTGCCCTGCTCATGTTTAAACCATGATTGATCTCGTCGTCTTGGTTCATAGAGCTGCCCCCCTTTTTGTTCATTCCATATGCTTTCTTTTCTCCTTTTACCATCAAGAATGTTAACGCCCTTCCTGTTCTTTCCGCTTATTGGTGTATGGGTATGGCAAACTGTACCTTTGTTTTTTTTTTTAAACTAACTGTACCTTTGTTGTATAATAGGAACCGTAGAAGAAAGGGCCTCTGTAAAATTATCGACTCTCCATATAGTAACATGTACTAGTAGGCTGTCATAAATGCTACAACATGCCAGTCGCTACGAAAATTATTTGACTTTTTAGGTTTGTGACTCATGTACCGTGAGGATTGATCCAATAAACACGCTGCTCCCTCAACCAGAGCTTACGTCCTTACGAGGATGAAGTAAACGCAGCCGTGGTAACGACTGAACAAGTTGACTGATTGGCGTCATAGCAGAACCGTGAAACGGCGTCGCAGTTGCGAACACAGCCATGTTACCACTGGTCCTGAGGGGGTGTTTAGATCCAAAATATTTGGAATTTTGATACTGCAGCACTTTCGTTTGTATTTAGCAATTAGTGTCTAATCATAGACTAATTAGGCTCAAAAGATTCGTTTCGTGATTTACAACCAAACTGTGTAATTAGTTATTTCTTTTTATCTATATTAGGTGCTCCATGCATGCGTCTAAAGATTGATACGATGGAGAGAGAGCGTAAAAATTTGAAATTTTGAAGGGAACTAAACACCCATGAGTCTCCAGAAAAAGCCAAGGAAATGATACCAACTGTAATCGTGACAGACAAACCGGCTGATCGTGGGCCAAACTGCGATGCCTGACTCCATGAGGCCTGTATTATTGTAAGGTAGCCGAACTCGTGAGATTCCTGTAGAACCCGCTGCTTTTTACGGTGGCGGCACGACGACGACTCGTGAGATTCCTGTAGAACGCTGCTTTTTACGGTACTGCTCCCTACGTACATGCTAGTAGGCTGGATGATGGTGATAGTTGGAATCAGCACTAGATAAGTGCCAAAAGGAACTGTGCAAACACGTGAGTGAAGACCCATGGATCGATCCCATGAACCAGCCATGCATGCACGGGGCACCCACTGGCTGAATCAGTCACTCGCCAAGCATCCAAAGCAAACGAGGCCTCAGATTCGCGTGACTCATCAGCGATTCAGCGTGCTGCCGATGGATCGAGTAGACGGCACCCTGCAGCGGATCGTCCTCCCGGGACAGTACGGAGTAGTATATATATATTTTTTAATCTGGCAAGCACAAGCACGGACCGCTCTCACATGCACGTGGTCCGATCGTTCGGGATCTTGAGGGGAATGCGTGCTGCTCGATTGAGTTTGACGGGTGCCTCCGGCGCTCCGCACTGCAGCAGACGGGGAAGTCCACCGGCAGCGGGCTGCCTGCCTGCATTGCGTTGGGGCACCATGGAATGGGCCGGGACGGGACCGGTCGCATGCAAGGCGTTGTCGCACGTACAGGGACGCGAGAGCGGAAGACGTGCACCGGGTAGGTAGCCGAAAAACGCTAGTCGATCGGCGGTAGAGCGAGGAGCCGAGGACGGCTGAGGCTGCCGATCGATCAGAGGCCGACCGGCGGGCGGGCGCATGCGGCGCACGACGTGGCAGTGTGTCACGCACCGCACCGCGACAAATCAAGGGACGCCCATGAGATGACATAACGGCATGACGCCCGCCCGTCCGGCCACGGTTTGTGTGGCCTGGGTCGTACTCGTAGTCTCGTACTGCGGCTGTGCCCTGTCCTGCCCTGCCCACCGTTTTGCTCCCTTCCTTCCACAGGCCACAGCCGGACAGCCCAGGCCCCGGCTGGCCTGGCCCCACCTCACAAGCTGACGGCAGTTTCAGTTTCAATTCCTTGGTCTGGGCGTCTCGCCGTCTCCCCGTCTGGCTCTGGCAGGCATGCAGGTGCCCAGCACTCGCAGGCGACGGCGACCACGACCACCATGGGAGATTGATTATGTCTCCAAACGATGCAATTAGAGAGAGTATTCATAGTTAAGTTACGCAGTTACGCTGATGCGCCCTCCCTATCACTGGATCACACGATACACACATATAACTCGCGAAATCCGTGACGGACGTCCGTCACGTAATCGGAGCGACTTGGTGGTGGTGGTGGTGGTCCCTATAAATCACGGACACCGGACAGGCGGACACGGACGCCCCACCCCACCCACCAGGCCACCAGCCAGAACGCACTCCCCCGCTCCACTGTCCACTCGGGCACTCACTCCTCCAGGCTCCGTCACACACACAGGCACACAGCAAAGCAAGCAAGCCGGGGCGAGCGGCGCATGGCCGAACGAAGCAGCTCCACGGCGGCCGCGGCTCGGGCTCCGCCGCCGTGCTGCGGGCTCGCGCGGCTGGTGCGGCGCCTGCGGCGGCAGGGCAGGCGGGCGCTGTGCGCGGCGGCGGCGGCCTCGTCGCATCAGCCGCGCCGCCACCGCGGGTCGTCGTGCCGCCAGTACGACCCGCTCAGCTACGCGCGCAACTTTGACCTCGGCCGCGACGCCGACGACGCCGACGCCGCGCGCATCTACTACGCCTGCTCCTTCTCCTCGCGCTTCGCGCTGGTCCCGGCCGCCGCCGCCTCCTCCTCGTCCGCCGTCGTCGGCGCCGGCGCTGCTCCGGCCAGCCTGCCGGTCGCCGCCACCAGCTAGTACTGCCACCAAATTAGATGATGCTAGAGTAGTATAGGCAGGGTTGCCCGGTTGTGTGGTGCAGCATCAGCCTCTTCTTGTTCCTGTAAACCAAGGGGGAAGGGAACATTATGATTGATTGTATATATGCAACAAACCGCGGCGCCGAGCATCCGTGTGGTTTTTGTCGTTCCTGGTTTCTTGTAACACTGGCAGTTTACTACTCTTGCTCCAGGCTCCAGCTACTTGGTATACCTGTTTCAAGTGATGAGGAAGCGACTCATCTGTTCGACTGTTCCTGCGTCCAAAAAATTTCTGAACTCTGAACTGAAGCAGCGCTGCCTGCAACTGCAATAAACAACTTAAAAAGGGGCTCATGTGTACAACGGTGTTTGAAAAGATGTTTCGTCTTTTGAGACGAATTGTAGAACAAATCTGCCAAGGCAAAAAAAGAGAACAGCGGCGGGGGGGAATGTACGTGTGGGAACAAGAACAACACAACGCCACACCGGTGTACCGGCCTTTTCCAATTCCCATGCATTAGGGGCATCCGGAGTGTTGCAACGTGGAGATCTCGAGGTCGACCTCATTCGTACAGGAATGCAATTATGGGATCCGTATCAGTCAAACTAATTTAAGTTTGATCAAGTTTATAGTAACTAATATTAGTATTTATGTCTCCAAATAAATTTGTTATAAAAATATATTATATAACTAATCTATGGTACTTATTTTGTATCATGAATATTAGTAATTTTTATATAAATTTAGTCAAAGTTCAAACCGATTGACTCCTCAAAAGCGAGAATTATATTCTTTTGTGGACGAAGAGAGTATTTCACGAGCTTGTGCATCACTCGGATTGTTTTCTATGATTAAATGCATCCTTGAAACAAACCTATAAGAAAATAGTACACCCCAACCCCCTCCGCCTCCCCCCAACCCCCCTCCCCCCCCCCCCCACACACACCCACCAAAGACCATCTTAAAGTAACTTTTTAGCTTTGTGGACGTGAGGATGGGACCATATGCCACGTGATCTCTCTCTCTCAAAACATAATTTTTCATATGGTCAATACTCCTTCCGTCCATGAGTCTCCGTCGTTTAAGTCTTGTGCCTAGAGACCAAGGAGCAGCCAGCCCACGTCGTTTGCAATAAATCGTTGTGATCCAATTAATGTGCATGCGTGCATGCAACCAAGGAGCAGCCACGATGGCCCAGGTCCTCCGCAGAGAAGCGCGCATGCAACCAACAAGCGGCCAATCGTAATTTCACGCAATCCATATGAGGAGTCGTGCGCACCCGAAATACAACAGACCACCTTAGACGACGGAGACTATTGGAATATTTTTTGCTTAAAGACGGAGACTAATGGATGAAGGGAGTACAAACTTTATATAAAAATTATAGAGCTTAACGTGGCATACAACTTTGTAGTTTGTAACTTTTTTATTTAAGATCTTCTAAAGGCTCAAATGTTCAGTTTAATTTATCATAATTTGAATTTTTCAAACGACCTAGGATGTTAACATAGGCTATACATAATTTATACTCTCTCCGTCCCTTTATATATGTCGTCCTTGGTGTGCGTGCTACAAGTTTGACTCGATTTATAGAAATTTTGTGCAACATTTGTATCACCAAATAAATTTATTAAAAAACTAGATTCAAAGATCTTTCCAATGATACTAATTATGTACTATAAATATTAATATTTTTAATACATATTTAATCAAAGTTATTACTCGGGAAGCGCAAACGACAGATATTTAGGGACAAAGGGAGTAACTCTCAATACGATCTACACTTTTGTTGTTGATAATTTTTTTCATTTGAGATCGTTTAGAGGCTCAAATATTTATTTTAAGTTCTTAATTTTGTTTTTTGTAATTTTTTCAAACAACCTTGGATGTTTATATTATGGTCTATTAAAAAAGTTTTAGCTCTAAATGTGACCTAAAGATTTGTAGTTAACATTTTCATCTGAGATCATTATTATTGAAAGTGGGAGCATGAAAGGTAATTTTCCCCTCATGTTATTGTGGCAGAACCGTCGAAAATAACACACCTTCGGAGGCACTTGTCTTTCACTAGACACTAAACATCCCAAGAGTGAGCTAATTCAAACAGTTTCGTCGAGCACACCCCATGGGAGAACTTAAAAATCCATATTTCTCAAAAGAATCATAAATGAGAGAATAAAGCTTACAACATTCTTAGCCATTTCTTACATCACTTTTAATACAACATCAGAGTAATTCATCATTTGATTATAACAGCGGAATAAAAATGTTATCAGAGTTTCAGCGGAAATACAAATTTAGTTAACGACAAGTTAAACATTGGCATGATGACTTTATATGCACGAAATAATAATGCGTTATAATTTTTCCTTTGCAAAACATTTTGGGTGGAAGTTTTAAATAAACTCTATGTCTGCAATATAAAGCAAATTCTCGCTGAGCCCACCAGGAGGTTTTCACGTATAAGTGTCAGCTCCATATGTTCCTGTCACCTGAAACAGGGTAGAACAAACTCTAAGTACTCAATTGTACTCCGCAAGACTTACCCGTCAGGAGCAAAGAAAAGACTCCAAAGATATGCAAGGATATCTGACTTGTGGGTTTATTGCATCTGCAGGAAACATTACTAAACGACATCCTTATATTCATCTTTTATTAGCAGTCATCCTTAGTTCATTAGCTAACCATTCTATGTAAGCACCTATGCTACTTTCAAGCAGGTGGTAAGCAATTAGAACTATTTTATCTCCTTCCATGTTCCAGTTCTTACTACGGTGCTAGACCATAGCCAAGTTGTACCATCCCCAAAATAACGATTCGTGAATCAATGTATCCCAGCTGGGTACCCCGAAACACACGCTTCATCTGTACCCCGGACACAGACAAGACCAACCCGCTTCACTCCTATCAAGGGGTCCAAGTCCCTATCCAAACTAGGACTCCAAGCCCCCAACATCTGAGGCCCGGCTTCAATGCGGTGCTTAGACCTCCACCCAAAAATTCACCCATAATAGTCGGTCCGGAAAGAGCCGGAACCCATGACAAGAGAGTAACAAGTCTTCTCACTCCCATAAGCAAGTATATGCTCGGGATAATAAGTCTGTGACCTGACTACCATCCACAGCAACAGACGGTCCTCAATCGACACAGGCGGAATAAATGCAATCCGAGCCTCGCTCGGTTGCCCAACCAAGTCCAAATCCAAATCCAAAGTATGGTCCCGCCCAGTCTCCAATTATAATTCCTATATATTCTATGTGATACTAATATGGTAATAATAACATTTTTTCTATCTCTCGCGAGTGACAGGTAATCACTCGACTTCTACCAGGGTCCTATAGCATAGCAGGCTACCCGATCCTATCATACTAGTAAAACTCATAGGATAAGGATATATATACGCAAGTGTGTTTCATTCAACTCCTTAAACCTAATGCATATCACATAATATAAAGTGCAGAAAGTAGGGGTGATGCACCGAGGCTTGCTTGAGTAAAATATAACTAAGTTAACGTTCCATCTTTATGACCTATTCACCATGGCACCACCCTTTAGGTTTAACACCAGTTGACCCATCAATCCATCACCGTTCCTATTATGATATGCATAAATGCAATGTATGCTTCAGTCAAACAAGCATACACACCGACATTACAAAACTTAAAGAACAAGCAACACGTCGAAGGGGCTAAGGTAGCTAATCATCGATAAGAACCGCTCTCATACTCTCATCGGAACAATACTCGCGAGTTGGTTAATAACATATAACACAAGCTATCAACACAACCATTTTCGCATTTAAACATACGAACGCAAGATAGAGCAAACCTGCTAAGCATACGACCATTACAAAACATAATTGAGTAACAATTACTTAGGTAACAAGTAAACATGTTGCCTAGAAAAGCATTTATTAACCTTAATCTAAACATCTAGTATATATAAAAGATTAATAAAAACAACCAAGGAATAAAAAAGTGACGCACCAAACATGTCTTTTGGATATGAAAATTTTATGGGAGATACATCTTAACTAATCAAAAATACTGTACAAGTTTTATAATTTTTGGATAAACATATTATTTACTAGCACTTAATTAAGATTTAATAACAATAAAAGCAGGTAACAATGATAAATCAATAACTCAATGACTATGCATGAACTGAACATGAAATTTTTATCATAGATCAAGCATCATTTGAATAGCATACCATAAAAATTTCATGACATTTGGAGCACATGAATTACAGATATGAATTCTCCATAAAAATCGTAGGCAAAAATCTAGAGCAAGATTTTTCTACTAAAACATGTAAGATTATACATCTACTACATAGTTCTAATCACAAGGATTCGAAAGCATCTTCATTTTCTATTTTATGATTTTTCTATGATTTACTATGAATTTCCAAATTTTCAGCCGAATTATACTTAAAAGAAAAAGAAAAACCATATAAGACAGACACATTTCACCGAGACCCTTGCGTTTTTCTCTAACCAACCCACAGTCTAGCACACACTATTGGGCACTACTTACCTGAGTCATAGGTTTGCATTGAGAACCCCGGACTTGTTTCTATTCTATTTTTCACACCCTTACACGAACACAGAGCAGAGCGCGCGCACAGATAGGAGCGCGTGCCGGCCGATTCGGCCGGAGACGGCTATGAAAGCGGCGGATGGCCTATTGGCGAGCTGCATGGGGCCAGGGCAGACCAGTGGGTAGCCGCGGCCTCGCTGTAGGCAGCCCGAGGCGGGCCAACCGCGGACGCCGACGACCGACTGGGGCACATCAGCGGCAGCAGGCGTGGCGAGACACGGTGGGCGGAGAGGGTGGGCTGCGCGGCACCGGGAGACCACGGCGCACTCACGGATGGGCCGTTTCCGTGCTGAGGCAGGGTGCAGCGGCCCAAGCAGGGGACGCGACGGCTTCCAGCTCGGCTTGCTCCAGCAAGCAGCGCAGCGTAAGGCGAGGATAGCGGAGCTAGCCGTGGTTGCGGTGGAGCCTGTGGTACCGCGGAGGCAAGAGAACGCCGGCAATAGAGCTTGCCAGATGGCCATGGCGGCGGGAGCGCGCGCGAAAGAGGGATCGGACAGAGGGCGAGTTGGGAGCTGAGCAGAAAGGCACGAGAGCGAACGAGAAGCCATGAGCGGGAAAACTAGACAAAGGGGGTAGGGCGACAGAAGCAGCGGTGGCAGAGAGACAGCGACCATGCTCCAGTCCACCGCGCGGAGCCAGAGCACAAGATGATGCGAAGGAGGGCAGTGGCACAGCGACGAGGCATTAGCTCGACGGGACATCGGAGGCATACGGCTACTCGATGGGTAGGTAGTTCGAGCGGTGGGGAGAGCGCCACATCAGCCGGACGGCGGCCGCAGCGGCACCGGCTTGGCCCGCACACGTCCTGAATGGCAGCACGCTTGCGGTAGCCATGCATGAGCAGCCCTGCGGCTCAGTGCACGACACGGTGGCCAGAGGTGCACACGCAGCAGCAGCCCTGCGTCCTGCTCGGCCCCACGGGGCAAGCACGGCCAGCCCAGCCCCTCGCGTGGCACAGTGGCCAGCAAGGCTAGCCACTGGCATGGCCATGGCCCGGAACGGCCAAACCGCAGCAGCGCACGCGTGGTGACTGCGGTCCCAGGCCGAGCAAGCGACGAACGAAGACATGCACCGATTTCAAAGCGGCACAACTACTGCTGAATGACTCGTTTAGGGTTCAACCAAATGTACGACTGTTGGTATTTCTTAGCTAGACACTTATTTAGTAGCCACCTATTAATTACCTGCACCTCTAACTTACTTGTACCAGGTTGTCATCCCTAGTGTTGAAGCTAAAAGTGTTCGTAGGCACTACCTAGCATTACTACTAAGTAGTTATCTTATTATTTCATATGACTAAAGAAGATAAAGATAAGAATAGTATCCGCAAGCGCACAGATAATTATACCATTGTAATATTTTACCCAGGAGTATTACATGGATCGTTATTTATATTTTACCACTGGGAAGGGATGGCTTAAAGAAAATATGATGATCACTTGTACATGCAATGGAGAGTGAACCATGTCTAATCTATCTACTCATAACAGGGATAAGTCGCAAGTCATAAGATAAATGTATAATGAATAATAAATATCAAGTCACAAATAATGTAATTCACCTAGAGCACTCCCTTCTAAGGCAATAGCATGGTTTAGATAAAAGTGAAGGAATATTCCTAAGTCATTCTTAATTACATGTTAGAGTATACTATGATTAATGCAATTACACATAACAATCATGGCAAGAATACCTTTTTTAGAGTTCAAGGGCAAAACGCCCTGACCTTTCGATTAATATTAAAAGACCAAGAGTACATTATAGCGCAAAGTTTATGCCAAAGTTGTCCACCAGGACTAAACAAAAATTATAGACCGAAGATAACCAGAACTCAACAGAAACTGACAACCAAGCGAACTTCATAACCACCACCAGCTTCTACTCCAGAGCGATGTTTAACAGGCTCCACTAGGGGACCCCTCCGGTCTTCATATCAGCAGCATTTCCTTCAGTGAGATTGAACTTCCAGTTTATCTCCTCCACATTTCCCTTCTGAAACTTCAAGTGGTGGGTTGATTCACATATGGTAGCCAGAGAATTGTTCTTGCTGCCATCTTGATCTTGTCGATGCAGTCCATTAGCAAAGGTTTCTTGTCAACTAGACAGAGTATCATCCAGTTCTGAAGGAGCCCAGATATTCTGAAAAGAAGCATTTCCATGTTTCTCCAGCCAACTCTCTGAAAACACAAGTCATTTCTAAGTTTCCAAACTAACCAAATGACATCAGAAGTAATCATATTAGTCACACAATGTCTCCTGCTGCTTAGCCAAAATTTACCAATATCTAACATACTTTCTCCTACTTGGTAATCCAGGATATCTGAGACAATACTCCAACATCTTTTAGCCACCACACATTCAAAGAAAACATGATGAATAGTTTCCTTTTCTAGACAAAAGAGGCAGGTCTCATCCTCCACTTTCCTCCTCTTAGCTAAATATCTCTAGTCAGAGATCTGTTATTGATAACCAACCATAAGAAGAAATGAACCCGAGGAGGAACTTTAAGACTCCAAACAGCAGGGACATGAACTGATTTTATCCCTCTAAAGTTAATTACCTTGTATAAAGATTGTGAGGAGTAAATGCCAGATGAATTAAAACTCCAAATCAACTCATCATCTTCATCAGACAAGTGTATGGTAGCAACTAACTCTTTAATATCTAACCAAGACCGATAAAGATCATTAGAGACGTTTCTACGAAAGGTGCATTTTAGATTGGTGCCATCTCACAGATCTGCTATTGTTCTATCTTTTTCATTAACAATCCTATATAAAGGCCAAAACTGGATGGCCAAACTTGAGGATCCTAACCAGTTGTCTTCCCACAGCCTAACATTTTTGCCATTACCTATTTTCCATCTAAAGCCCATTCTAGCTGCTTGAGCTGCTCTCATGAAACCTTTAAAGAAACTAGAAGCCTCTACAGTACTTGACTGAAAAATATTTAGGTTTGCAGTGTTATACTTAAAATCTATAAGCTCTTTCCAGAGCTTATCTTTATCTGTTTTATATCTCTTCAACCATGAGGCAAGTAAGCTAATATTAAGATCTCTTAGATTAGGCAAACCTAAACCTCCATATTCCTTTTTCATAGAAACTAACTCCCAATTTGCAAGGTGATATTTGTGACATTCTACTGAGTCATTCTAGAGGCAATTACTCATATGGGTGTTGATGATTTTAATAGCCCACTTAGAAAATTTAATAAATGATAGAAGGTAAACTGGTATGCTTGCCAAACAAGTCTTGATTAACATGGCTCTAGCTGCTAATGAAAGGAGTCCCCCCGCCACCCTGCTATCCTTTTTAGGATCTTATCTACTAGAGGCTGTATGTCTTCTCTTGTTAAATTGTCATAGTGAAGTGGAACACCTAGGTACTTAATTGGAAAGGAGCCTAAAGGGCAAGAGAAAATATGAGCAAATTTGTGAGCTTCTTCCTAATATAAGTTCAAAGGTACTAATTCACTCTTATGAAAATTTATATGCATTCCAAAAATTTGCTCATACCACATCAGAACACACTTCAGGTTCTTTACAGCAGATTCCTCTGCATTAGAAAACAGGATCGTGTCATCAGCATATTGCAATGACACAATGCCTCCTGGCTTGAAGTCATCTAATAAGCCTTTCACTAGACCCTTATTAGTCGCCTTAGCTAACATCTTAGATAGACCATCACCTACTAGATTAAAAAGGAAAGGGGATAAGGGGTCTCCCTGCCTCAACCCCTTCATTGTCTAGAAGTAAGAACTATCCTCATCATTTAACATAATTCCAACAGACCCTCCCATAACTATCCGTTTAATCCAATTAATCACTTTTGGATCAAAATTCCTAGACTGAAGCATATCAAACAAAAAGGTCCAGCTTACTCTGTCGTAAGCTTTCTCATAATCCAATTTGAGAACAATTCCTTGTTCACCAGATTTATTGATACTATGCACAATCTCATGTGCAACCACTACACTTTCCAAAATGTATCTTCCTTTAATAAACACAGACTGATTAGGAGTTACTATTCTCTGCACTATCGAGCTCAATCTAAGGGTGAGGATTTTGGAAAAAATCTTGAAACTGCAATTTAAGAGGCTAATAGGTCTAAACTGTTTCATATTAGTAGCCTCACCTACTTTTGGGACCAGAGTAACTAAAGCACAGTTCAATCTATATAAGTCTAAGGTTCCTTTACGAAAGTCATCAAATAACTCTACTAAGTCACTTTTAACTAGATCCCAAAACTTCTGGTAAAACAAGAAAGGAAGGCCATCAGGCCCAGGATGCCCCTTCAGCATAGCAGCTAAAGATGGCCTCCTTGATCTCCTTTTCACTAAAAGGTGCTAATAGATTAGAATTCTCCTCTACTGTGACACAGTCCTTGTCATCCCAAAACCGAGGGCCTAATTTCACATTTACCTCAGGTTCTTTAGCAAAAAGCTTCTTATAAAAATCTACTGCAATTGTCATCATACCTTTCTGATCATACACTAGGCCATTTGGGCCTTCTAAGCAGTCAACCCTTTTTTTCTACTCTGATTTGCTATAGCTTGAAAATAGGCAGTGTTCCTATCACCCTCTAATAAATTCCTATCTCTGGATCTTTGTCTGGCTTTTATCTCTTCTAAAGCCCAGATGTTTTCTAGCTCTTTTTCTACAGCTCTAAATACTTTGACCTCCTCAGGATCAAGCTCTCTCACATCAGCTAAATTTTCTAATTTACTAAACTTCTCAGTCAAAACAGCTTTTGATTTATTGAGAGCAGCCACCTAATTGGCTGCCCAACCTCTGACCATCCTCCTAAGAGTCCTAACCTTGAATTGCCATTTATCTATACTACTTTGAGAGTCACACGTAGAATGCCAAGCTTTTTCTACCATACCTCTAAAAGAATCCTTTTCTAACCACTATTCTTCAAATCTAAACCTTTTTTACCGAAACTAACATTGTTACCTAAATCTATGATAAGGGGGTTGTGATCACTAGGAAATATTTCTAAAGCCTTCACATTAACTAAAGGGAAAAGCACTTCCCAATCTGTTGTAGCAAAGATTCTATCTATTTTTGCTAAGATAGGATAATCCTGGTTGTTGGTCCAAGTAAACCTTTTGTTGTTGGCACTTAGTTCAACTAAGGCCCATTTGTCTACCCAACTATTGAAGCTATCAGCCCACCTATGATTTATCAAACCATTACTCTTATCCCCCACAAACCTTACTAAATTAAAATCTCCACCAATCAAGGTTGGCCCTGCCAAAGATTCATTACTGACTTTAGCTCATCTAAAAAATCTTGTTTTTGCTCCTCATAAGCAGGACCATACACTACTATGAGTTTCCAAGTAAAACCAGTCTTCTTACAAGTAAGCAAGACACTGACTAGGTACTTTAAAGTCTCACTTACTACCATATTAAAAAGATCTTGATTTGCCCCTACCAGGATTCCTCCTGCAGTGCCTCTGGCCTCTAAATGAAACCAATTAAAAGGGGTATTGTGAGCCAAAGATTTTAACAAACCATCTGAAATATTATTTTTCTTGGTTTCCATAACCCCCACAAAATCTAAATGATGATCTCTGATCCTGCTTCTAAGAGCAGGAAGCCTATCAATTTTCCCTAAACCTCTAATGTTCCAAAACATGCCTATCATTTCTTCTTTTCTTTTTTTTGTTTTTCTAGGATCTACAGTAGACCAACCCCCTTCCTGGTCAGCCTTACTAGTGTCTGAATTTCCATTCTGACACTCTTGTATAAGAGATTGAGGAATCCTACTACTAGAGGCAATATCAGTAGCATTCCTTTCTAAAAGACTAGTATTGCAATTTGAGATTGTACAATTTATCCTGCTAGCAGTCCTACTGCTATCAAGATCTAACATATCCTCTACCAAATTAGGATTTCCATCCATACCTACAAAGCTAATTTTCTTGGCAATAGAAAGTAAATGATTCTTTGAGAAATTGGCAAGAATACTTTATATCTACACACAAGGGACATTACTAAGGAAGATCAAGAACAGAGCAAGTCTTCCTTCGTAACCAGGTCCTACTTATTCTATATTCGGGGAGTGGACTACAAAGGACTCAACGGGAGTGTCACTTTTGTGATCTACCACATGGCCTAGAATATACGGTACATTCGCAGGTAAACAATGTCTAAGCTCCATACTTACACGATGTTGATCACTCACCCATGACGTCAAAGAGTGAGCACTATACGATCTTATGTTTGAATATAAAGGCATTCTAACTATATTAGGTATATAATCAAAGTACACAATGAACAATATAATTGAGAACATATATAATATATAGAGCAATGTCATATCTATTATAACTAGCAAGAATATATACAGAAAGATACAAAAGAGAGGTTACAGAAGACTTTACCAAAGCCGCACTCTTGACACGATCTGGAATCCAAGCGAAGCTTGCCTCCCTCTACTTCTAGCCTAGTTAGCTATGCCCTAGAATTGGTGGAGCTCTAAGGAAACTAGGGTTTCTGGCTCTGATGACTTGATCAAATGACTTGGAGATATCCTGACCCCAGGGGGCAGAGCCCTGCTTTTATAGGCCGGTGGGATGAACCGGAGCCCTCGGATCAAACCGGCTTGAATCAACGGCGAAGATGAAAACCCTAAGGCGGTGGAGGAACCGACGTAGAAGGTCGTGGCTGATAGGTGGACCCCTAGGTCGGCCGACCTAGCCCTATGCCAGGTGTGCCCCCCTTCGGTGGGTTGCCTTCTCGTGTCTTCTAGATCCTTCTCAACTTGGTTCCATGGTGGAATATGCTTTTTATCCTGGTATCCTTGATATCTTGCCTCCTTTTCCTGATAAACCCCTGTAGAAACACAGATTCACCAAAACCTATGGAATTTTGTCAGTTTAAACCATAATTCTATGTTAGACTTGGTTGACGATTTATAATAGTAGTTAGTGACCATCAACAACTACCCTAAAGTCGATAGCATCAGCTGTCTAGGGAAGTCATCCTCATGGCAAGAGGGCAACCAGAGAGGAAAATAGAAGCATGCCAACATGAGCTCATCGCTAAAATTCTAGTTCACGAACAGAGCACCAAGACAAGGGTTCGCAGCGTGTTATAGCGAAATTGAGAAAAATTTTAAAAGGCCACGCGACATCTAGCTCAACTACCACTCATACCATGTTCAAGTGCTCACCTTGATGCAACCAACCATGCGAAAACATAATGCTACTGCTTAGGCATTTTGTTGAAGTTTAAATGCCCAAAATGGCATTGTCTATTATCTTTCTAGACTTAGAGAAATCAAAGATTCAATTTAAACTTACAATCCTAAGCACTTTTGCCCTAATTTTTAAATGGTTTAAACCTTGTTAGTTTCAACTAACAAATCTAGCATGACATAGCCCATACTTCATACCAACTCATGGAAACAAAATATGTGGTCATTGTTTAATTATTTTGCACAAATTAATTCTCTAAAAATGATAGTTTTTAATCCTAAGCTATGTTTCACTTTTGTTTATAGAAATTGTTTTTCATGCCAAACAATTTAACAATTTATTCTATTTTTCATATTAGGACTTCGCAAGCACATTAATTCACTCACAATATCCATTTGATTTCTCTTCTCCATAAAAATGAGACATACAATTTGATTATCACTTTATGTGAGTTTGAAATTTTAAAACCTGAAAACTTGGTTTGTTAATTCCTTTTAAGCCTTAATCTAGGTGCTAAGCAAGATCGTAACACCAGGGGTGTTACAATTATGCATTATAAGCAATTAGGGAAAGGTCAATAGATGTGATTTTTTTTAAAAAAATCTTGTTTGCTTTACTGTGTATCGGTTGTTGTGTGTTCTTCTAGGATAAGTGCCTTCTGATTTCACTTGTTCAAGGTAATCGTATCCGTGTTAAATGGAAGTTTCTGTGTTTGTCATATTTAAATCGACCATCAAGATAAATGCTATGCTAATGAGCTACAGCAAAGCTGAAGTTGCTCTAAGATGAATTTGTGCTTAAGATGAAATTGTAGAAGCAATCATCTTTTGTATTTTAGTAGGCCCCGTTTGGGTCCTTGGAATTGAATTGATTTTAATAATCATGATTTAGACACATATTAATTAAGCTAATATGGTTGTATATGGAATATATTTATATATTATTATTGGCTATATGAGAGAGATACTTATGTGTTGCATTTCTATTGTAGGGGAGCAAGTTGAAGAGCATGTCATATGTTGCAATGTAGAAATATAGAATGATGATCTATAGAATCAATTTCCAGCTTCACCCAATGAATTTGAGATAGACTTATATGTGAACTTTGAAAAGTGGTGGAATGTCAAATTCCAAGCCAAATAGCCTAATTTATTAAGTAGATTTTAATTCTTCCAAATAAAAGAATCCAAACGGCCTAGAAGATTATTCTGCTGCTGCTGTTGCTACCTGCTGGTGGGTCACAAGCTTATCCTGCTGCCGCTGCCTATGCTGCTATGCACCTTCCGCGATGGCACCTGGAGCTCCTGTCGTTACTCCTTTGTCATAGACAGCAGCAGCATTCCCCAATCCAGCTCAACTTAATACGGATATATATACACACAAAAATGTGACAATGAGATGCTAAATTTTAAATGTGACCCTGCCAAGAAAAAGGCATCAAAATGTATCTATTTGTTATATGCTCTTACATTTACTTTGTCTCACTGTCAGGATATGCTCTTACATTTAGTTTGTCTCAATGTCAGGTACCTGGGCTACTAATAATAATAGCTAATGGGTTTAGGACTTGGGCCTGCATGCCTTTACTGGTTGGGCTTGGCCCATATACGGAGTACTATATCTACCCTTGGGTGAGAGAGATGATCAATCAAGATTATTGTAATCAACTCCTATCCTAAACTTCCCCCTCTTCTAAAGGAAACTTTCCTCTGTTCTAACTCTGAATCCTCCTTCATTACTGTTCTTCTTCCTCTCCAATCCTTATTGATCCTTTGATTCTCTAGCTTTCTATCTTCACAGGCTAACACTCACCTTCCTAATTTCATCTCCCCAATTCAAATTCGTTGAACAAGCAGTCATGTTCATAGCTCGGATAAACTTGGTGCCTGTAACTCGATCAAAATAGATATAGTCCTCTGAAAAGTATGCCCACCAGACAAGCTATAAAATCCCGTGACTATGATTCGTACATTGGTGATAGTATGCCTCCCCAAAGCCATCTTCTCAAAATCCATATCGTCTACATAGAAATTCTTAGTTGAATGCAGATTCCTAGAACCTTCAAACTCACAGTAAGCATCGAGCTTTTTGGAAGAAACTAGTTGAGTGCCCGTGCTTTGCTACGGGACTTAAAAGATTAGAAAAGGCAATACAATTACCAGAGTCAAACAAAATTGTCAAAATGATAGATTATTAGATTATGTGATTAAATTACAAAGCTCAAGCCATTTCTATGCACCTACTTTTAATATGGAACAGATAGATGACCTTCAAAGGATTGAAGGGGAGGGGATAAAATCCGCCTCGATCCCCTTTTCTTTCTTTGGTTGGAGATGAATCGAACAGGCTCCTAGGATGCATGAAACCATAGTGGCAGTGATCACCAAGAGATTCTGTAAAAACATTCGTTCCTCTAAATTTCAGTCAAAAACATTTGGGAGCACGGGTGCAGTGCCTCGTTGTTGCCGTTCGTCACCACGCCCCCGCCGCCTTGGCTTTTTGTCCACACCATGGAATTGACATCTCAGTATCACACCTCACCAACAAAAACTAACATAAATGTATATTTTGACCATTACCATTGGCAATTCTATCTTGTCCACGGACAAACATTTACATTCTTCCACCGTCGTAGCCACCTGGTGCCACAAATAAGATCCATCAAACAATCAATTTGTTGAGGCAGAAGTTGATTAAGCATCTAAAATATTTGTTTAGACAAGCATAGTAGTATATAAAAGGTCTCCTCTATATTAATATTTTGCACCCTTCAATTTGCATTCTCAGGTGATTAGCAAGTGTGGCTATGTTTATCTGACTGGTTGAATTGTCCAGCTTTTTCAGCTAATTTGTTATCACTATCGATACACCAGCATAGACAGACAAAGGAATTTCCCAAGAATAATACGAAAGGTAGATGTGCCCAAATAAAATTTTAGAGCTAAACAATTGTGACAAAAATTAAAGTAAATAAATATTTTCACAAGCAGTGGCACTATTTTTTCTACTATACCATTCCCAAAAAATTTTAATTTCCATTGTGCAGATACTGGTTAACCATAAAACAAGGACCGCAGTGCAACAAATATACTAGGTACCAAGCAAATGATATACCATTATCCACTTTAGGA